>JAPXFQ010001371.1:0-325000 GCA_028564705.1 Apricaphanius iberus | reverse complement strand
TCTATTGGTTTGAAAAAAGTGGTATCGGTGCATTCCTAGTGCTTTTTCCTCACAGCACACAGTTGAAGTAATTCAGAACTATTTGGATCGGTATGGATCGCTGTCCACAGATTATGACCCTCAGATATCGGGAACAAAAAAAGTGGTTTAGGATTTATATCTCAGATAGATGACCTCTCATGCAGGGCCGTGCACAGACATTTTGAGGGGCAGTGGCCTAAACCAAAAACAGGGCACTAAGGGGGTGGTTGCTTGTTAAAGGGATAGTTCACCCAAAAATGAAAATGCTATCATCATTTACTCTTCCTCAAGTTGTTCCAAACCTGTATGACTTTCTTTCTTCTGCTGAACACAAAATATTTTAAAGAAGGTTGGTAATTAAACAGTTGCTGGTCCCCATTGACTTCCATAGTATATATTTTTTTCTACTATGGAAGTCAATGGGGTCCATCAGTCGTTTGGTTACCGACTTTGTTCAAAATATCTTATTTTGTGGACAGCAGAAGAAAGAAAGTCATACAGGTTTGGAACAACTTGAGGAAGAGTAAATGATGACAGCATTTTCATTTTTGGGTGAACTATCCCTTTAACACAAATTTTCCAGTTATTACAAAATGTACAATTAAAAGAAAAGACAGCACACGCTCAAATACATTTTAGACTTTATTGTAGATGTTCTCATAGAACATCATAATTACACATTGGTGATAATAACAGAAGAAACTATTTACAGATTTACATTTTGGTTTTTATCTTTTCCTTTTACAGCAGAACCTTTCTATTTGGTACCATGTCCTGAAAGATCTTAATAACCTCATCTTTTATGATTGGGATGTCTTTTTCAATGGCCAGAAGCAGAATATCAGAGAGTCGTTCTTGTCCACACGCATTACGAAGTTTAGTTTTCACCAGCTTCAACTTTGAGAATGAGCGTTCAACACTGGCTGTTGAGACAGGCAGTGTTGCAAAGATTTTCAGCAGTTTAAAAAGTGTTGGAAACACAACATGAGCATCAAACTCCTTAAATGTTTCCAAAATTGCATGGGCACTTTTTTGTGAGCATGTGAATGAAGAGTGGAAAACTCTAAGCTCAGTTCGCAGCTGTTCCTCCTCCTCTTGAAATCCGTAAAACTCACAGAGAGTATGGGCAGCATTAAGTGCTTCAGCATCTGCTGTGTCTTTCCACTTTGATGGTTCAATCAAACAATGCAGTGACATCACAATTTTGTCAGTGCTCCCCTTCCCTTGAAATCTGTGTTGTTGCTTCCTGTGTTTGAACAAAAGCTGCATGTCGTTTTGTGGAGTTGGCAATGAAGGTGTAAAGTTTTTCCACTACTGTAAAAAAACTGACAAAGTGAATGCTTGACTTTGCACTCTCCACTAATACAAGATTCAAACAATGAGCATGGCAATGAACATATAATGCCTTTTCATTTTGCTTTTGTATTCTGGACTGTAGTCCTTTGTAAGGCCCACTCATGTTGGCTGCTCCATCATAACCCTGACCATGGATGTCCTCAACTTTCAGCTGGTTCTCCTTCAGCAAGTTCATTACTAGGTTTTCAAGCTGTTCTCCTGTTGTTGACTGAACATCACAGAGCTGAATGAAGCGCTCCTTTATGGTCATGTCATGTACATAACGCACCACAAAGCACACCTGTTCGATGTGTGATACATCAGTAGTCTCATCAAGTAAAATTGAAAATATTGACGCTTCCCTTACTTCCTTCAGTATTTCCTGTTTCACATAAATAGCCATTGCTCTAATTAGGTCATTTTGTATTCGGTTTGAGAGGAGAGACACCTGAGGGTCCTACTGAATTTGAACATTTTGTGAAGGCCACGTTGTATGTTAAATTGTATTTCTTCACATGAGCAGGATCTGATGGATTTTGTAACTGAAGAAAGAACTCAAAGTCTTCAGGCTTTTTCTCCCTTGTGTACATGGCTGTGGCTGCCTCAGGAGTGAGTGTTTCTGTAGAAGACCAGAGCTACACACAGGAAGGCGAACACCTCCACCATCGCTGTGAGCGTATGAGCAGCTGTGTGTCAGGCTTATCAGATGTACCGGCTGACATGTGAGTCCTGTAAAGAATAGGGCTGGGGATCCATTCAGATTTCACAAATTGATTGGATTCTGATTGTCAAGAGTTAGAATCGATTGTCACCATCTGATCCAGTCTGATCCAGTTCCATATAGATATGGGTCAGTGCTATTAAAAACGTTTTTTTTAACTGTTATCTTCATTATATGCGTGTAATTCAGTGACTTAAATGGCCGTCTGGACTTTTACTTCTTATTTTATCTGTAAAAAGGCCAAACTATTTTATTTGATTCAATTTGATTTCTATAAGAATCGATTCAGAATAGATTTTCTGATTTTTTTCAACACAGCACTAGTAAAGGAGACTCATAGAGGGCGGACACAAAGCCAGCCTTGTTGAATATGGATCAAGGTTCCAGAGCTGCCTCTCTTCATGCATTAAAGTCAAAGGAATCATTTAAAGCCCTGATGGTCACAGATCTCTGCACCACTGTACTTATCTCCTCACACACCTCACCAAACACATCCCCCTGCTGGCATCTGTGTGGACCTGTTTCTGCCCATGTTTGCCCACAGTTAGATCAGATTACGTTTGGCTGCCTGAGTGGTGCTGGTTGTGAAGGTGAACGGTCTCTTTCAGTGCCCTGCATCCTGCATCTGTGCTTCAGCTCGCTGCTGTGTAGTAAAAGTAGAGCTGAATGGTGTATGTGGCAATCACAGAGGAGAGGAATCTGGTAATGCAGTGGGATGTCTGATGGGAAATATGACTCCTGCTGGCACAGACCTGCACCTGCCTTATCAGCAGCTGTACTCCCTGCAGGTACAGTCAGGTCAGAGGCTCTCCTACCAGGTGGAACACAAATACAGACGGCTGTGGATCTGATATGAGCTGATATCCACCAGCAGAAATACCTTCTTCCTTAAATGACTGCTGAACCTCAAACAGGTCTACATGAAACATCACAAATTATTATTATTACTGGTGAGGGGACCTAGTTAGAAAAGAGCATCATTCACCTGTAAAAATCAGCTTCAGCTGTCTACTTGAGGCTAGAAATCTCTTTGAAATGTCCAAATAGTTTTATATTATTTGCTGTATCCATGTATAGTAGGTCAGAGTTGTTGGGAAGGTGGGTGGAGATAAGAGACAATTGTGGAGGACGAGCTGTCATTGGGATGGAGGTCCACCTCTAAGCAAACAGCCGGAGCTACAGTAGAATACAATAAAGGTCATATAACGACCTGATTTAATTGGTTAAAAACCAAACATACAACAGTTAGTTCCCACCAGGTAATTTGATTGGACAGGAGACTTTCCTAGAGTGCTGATATTGGAGTACAACAGCACTGGAACTTTTTACAATCAGTGTCACTCCACCATAACCCTAACCCTCTAATATTTGTGTGTAGGAAATGTTTGTGTTGCCTGGCAACAGCTTTTCCTGCCTTCCAGTTGAAACGTTTGTGTTGGCGGAGCTAAATGAATGATTAAACAACCAAATCATAATCTGCTGTTGCTATTTTTCAGTAATAAAATGTTCTTGTAGAACTGTTGTATAAAAGCAATATCACACTCGAGGTCGTACTGTTGTGCGGAATATCAGCACTTCATCCCATGTGATATTGCTTAAATATACCTTAATATGCACAGTGGAAACCATTGTGACATCTGCAGTCTGCCATATCTTACCTATTTGGGGTTCAACCAATCAGCAACAAGCAAAATGAATGGCACAATGTGATTAGCTATGATGCAAACACCAGCCAATAGCGTGTCAATTGGTGTCTAAGTATTTCAGCTTGTCAAGCAGGATTTTCTTTAGAATACTTTAGATATGATCAGCGGAACAATCCGTGATTAGGTCACCGTGTGGATGGGACTGAGGGGTCACTGAAGGTCAAAGCATTTTAAAGTTCAATACTGTGTTTTCAATGCCGTAGAAGGACTCAGTCACACCTAAACCCATGCAGATAACATAACAGAACAACTTTTTACAAACTCTCTCCATTCATTGTGTCAGAACCTTGTAATCTGTATCCCCCATAATACATCCAGCACTGCATCAGATACAAAGTTCTGACTTTGTAGAAAGTATCTTCCTCCTTTAAACCAGGATGAAGTCCTGATCCACGTCTTCTGTTTGGTACAGGCCGACACTCGGCCTCTTGCACACCGTCTCATGTTTGCTAAGTCTTCTTCCTCTGGCACCATGATGTCATGTCTTTATAACGAGGTTGACCAAACACTTCTCACTGCAGCTAAAGGTGACGAAGGGAGAGACCTGCTCTCTGATGTCTGTTTAAACATTCTGATCATCTCGTATTCATCACTTTATTCATATTACCTTGATATATTCCCATTATAGAGGCTTTGCTTACATCTAGATGCCACAAGATTGTATTTATTTCTTAGGGAAATTTGTTGAAAAGCATTTTGTGTTGGTCCATCACATGAAATGCATTAATGTTTGTAATTGTAATGTGAGAAGACATAAAAACAATATTAATAATTCTGCTTCAGTTCAAAACAATATTTGGTATTACTTATGCTGTAGTATAACTTAGCTGGTACAATTCAAGTATTTGCTCCCTTACAGATTCTCTTCAGGTTAATAAAACTCATTTTAATGTGAGACAGAGACAACCTGAATAAATCCAATCCACGGCGTAAGGTGTCCAAAGTAGCCCTAAACCTGAAACCGCTCCCTTGGCAAAAATGGCTGCCATCAGAGCCCAGTGATTACTGCTCAAGATGAATTCGCATCCACTGGTTTTTTTATGGAAAATTGTTTTTAATTTAGCCTTCTTGGAGGGTTTTCAAGAATGAATTTAAGATAATCCCCCAGCATCTCAAACTGGGCATGAACTAGTAAAAGCAGCTTTCGGACATCATACTGCCACCACCGTGTTTGGCCATTGTCTTGGCTGGTGTGAGGCAGGACTACATGTTTTTAACCTTGGATCTCTTCTATAGATAGAAGCTGTTTTACCGAGTATCTTTCTCCTCACATTATAAAAACTACAGCTGAGAGTTGAAGCACCTGGCAGCAGGTTTGGCTTTTCCAACTGAATACTTTTGTGGACCATGTTGTGTTGATGGGTTATTACTAAACCTTTAGTAGCCATGTAGCATCACCATTCTGCTGCAGATCCTCATTTTCTTTTTCATTCTGCCAAATAATTATTCATTATTTCTTAGGATCTGCTGGGCCCATTTCCTACAGCTTCTTTTCACCTGAAACAGTTGATTGGAGTGCTGCGTCTGATTACATTGTTATATGTGCGTGGTATGAAGCTGGAGGAGCACAAAGTTGAGTTTTATTTTTCACTGAGGGTGTTTGAAATGATCTGACAGCAGCAGTTTTGTCCTGAACATAATCTATTTGCGTGTCTTTTGTGATCATAGCACCACCCAAATGCCACATTTTACATATGAATAGCTCCACGTGTGATGGATGGGAACGAGACGCATTTCCCCCAGAATACATGAATGTCAGCTATTGGACAACGAGAACGGCCTCAGTCCACTTGGACCTGCTCACAGTGTCCTTATTGTGTGTGTGTGTGTGTGTGAGTGTGGGTGTGTGTGTGTGGGTGTGTGTGTGTGTGTGTGTGTGTGTGTGTGTGTGTGTGTGTGTGTGTGTGTGCCCTGAGGTGTTTACCATAATGCTTCATGCAGGTTCAAATGTTTCTGGAACGAAACCTTTTGTTGGGCAGGAGTTTCTCTTCCCCATTGGTTAAATGACCAATGATAACCATTTTTTTATTTATTGTTTCTGAGCTAAATTTGAATAATGAGTGGCTGACGTGAAATATTCAGAACTATGTTTATGGATATGTGGTGTTTAGAGGGTAGGTTATTTTGAAACATATCAGTTTACCATCAGTTTGACACAGAGAGAATATCCAGTATTCATGCAGCTTTCAACCTTAACACTAAAATAATAAGAATAAAGGAAAATTACAATTTCAACAAAAAACTTTTTCAATTATTTTTCTTTTTTTCTGCTTCAAACAAGAAAGCTGCGATTTTATAATGTAAATCAACTCAGTTTTTCTGTTGTTTTCAGTTCTGCTTTGTATCTTTTATTTGTTCCTGTGATGATGAAGTTTGCTGTTTCTTTACTGTTTGAGGGATCAGAAAGAATCGGGTAGTTGGACTTGTACTTGTGCTGCCATCCCACTGCTTCCTGTCTGCTCAAGTCTGCTGCCGTTGTAAAGTGGACATATTATGTAAAACCCACATTTTGGTTGTTTTAGTATGTATATTTGGCTATCTGGGGGTCCTCCTGTCCCTTTAAGGGTAAGTTCTGACAACTAAGTTGATGTTTTATAAACTACAAGAGTCAAAAAAATGTCAGTGTATTTAGCATAATCCCAACCCCATCCTGATGGCGTCTCCACCCACACAGCCTTAGCAATCTGAGCAGCCACGCCCCCTTGGCTTCACCAGCATGCAACAGCCACAGCGCCACCGTTTGATGGTGGTAAAACGATTATTCTTTTATTTTTTTAAAAGAGGAAATATATCCTCATAGGTCACAGAACCTAAATAATACATCAGCTACAGAAGATTATTTTAGACAAACCACCACAGCAGTGATCGATAACAAGAAATATATTTTATGTGTCCATAATTTGTCATATTATGCATTAGAATGGGATTTACCTAATTTAATAATCCTACATTAATCTTTAAAAGAAGCCTAGTTATTGTGTCCAGCAGAGAGAGGCTCCACCCTTTAACATGGAAGATAACAAAAAAAACAACGATGTGAAGGACCAGTGGGTTATGGTGGCTGATATCTGTTAGGTTTCTTTATTGCTCCTCAAGCTGAATCATGAACAAAGTGATCACGATGAGCGTTTAAATGTTCATGTACTCAAATATTACATTACTAAAATGTTTCATTTTCTATTCAGCCCCGACATGTGGTAGTTTGTACGATTGAAATCTTGCTTTGAACTACAGTTTAGGACGTAGCTGGTCACATAACTGAGTTCTGTTTACAGCCGTCTCTAGTTAAAGGGACAATAAGGAGGTTTGACATTTTGTGCTCGCGATTGCCGCATCAGGCAAAACGCATAACTGCAGCCTTAACGGTAAGTTCGTACATGAGGCGTGCATGTTGTACGTGCACCCGCAAGCGATCATAAACATCAGCTGAGTCAGTCAGCTACTGTACAACTATAAATCATTTACTAGGATCAAATAAATGGTTATATTTCCTGGAACTAATGAAGTAGTGTAAGACAGCTGGGAAGAGTGCAATTAAAAAAGATTTTTGAGCTGTTATCTTAACTATATGCCTGTAATTCAGTGATTTAACACTGGGTGAGGAACAGTTCAGCAGGGAAACTGCATTAACTCTTTCAGACACAACACTTAAAATGGCCGTCTGGACTTTTTCTTCATATTTTAGCTGTAAAAAAGGCAAACTATTCTAAAAAAATCATAGCAAATTTTGAACTTGCGAATCGATTCAAATTGATTAATGACGCCCACCTCGAACACCACAACTCAGTGACTGTGATGATCTAACCGTCAGATTTATCCCTGCCCCAACCTCAGGAATTTGCTATGTTGCCTAGCAACCACGGTGACACCAAACACAAGTTTATGAGAAAAGCCAAACAACCCAACTGCCTTGAGCTTTTAATTTTTCTTCTATCCCATTTTAATCTTCTTATATGTGAAACTGTACTCTTCTCATGCTTCATAAGATATTGTTACAAATAAAAAAACATTTGTGCTGCAATGAATCATGGGATAGCTTTGGATGTGAAGGATAGGCCAGACCCATCCTTCAACCAAAGAAGCTTGCATTTGGAGGAGCCTTGGATTTTGCATTGTTTGCATCGTTGCAATGTAATACACCATCAAAGGATGCAGTCCCTGAATATGAACACACGCCTTGTGTTCACATCTACAGCTTTAGTAAAGCTTTTCTTTTCATCTTTAATGTAGGTCATGCTACTCTGGTTAGCTGTTAGCTGTAATCTCAAAGAGGACTTTGATGCAGATATTTTACTTTTTGCAAGAACAGAGAAAACTGTATTGATTAAAACTGTTTAGTTTATTGTGGCTTGGTTTGTTTGGTGTGTGTGTGTGTGTTTGTGTGTGTATGTGTGTGTGTGTGTGTGTGTGTTTGTGTGTGTGTGGATGGCAGGTAAACATAGCAGAATATCTCAATGACTGTGGACCAGACATCAGTCTAAGAGTTTGACACAATCCTTGCCAGTAAGTCCTGGTCAAGTATTCCCTTCCAAACTGGGCTTAATGCCTCTTTGTAGCATTGCTGTGACATATGGGGAACATCATAGTCGGAACAAAGCTTATCTTTGACACGTTGGTTCTCTTTAAGGCAGGCGTACACTGTGCGAATTTTCAGTCACGGGTCTTCAGCTCCGGCTCACACTGTACGAGTGAATTGCAGGAGTTAAAAGTTCACAGCTAATGACTCGTGCTCACACTGTACGGACCGCTGTTTGGATGCGACCTGACTGCTCTCACTGCACGACACGACAGACCCGGAAGCAGAAGAAAAACACGGGAGTGAGCTGCGCGCCAGAGAATTGCGAGGATGCACTCAAAAGACAAATGCGCTGCGCTGGCAATCTGTGCCGTTTTTTGTGTGGAAACACGTTTGTTTTTGTCAAAGACCAGAAGTACTTCCGCGGTAACGATGGTGACATGCATGCGCAGTATGAGAAATGGCTCGTAGCATTGCTTCCACAGTGCGAGTCATTCATGAGGGGCGACTAGGATTTCAAACAGGTTTGATTTTCTTGCGACTGATCGGGAGCTGGTGATGAGGTGTAAGTTGTCTGTCGTTATGTTGCATACACGATTAAGCCAAAAGTGGCACGAGTGACAAATCGGCTGAAAAACGGTCCAAAATCGCACAGTGTAAGCCCGGCCTTACACATAAGAAATAGTTCCAGTAGATCTTATATCTTCTAATTTATCTGTTGACTTCTTTCACAGGTTAACACTTCACTAGATAACACCATATTTCCTTCCCCAATGTTTTCTAGCTTCTGATTGGCACTTCCTGTGGTTGACCATACAATCTGTCCTCTGTTAAAGTCTATCTTGTTTTTTCTTAGAATGTTCAGGGTCTGTTCTTGAAAGGTCCTGTCCAGCAAGAAGTACATCGCAGGGTCCGTGGAGGACCTCAGAGCAGCAAGCACAAATAGGCAGTTCTTTATCTAGGAAAGGAAGAAAGACTGTAACGCTACCTGCTCTGAGCTCAGGAAGCCAGACTTGGAGGTGGAACGTAGCGTACTTACCTCGATGAAGATGTTGAGTGGGTGACAGGTGGGACTGATAGAATGAGAGGAGTGCAGCAGGGTGCGAGGATCATTAGCCAGAGTGATGAAGATGGGTTTGAAGATGTGATATGGCAGCAGACACAACGATAGAACAACCTGCAGTTAGTAAAAAACAATAACCATCTAAGCATCTGTTTATTTTACTGAAGGTATAAACCCAAGATGTGTCTCATTGTTCTGGATGTTCTGTCTGGGAACAGGCAGTGTCAGGACACTACATGTAATAATATATTACTGTGCATTAGTGTATGTTACTGCTAGTGCTGATATTGTTGCTTTAAAGGAAGAAAATAGAGGAAATGGTTAGAAACACAAAAGTTTGGCCTAAGAGTCGGTGAAGTGTGCAGACACCCTGTGTGCCGCTGCTGACGTCTTTTCTTCAAACATCTTCCTCTCTGACGGTGGATGACACACCTCGCTTTTCAGTTTTAAGTACTTTCTGTCGAAGCTGCCTAGATGTCTACCATCCTGCTCAGGTGTAGAGCAGATTCATCCTTACAATAGGTTTGTGTTTGCTTCAGAAAAACCACTCAGTTAGTCCATCACTGGCAAGGTCGTCTTATAATGATGGTAACTAATTTCCTTCAATGAAGGTTTGCTCAGAATTCAGTAAAACAGGCTTCGAACAAGCCAAGACTGTTCTATGGTACAGTGAACAAATTGATACTCTTTTTAAATGCTTTATTTGGGGGTTAAGGAATAGTGGAGTTGGTTCCTGTGATGGAGTTTGAGTATTTTGCCTTCCAAGAAACACATTCCTACATAAACCATTACGCCAGGTTTGTCTGTTGGAGAATCACCTTGATTGGGTTAAAATATGTTTTTGTTCATTATTGCTGATTCACACAAAGAAGCTAAGAGAAAATGTGTCTTTGTGGAATAGGATACAGAGTTGTTCCTGTTTCACTTTGGGTGCATGATTCCCACAACAGCCAGGTTAAGCTTGGGCTGATTAGCCATAGCAGTGCAGAAAGTTGCACCATATCTGGCTACCAAACCAGACGAAACAAGAACAGGTTCTACATCAGTACTGCTAGGTTAATGGATCATCTAACACACCTGAAGCACCTGCTGTCTCTGTTTACCTGTACGCTAGCATTATTCTTTTAGCTCTGCTAGCTGCTGCTAGCACCAACACATGGAAAAGTAGCAGTTCATATTGTTTTTCCATGTAGAAGCTGTTCAGGCAAATAAACACATTTGGGACCAGCAACAAGTGATTATAGGGGGGGGGGGGGTCTTAGGGTTAGACTGAGGTCTTCTAGTACTTTTCTAGTTTATTCGTCTTCCTTTCTGGTGTTGGAGTGGATGTTGATCTGAACCTCTGTAACTGTAGGATGGATGATTCAGGTGTTTTGAAGAAAGATGTAATGAATTGTTGTATCTTTAGGCCTATGCTCTGCCCTGTGATTGACTCAAGACTTGACATCTTGACTAATCCCAGCTTCAGAACCAACTGACTGGTAATAACTGGTAGTTCTGTTGGAGCCCATAGTCACCTGGATGACCACGATGTTTCTGGAAACCCGTGCCAGCAGGCTCTGTGAGCTGATGATGTTTGCATTGCGACGAGAGCGTTTGATATGCTTCAGGACGGTCATGTAGGAGAGCAACACCAGCAGGTAGAGAAGGAAGAACAGAGTTATAACGAAAATGTTGAGGAATGAAGACACGCTGCCTCCTAGCTCCACCACTGAGCTGTAGCAAACCCTCTCAGCTCCACCTTCCTTCGTAGCCTCGTTCACAGAGTAGTAAACGGTCACCGGCACAATACCCCCCACCGACACCACCCACAGTATGGCACACACACTGTTTGCGAAGGAGACCCGCGTCAGGCTGGAGAAGAAGCTGTGGGGCAGCAGCCTGATGCAGGCGCTCGGCCTGGAGGCGTGGGTGTTCCGGATGAGGAGCGCAAAGCGGCTGAGGGCGACCCATGTGAGGATGAGGAGGCTGATATAGATGTTGATGTGGAGAACAGGGGTGATGCCGTGCAGGACTATCTGACATGGAATGTCTCCTAGCATCCAGTGCGTGCCCCAGCTGAAGTACGCCGCGAGGAAGGGCACCATGATGGCCATCAGCAGGTTGGAGACGCTCAGGTGGGTGAGGTAAATGTGGGTGGGGGAGATAGAAGGGATGCAGCGCAGGAAGACCCACAAAGACAGCAGGTTCCCCGGCAGAGCAGTGAGGAAAAGGAGCATGTAGATGGAGGGGAGGAGGTAAAGGGTTGCAGCTGAAGGACACAGGGAAAATGAGGTGTTATTGAGGGAATGGTCCTCCATTTCATCTGAAAGAAACAAATGGAAATCATCTTTTAAAAGCTATTCACTAGCAGGGACCACGCCACAGATTGAGAATTTTAACAGTTTATTGAAGGCATGGAGAATTGAACAGTCTGAGGAGGGACATCGGAGACCCAGGGGAAGACTCAGTGTGGGGGTGCAGTCTTCGAGAAATCATCTTTCCGAGCCTGCTCAGAACCCCCTCAGACAAAAGCCTATACAATGTGCAAGGCACAGAGAAAGTCATCTCGAGGCCCTTTATGAGAGGTCGTTGCAATCCAATCAGATAAAAGTTTGTCTGAGTAAGGAATCCCAGCAGATTACCGAGTCGTCAACGCGGGGTTGAGCAGTTCCTCAGCAATCCCTTGTACTGAGCAAGCATGTAGCGACTGTGGAGAGGAAAAACTCCCCTTTAGCGGGAAGAAACCTCTGGCAGAACCTGGCTCAGAACAAGCGGTCGTCCGCCACGACCGTCTGGGGGTCTGAGGAGACAGAAAGCAGGGGGCGTTGTAGTTGAGCAGGACGCCGGACCGGATGGAGCTTGTTCTCCAACAGTCCGAGCCCACGACGGAACATCTGCGGGAACGGCTCGGGACCTAAACGAGAGATTGGAAGAGTTAGTAGAGGAGTGAACAGGGGCACAGAATGTGGAGGCTGTGTCCGATGGACGCTGCTGAGAAAAAAGGGGGAAGGGTAGAAGGGGCGGGTCGGCAGTTACCCAGGAGAGAAGGAGCGGGTCGGCAGTTACCCAGGAGAGATGGAACGGGTCGGCAGTTACCCAGGAGAGATGGAACGGGTCGGCAGTTACCCGGAAGAGAGGGAACGGGTCGGCAGTTACCCGGAAGAGAGGGAACGGGTCGGCAGTTACCCGGAAGAGAGGGAACGGGTCGGCAGTTACCCGGAAGAGAGGGAACGGGTCGGCAGTTACCCGGAAGAGAGGGAACGGGTCGGCAGTTACCCGAAAGAGAGGGAACGGGTCGGCAGTTACCCGAAAGAGAGGGAACGGGTCGGCAGTTACCCGAAAGAGAGGGAACGGGTCGGCAGTTACCCGAAAAAGAGGGAACGGGTCGGCAGTTACCCGAAAGAGAGGGAACGGGTCGGCAAGACCCTGCAAAGAGCGGCGACGGGTCGGCAAGACCCTGCAAAGAGCGGCGACGGGTCGGCAAGACCCTGCAAAGAGCGGCGACGGGTCGGCAAGACCCTGCAAAGAGCGGCGACGGGTCAGCAGGTACCCGGAACCTAGAGGGAGGGGAAGGGAGGGGCGAAACAATCGAGCCAAACGAGGGATGAAGAGCGGGCAGAGCTTATAAGTGTATCGTGATGTGATTAGAGATGTAGGACAGGTGCGGGGTACCAGAAGAGTTGATTAAGACTAATTACGAAGTGGTACGAAGTGGATCTGAAACGTGGTCCCTGCTCCCGAACCTAAGTCAACAAGTTAACTCCATTTAAAACAGGCTCTACAGAAGTTTTCATTTCCATTTTGATTTAGTTTTAATCTTACATCCAAAAACCTTAACACATTTATTCCACAATTGGTATGAATAAGTGAAGCAGCCAGGAAACGGAAAGATAATTTTAGAAGAGTGGAACAAAATGATTTTACTCAGAACCCACTGAATAAAATCAGTTAGAACCAACTGCAGTAATAAATATAGTGTGTTAGCTAGCTAACTATCCTGTCAAGGTTTGTCAGACAGTATTAGTGAACTAACAAGCTGGTGGTCTGAGGCACGGCTGGATGAGGCGTTGGTTCCTTTCTGACCAATCATCACTTTTAGAAAGTAAAATCAGGAAGTGGTCTTCTTGGGTATGAGCTATAGAAGTAATTCTGCTTGTGGTGACCTAGTTACCGTGTTCATATAGCTGAAGGTTAGTTATCGGTTAGTGTGTACCACACACCCCCACGCTGTAGGTTTTAGTTCATCTGTGATCATGCAGCGTTATTAAAATCTCTCATCATTTATTTTTCTTCAGATTTTCCTTAACGTGAGCCACTTCGTCAGTCTTTTTTCCAGACTAAATCTAGTCAGAAACTTGTCTATATACAGAGGGATGAACAGGGGACCCTGGTACGCTCTTTTACAGCAACACAGCTTCGGGTTAACAGGAGTCCGACTGAGAGCGACTCCACCACCAACTTTATAACAGCAGAGCACATGAACAGGAGGACCTCAGCAGGTGAGCATCTTTGGGCTGAAGCATGGCTCCTGGAGCTTAGCTGCAGACAGTCGGGTATCCTCCTGTATGGAGGCAGCGAGCTGAACCGGGCGCCACTACTCAGCTGCTTCCTGTTTCTGAACAAACCTTTTACTTTAAGGGAAGTCAGCAAGAAGCTACCAGCGCCCTGAGCTAACGTTACAAATCATGTAGTAATGGCATCATTTTTCTGGATCAAACATGAACATGTCAGGAAGGATCTGCACTAAACCAGAGTGAAACAGTAGAAATACTGGCAGCTTAGAAAGAAAGCCGGTATAATGAAAAATGAAAGATGTTGATGGCATATGGATGGATGTTCCCCGGATGTTTGGATAAAGACATCAGGTTTGCCTCCAGAATGTGTAATAGACTTGGAGGGGGAAAATCCAACTAAAGTTTCCATCAGTTCCCTTCATGTTCTTCAAGTACAAGCAGAACAGCACTTTAACCACATGTTCTGTATTTATGCAACACATGTGGTGTTTAAAAAAAGAAAAGAAAAAAAGAGGTGTTTAGAAACTTTTATCATGTGGGTTGCCCAACATTTCATCAGAGAAACACTCATAGCCGGAGGAGGGAGAACATTTCCAGAACATTTTCAGAACTCTCAGTATAGTCAATGACAAAACTAAGTGCATCTTTGTCACCGCAGTAGGATTCAGGAGGGAATGTAGCAGTCACGTGATGCTAGACAATATTTCACTCAGTCATCTTGCTGACCAGCAGCTGGTAGGGGTAATACAGCAGTGATTAGCTGCAATGACCTCACAGTCAATTAATGCTACCAGTCAACATTTAGGACATTTTTAACCATTTAAACTTCTTTATTTCTGTATAACAGCTGAAAAAATAGTCAATGGAAAGTCAGATGGTGCTGTGTTCAAAAAATGTGGAGAAACCAGAGAGCTGTATGTCCTTCTCTGTAGTCCTCAGTTATCAGTTCATATCAGGACAGTTTGAAAAAGCAGAGTACGTATAGCCAGTTTGGAAGAGTTTCTAAATATTTTAGGATTATATAGTTATTCATTTGGGTTGCCACTATGCTAACTGTGGGTTCTACATACCTGCGGTTGCCGTTCCGGTAACTCTCCCAGCTGTAGACAGAAACTGTTGCTCAGAAGGTAGCCGCGTAAAAAATGAGCTCTTTCTGCAGCTCCTTCCTCTTTATCTACAAGCTGGGCTTTTATTGTAAACTGTAAAGAAGTGAGTCTTTTTTTGTTAGGGAGGGTTGAGATTCATTTAACTTTCTCTAGATTTAATGTAAAGTAAGTTAGTAAGCAAGTAGTAAGCACATTCACATGTAGCACACAGAAGATGACATAAAAAAATCAAAGAATTTTTTTCACAGTTATTTTAGCTTTTGCATTGTATCTTTTTTTTTTGTCAACCAGCTTCCTTCTCTTTTGTTGTGCAGTTAGATTTTTCCTCCTACACAGCATAATATTTGTTGGGCATCTTCAGAGCACAATACAAATATTAGTTCCTCAAATAAAATATTGTTTCTCTCTTCCCATTTTATATTTCAAACCCTCCATTAATTGTGTAACAGTTGTATGCCCCAATTGGATATATTGTTTTAAACCTGCAGTAGAGAAGTTTATATCTTCTGTTGTGGAACTTTTATTATCCACAACATATCTCAATAAAAAGTCCAGCTGGGACGGAGGAGCAGGGACATACTGTAGGTGAGTATGTTAAAGTACGGGGATGTGTGCATGTGTAAAATTGACATGATAAGGCATGTTTGTATACGTCTGTTGACAGTAGAAGTCCTTCAACTCTGCCAGTAGAAAGCTTCAGACCCATAAGAGGAGGTCAAGGAGCTTCTGTCAGCATACTCCCTCCAGGGGAGTTATTTGTTTTCCAGCCATCGAGGTTGTCACAGAGAGTCGAATTCCAGATAACAAATTGTTTTGGGCATGGGCACGATCTCTTTTCCTCTGCCTTGATTCTCTCTCAGCGTCTCCAAACTCTCAAACAGACGATTTCAGGGTCTGTTTCCACCTAGTGGAGCTGTACGTTTCTCCAAATTGGTTCCCATTCCACTTATGCTGGTGCGTTCACAATGCAACCTTTGTTGGCGTCAAAAAACGCTCATAAAGTTGTTAGTTTGATGACTGTACATTTTAAGGCTGAAGCTTGCAAAGAGTGTGGGCGTAATCTTCTACACATTGGCGGATGGCTAAAAAACACAGACATCAGGTGATGTCACTACAGTGAGATGCTTTAATTGGTTGACGCTTCAGCGGTACTGCTGAAAGTTCAGTTAGCTGAACTTCTGCATTGCTGGTGTAACACTTTTAAAGTAGTTGCAGTTTCCTAGGGCCAGTTAGGTTCTGTTACTAGAGTAGTAATGAGTTTTATATGTAATAAAGACCAGAGACCAGAAGTTACTTTTAAATTGCCGGCTTTTTATTAGAAAAAACACAATGACAGTTGACATACAAATGACCAAAACATTCAACACCACTTCAAGGAAAACAATATATTTTCTTTCCCTTTTTCTTTCAGTTCTTTTTGCGCATCTATCCTTTTTTTACGTTAATAACCTCTTATTTGGCCTTAAAAGGATGTTATGTTTAGCCTAGGTTATTGTTTTATTAATTCCAAGTTCTAACGCTGTGACCACACCAAACACGATAGGAGCAAACATAGAGCGCGACACGTGCCTAGCTGTTCGCGTGCACATTCGCACCTTGAAGCGTGTACAAAGAGAACTGGTCGTGCTTAAAATTTCGTATTTTCACGCGCCTTCAGCGGAGCTGGGGCTACAGTGCAGCTGGCGGTTGATTATGGAGTGAGCTGATGGAGGACAGAGTGGATTATGTGTTCGGCCCGGCCTCCGGTAGAGCTGGGACCGCTGCACTGGGGGTTTGGTGAGCTACAGATACAGTCTAGCTACGGCGGAGGGATCCATAAACAGCAACAAGCCTCTCATAAACACCGGCTCCTCGCCGCCTCGAGAACGTGACCCGCTCGCCCAGTTTGTGCCATGAAGGTCCAAGCCTCGCCTGCCAAAACACTAACTACATTTCTGAGCAGCTGTCCATCTGTCTGCAGTTCGTAAAAGTTTATAATATTTGAGCAGCGTGGGACGTGGTGCGGGAGCTGCTACCAGGAAACCAGGTGAGGAGGCAGTTCAAGGCTGACTTCTAGGCCGAGAGGTGCTTTTACAGCAACAACGGCTCTTTTAAGAGCCACCCACAAACCTCTTAAGAGCATTCCTGTCTAAATAGTTTATTTTTTTATTTCTGTCTTTTTCCATCGCATCTGTAGCGCGAATTGTTCGCGCAAATCAGGCAGGAAAGCTTTTTGGCGACCCCAAGTCGCGCTTCATCGCGCTCCTCCATTGATTTTACATGTAAACCTGAAGCTCTAGTCGCTCCTATCGCGTTTGGTCTGGACACACCGTAAATTCAAGTGTATACTTTAATCTATTAATTCAATTCAGTTTTCAATTCAGTTTATTTATATACCACCGTTTCACAACAGATGTCATCTCAAGGCACTTTACAAGAAAAGTTATTACAATACAATGTTTAATGTAGAAATTAGAAAACCACAGAAGATTGCTTTGTGTAATTCTCAGCAATCCCTCACACTGAGCAAGCATGAAGCGACAGTGGAAAGAAAAAACTCCCTTTAAACAGGAAGAAACCTCCAGCAGAACCAGGCTCAGCATAAGCGGTCATCTGCCAAGACTGTGTGGGGTTTGGAGAATACATAACAGAGATACAGATACAGAACAGAATTAGCATTTTGTTATTTTAATTCAGATTTGCTTCTTTAGTTCTGAGCTTTAAGTCAAGTTTAGTTTAGGTAAACTTTAAGTTGAAACCAGTCCTTATTTTGTTTTAACCCGACAAACTTAGTTAAATTTCACTTAACACCATTACAGCATAAAGATGTATGTTTAACAAAAAAATATATAAAATATTCAAAACTGAAAACGATCCAGCAAAAGACTGAATAAACCCAGAAAGAGGAAAAAAAAATTCTCAGTGTCCTTTTACTTTCAATTTCTTAATTACTCTGAATGGTCATCCAAGGTTTTGGAGTCCACTGTTCAGTTTCAGGGGTGTATGGATAGATCCTACCAGTTCTTTTCAGTGAAAAACACAACGTCCAGCAGGGGGAGTCCTCTCCTGCTCAACACAGTTCAATGGGTCTGTGGGTAGCTCGCCATCTTGTTTCTTGCTCTCAGAATCCAACTTCGACGTTAGCTCAGAACTTTCTGGTCCAACTCTAATGGCCAAGTCCCGTTCAGTAATGTGCATGTCACCAAGGCAAGGACAGGTAAAAAAAACAAAAATACATCGTACCAAATGAATGGCTTTATGTAGGCTCTTATCTGGTTTTAATTATGTTCTTCTCTTATTTAGGCAGCAGCTCCGCAAGGACTGTCTGTGTATCTCCCTCTTTCATAGCAGAAGAAAAAAAAAAAAAGAAGAACAATCCGGTTTGCTGTGGCTGGTCACGTGAGTGGCACCGCCATGTTGCCTTTCAAAAATAAAAGTCTCAACACATATTTTAACCATTTTACATGAATTTGTACGGTTTTAACCTATTAATGTTTTTTAATTACAAATGAAATATTTTTTAACCATTTATAACATTGCATATATGCATTTGAATGAGTTTTTAAATCAATATGATTTATTTATTGAGTATTTATGAGTTTTACTGTACTCTTTATGACTTGTCTTTACTATGTTGACCAGGGTTACACAGGCTTTGCCACTCTTGACGTTGACATTTTGGTCATGCAGCTTCCCAATTGCTGCTGATACCTGTTGAAATTTGCGATACACCAGTACTCCACCCATCTCTAACAGTAGAAATCTGGTTACAATGATTCCAGTTATTTAAATATCTTTGACATCTTCCACGGAAAGCAACTACAGGCAAATAGTCTTCCACTTTGCTAAGGAATTCATCATGTACACCCTGGATGAACGTTCCAGAAGGGCATAAGGTTCCCCCACAACAGCCCTACGATTTCAGAATAGTTGATGAATTGCATTCAGAGACCAGCTGACTAATTCCATGATTTCTTTGGTTCTTTAATGGAAAAAACCAGAGAGGCATCCAAATAGACTTTAACAGAGAGCAGCAGGATAAGACACAAGAGGGAGGGAGAACAGAAGCATCCGCTCTCACCTAGAGCAGGAAGTAGAAGGTCTTGTAACTGCAATAAGGTACGTAGCTCTACACCAGGGCTCTCAGCCCCCTGTCCTCGAGGTTACCTGCAGCTTTAAGACATATTTCGGGGAGCATGTGCTGTGAAGAGACGGGGGCGGTAATCAAATTGTAGGGGCGTTGCTGGGAGGTGAGGGCGGAGCTAGGAGGACTCAGGCATTCAGAGCTCAACATGGCGGCAGCGAGAGTTCTAAAAGATTACTCAAGCATACATAAAGTAACCTAAGAAATACTTTAGGCATGATTTTAAGCAGGGAACGACATAAGAATGTGGTGAAAAGCTTAAAAAAGTTGATGAAGCAGGGATGGCTGCTGCGTTCTGGTTGCTCTGTTGTTATAAACTGCTTCAGCAGCAACTTTTCTTATTGTAACAGCTGATTGTTTGGTGACGTCTGTTCATTTCCCTCTGAGTTCCAACCAGTCACCACTGGTCCTGCCCAGTGACTCTGTTTCAGAGACACTGGTACTGGTTTGTTCTTAAAACGGGCCTGTAAACGGCCCTGTGGGCCCTATGAAGTGGGCACCTTCTAGTTACTGTACAATTACAGTGAAGTTCTGATAGTGGATCATCTTGTGTTTTTGCAACTAGAACTATTTCCAAAGGAGGCACTGTTATGTTGTCATGATGTTATATTTCAATAAAGTGAGGCGTACCTGGATCATGATAAGATTTGGAACAAGCAGATTTGACTGTTAAATTCTCCTTTGTGTGAAGCCTCCAGAGAACAATATCTGCCTTTTCTAACTTAAATGATCAGCAACTTGATAGCTGAGTCATAGCAGAAAGAGGAGCTGAAATCATTTCATTCTGAATGTTGCCACCCTGCATTTATTCTGCATATAATAATGAATAACTTGCCTTTTCAGAACTGGTGAGTTTGTTCCTTCAAAAAACAGGAATTATTTTAATTTGAAAACAAGCATCTCTAAACAGTTGTTCAAAAATGTTGCTGAGCTTCATTAGATCATCTGGTTTGCATCCTGTGCTGATGCTGTTTCAGCCGCTCAGTCAGTGAATCTCATTTACCCGCCTTTAAAGGGGACTTTTCTATTCTACCTCCTCTTAAGCCAGTTATAACAGCTTTATGGTCTTTACCAAAAATGCTCATGAAGTTCTTTGCACAAAATCACTCTCGTATGAAGCAATCTCAACTCAATTCTTAACTATTTCAGGCCCCCTAGAAAATTGATATCCCTATTATCCTGCTGTGGAGGATAAAAGGAAAATGTTTCTGCTATTTGCTAATTCCACATTTAAATATCTGCTGTAGGTTAATTTGAACTGACAAGTTATGTAGGAACGCTGCTAACACAGTTAGTATTAAGATATTAAGAAAGGAAAATATGGGCCTATGTTATACATTGTTTGCAGTTCTATCTGGTACAGATAATCCAAATCTCTGGAAGAGCTTCAGAGAACATTAGAAACTCTTGATTAGCACCACTTTAGAATATTCTATCATTTCTCAGACAACCTAAAGAACTGAGGCCTTGATTAGGAAATAATAACCCTGCAGGAGTATTAAAGGATTGTTTGTAAAAACATATTTGTGTCTTGTAACTCGAAAGTTTAAGTTACAGAGGAAAACCCATCCACATACTAGTATGAAAAAAAAAACTCTGTATTCTTCTTTTGCTTCTCACAGACACAAGTCAGTAAATACAACTACACAAAACCGCTGATGTGAGCCACAAAAACTGCTTTACAAGCCACACCTTCTTTTTCGTCACGCACCTTCTTTTGCCCCCTTTCTACCATTGGCACGAAAACATTTTGACTTGTGGATAATGCCTATGCCGTACAGCAGGGGGAGCTACTGGCCCCACTACAGGATCAACAAACCATAAATACCCCATGATTAGCACTGTTAGCCATAATAGTTATATTGTGAACTTGCGGGTGTACATCGGATATTCAGAGAAGATTAAATCCCTAAAACGTTCCACAACTCCTCAAAACATGAAAGCCATGAGTGATAAACGCTTGTTTACTGTTTATTAATAGATCGACTAGGCCTCTCAAAACCCCAAGAACAGGGAGATACGAAGCTGAAGTTGGTTTCCCATTAAAGTCCGACTTGGGGAAAAGGCAAAAGGTCGATTTGGCCTAAATTCCACAAAACTGAGCAGCTTTTATCTGTTTAGTTCAAAAACTAAAATACTTTGACTCAGCAGCAATAAGATGAAAAAACAATAAATACATGGTAAATATAGATAATTTAATTAACCCAGCTATTTTGATACAAATTAAAATGATTTATGTTGATGTTCCAATGTAATTTACTATGTCACGCTTCTATACTTTGACAATGCACCATTCGTCCTACGTACGTGAAATCCCATTCTTCTGGTTATAGTTTATAATAATGCAACCATTCTCATTATCCATGATTTGAATATATTTGCAGTTACATAAAAGTTTAAAGTTTATATGTTTTGACTTTCACTGGTGAGAACACCTAGACGGTTGTTAAGTCTTGGGCAGAGCCGAGAAGGTGTGAGAAGCTATGACTCTGGTCCTGTCTGTCAGCAGGAATGGCTGCCCAAAATGTCTGACCCAGGTCACAGGGCTATTCCATCAAACATTAAAGAATGTATGTATATTTATGACCTCAAGCAAAATATGACACAAAAAAAATCTAAAAAATAAAG
This sequence comes from Apricaphanius iberus, assembly GCA_028564705.1. Classification (NCBI taxonomy): domain Eukaryota; kingdom Metazoa; phylum Chordata; class Actinopteri; order Cyprinodontiformes; family Aphaniidae; genus Apricaphanius; species Apricaphanius iberus. The sequence goes on along the minus strand of JAPXFQ010001371.1, from coordinate 303,285 downwards.
TCTCATTATTGTGGAAACAAAAAAAAAAGTAATAATCATGTCAATCCAAACTGAGCTAAACCAGGAAACAGTCTGATTTAATGCCACAGTGTTGTACAGTAGATGTAAATATCATGCATCTCCACCAAACAATGTTTAATTAGTGTGAGGAACATTTAGTTAACATAAGAATGGGTTCTATGCATCATGTTTGGATGAATGCTCATTCAGCGCTGGCTGTTCACAGGGAATTTCTGTAACAGTAAAGTTGATCTGAAGGGGGCGCTGCTGTTCCAAATTAGAAGCAAAGAGGGGTTGGTTATAAAGAACAAACGTGGAGATCAGACTGAATTCTCCTTATAATGGATTCTGTGTTAAAGCCTCTACTGATGAAGAAGATACTCTTTATAATCTGGCGAACATCACTTTGAATTTAAGAGCTTCAACATTTTCATTAAGTCTTTATGAAAAATTATCTTCAAGTGTTAGACATCAGGTTATTATATACCAGATATAACAAAAACACAGAGTGATGAATCAGAATCAGCTTTATAGGCCAAGTATGACACATACAACTTTTCTCTCTAGTACAGAGCTTAAATAAGTGACGTAAAAATAAATATAAATAAATAATAAAGGATAATATATACACCAAACAGGGGTTATTGTACAGTGAGTATATACGACAGTGCAGAGTTACAGTTTATTGTTCATGTGAACGGACTCACACTCTGTGAGTATTCAGAGTTTATCAGAGCGACAGCCTGGGGGAAGAAACTGTTGTGTAACGCCAGCCTGAGGGGAGGAGCCTAAACCGATAGTGGCCACGGTGTGAGGAGTAATGTATTAAGGAATAAATCACGTTTCAATAAACCCCCTGTTCTGCTACCCCACAATAAACCAAACACTCTTTTCTCTGACAATAGCTGAAAAAAATATATAATTTATAAATTAATATATATAATACCAACCTCATTTAAATTCATCTAGATGGATAGACTGAAGACTAGACCAAGATAGTGGTTATATTTCTACAGATTTCTGAGAGGTGTGAGAAGATTTTGTTTGTTGCCATGGAGAGTTTTTATAATCCATAACCTCTGTATTAAAGCACCTACAGTCAGTCCAGAATGAATGTCCAGGTTGGACCAGTAGTCAAAAAACAAACATTAAAAATTTTCTTTTTGTTTTGACTAACAGAATAAATAATTCATCAATGTCAGCTGTGGTTTAACTGAGTGGGAGTCAGTGTGAGTTCATCCAGCTGAGGCCTGGCCGGCATCATTAGGCCCACACTCTGTATGTTATTACATATTAGCATCATTAAATATTAAGTGCCCATCCTTTAGGCACTTCTGCCTGTTTAAAAACCAGCTTTGCCTCCTGGTCGCCCCCAGGCCGAGTCGCCCTGGGCAGACAAACATCCTGTCCATTTTTGGTTAAAGGTTTCATGGGGCACTAGTGTCCATATTAGCAGCAATTTTAGATATCTAAATTGTATATTTCAATTTTGAGCACCCGTTTCGGATGTGATCAGCAGATTAAATGTCCATTATTAGCGGTTATCACTCCCATTAAATGCCGTCAGACTGTGCCCTCTACCTACTAAAACATACTTTTCTGTTTGGTGTTTGAAACCTTTTCAAATAAGATTTAGGTTTAGGCATTTAAAGCTAAGTATATTTGTCCTTCTGTGACATTAAGGTTAGGACATAAAACTTGTGGGTTGGTTAAAATTGGTTAGATAACTCCAGTTACGATATGCTACTCTGATTAAGTATTTTTGACAGTTGGCTGTTATCAGGGATAAGAATGGTAGATAACCTACTAGTAGGTAGAGAGGGCACAGTCTGACGGCATTTAATGGGAGTGATAACCGCTAATAACGGCCATTTAATGGACCGACAACATCCGAATCGGCTGAGGAGAGCTGTACCCTAATTTTGTTGTGCTTGTGTACTCTGTCCTGCTCCGCGATGACAATAAAGGTCAGAGAGGAGGAAGAAGACATGCAGGGGCAGGAATCGAACCCCAGACTGTCATCCTCTGTACATAGGGCTGCTGCTCTATGGCCCTGCCCCACCCTGTTGGCAGTAATTAGGACCCCTGGTCCAGGATCGCCTCAGCTGGGACTTCCCAGAACTGTCTCCTGGTCTTGCTCTTGTTGGGTTTTCCACAGTCCTAGAACATGTGCTCCTCCTCACTCATCCAACTGTGGGTGGACGCTTTGGTTTGTCCACATGTGGACATAAAGACTCGTCTCTCACATTTAGGAAGCAGATTTCCTCCTGAAAGGCTCCAGCCTACAGCTACAGGATGTATCATGACTCCATCATGCTCATCCCTCCAGGATGCAGCCAGGATATGGGAACGTTGAAATGATTTTCATCAGCTGATTTCATAATGTCCGCCTTTCCTCACTGACCAGTTAAACTGCATCTAAATGGTAGGATGTGGAAACAAACAACCGATCACAGTAAGCTAGGTCTTTGCTGATAATGGTTACTATAGTGGCTAGCTATGAAGTAATCCTGACCTTTTGACCTTTTCCTAATTTTGCCATCACCAAGTCATACATAACTGAAGTTGAAGGAAAGGGTTTCATTGGTGGTCAGATTTCTTTCATACAGATAAAAACCTTAGAAGTATAGTGACATTTCCATTTAGCATCTCCACATCATTATGCAGCCCCCCCCCCCCCCCCCCATGTTTCAGTGATGATGGGATGTTCAGAGTCATGTACTGCTAGTTTTGTCTACACATAATATCCAGAAGATGAGTTATAGGAAACAGCAGCTTCCTTCTCACTTCCTCTAAAGCAGATTCATAGAGTTCTCCACCGATACTTGTCCTGTTGAGAGATTCTCCCACCTGAGATGTGGATCCTTGCAGCTCCTCCACAGTTACTGTAGACTACAAGCTGTGATATAACCTCAGTTATACAGCTGAGATGAAATCATGCACATGTTAACTAAATTATTAAATAGGTGACTTCTGAAGCCAGATGGCGGAGGTGGATCGAGAAGAATCAGGATGTAACGGGCTGAATGCACGTGTCCCACACACTTTTCAGGTTTTTATTCAACAAGAAGAAAACTGCAGCCATGCTGTGACCCTGCAGGGATGAACATGAATAGACAGTTCATAGATTCTCTCAACAGTTCTGTAATAGCTTGTGTTGGTCTGACACATTTAGGTTTGCAGTTCTAATCTGACAGATTATCATATTTTATATAATAATTCTTATTATAATACTTCCGCAGAGCAGTTTACATCAGGCTCTTTCATTTATGCCTGTATAAAAGTACAATATTACCATACCATATTTATTTGTAAAGCACATTTTAAGAAAACAGCTGACCAAAGTGTTGTACAGTAACAAAGAAAGTTAAAATATACAGAAAAAATAACATAAGAAAAAAGAATACAGGGGATAATAGAGATGATAAGAATAAGTAAAAACTAAATGAGAAGTAAAATTAAGAAGGAAGGAAAAGCTAATGAGTAAAACTGGGTTTTTAATCAGGACTTAAAATCATTGACAGATGAAGACTGTCGCATCAACAGAGGGATCTGATCCCAGAGTGACGGGCTATGAGAATGCACTGTGACCACGACATTTAGCAAAGCAAGTCAGACAGGGATGTAGGTGCCAACCCATAAAGTGACTTATTAACAAATAACAAGATCTTTAATTGGATTCGACACCAAACAGGAAGCCAGTGCAAATATGCTAGGACCGGGGTGATGTGCTGTCTCCATTTAGTGCCACTTAAAAATCATGCAGCAGCATTCTGCACCAGCTCAAGTCAAGCAATAGTTGATGAGTTTGTGCCATAGAGTACGGAGTTTGAATAAACGAGTCGCAAAGTAACAAAAAGTCTGCATGATCAGGACACAACCTCACATCAACGACTCAACACAATCTGCTGGGATTCCTCACTTAGACAACTTCGACTTTTCTTGTAAAGTGCCTTGAGATGACATCATTTGTTTTTAATCTTTGAGAGGCTTGTCAAATGGAAAAAGCAGGACCTTACAACGTGATTAACGTGAGTGTCCATCGTAACACCTAGATTGGAGAAAGAGGTTTTTAATTCAAGGGAAAGAGAAGAAAAATTATACTGGCCAATAAAAATATTGGCCTCTGTCTTAGTATCATTTAAAAGAAGAAAGTCGGTCGCCAGACAGCCCTTCACATCACTACGGCAATCTGCTAGTGGCTGCGTCCTATCCTTCGGTTTTATTGGAACATACAATTGGCAATCGTCTGCGTACAAGTGATATTCAACATTATGTTTTTTAAAGATAAATCCCAAAGACACGATATACAGATTAAAAATAACAGGGCCAAGAATGTAGCCCTGATGGATACCAGAGGTTAGAGGTACGAAGGGAGAAACTGAATCTCCTATCATAATATTAAAACTTTGATCGCTTAGATAAGAGACAGACCAATTTATTACTGTATCCTGAAGACCTACCAGTTGGTTTAACTTAGTGAGTAGAATAGCATGGCTGACCATGGCAAAAGGAGTGGTCAAGTCTAAAAGAATAAGCAGAGTGTGAATGTTGTGGCCGGAGTCCAAGGAAAAAGGAATGTCATTAAAAACTCACAGCTGGACAGACTCCCCCAATGTAAGGTTTGGAAACTTGATGGAAAAGGTTAGAAATATATAGAAATAGATGTGTTAAAACTATAAGTACATAAATGGTAAAAATACATCGTTTTTCTTGTCCATCAGTCTCAACATGGAACAAGTTCTTCTTTTCTCTGAATATAAAAGCAGACAACTGGACCTTCCAGTGAAGTCTCTGGTTCTTCTACAGCTGAGCTCGTCTCAGTCAGAGCTCGATGAAGCAGTTTCTTTTCCATTTATATTGCTGAGAATGTGGACATTTGACTGTCTCCTAACCTCCTTGCTGTCCAGTTCAGTGGTGGAGTTGGCTCCACCAACATCTCGGACACGAAGCACACTCGCCACGAAGCGCCGCACCTCCTTCCTTATGGAAGCGGACAGCAGGAAGAACATGACAGGGTCCAGGCAGCTGTTGAGGGCAGAAACTACCAACGACATCTCATTGAATTTCTCAGCCAAGCTCTGCATGCCACAGTTCATGTCCTTCATCATCTGGGTTTGTATGTAGAAGCCCCGGGCGATGTGATACGGAACAAAGCAGACGATGAACAGGAACAGGATGAAGAAGGACTTGCGGGCGATTCGACTATAACGGGCGGCGTTGGGCAGATTTGGTCTCTGCTGAGACCTCTGGAGGAGCTTCTGGGCGATCTTTCCGTAGGACAACATCAACGAGATGAAGACCAGCCAGAAGACAACCAGCACAAAGATTTTGATGTAGGCTTCCCATCTCTCATCTTCCCCAATCTTCCTGTAGTGGAAACACCTGAAAACAGAAACCAAATGACTTGTTGGGACTTTCTAACAAATCATGAGCCAGAAGTATAAAATCTCATAGCTGAGACTTACTTTTCTCCTGAGCCGCTTCGTGCAGTGACAAATGGTACCATGAGAGCCAGGGCCAGCACCCAAATGATGGTGCAGACCACGATGCTCCACCTTGGGGACTGCAGCTTGCGGCGCGTCCTGGCACTGCCGTAGATTGTCAGGTAGCGATCAATGCTGATCAGGCCCAGCAGAGTGATGCTGATGTACATGTTCATGTAGAAGAGGTAGCCCACTGCTTTACACAACCAGGGCTGCAGCTTCCACTGGTCCTGCTGGAGGTGGTACTGGATCCGGAATGGCAAACAGATGACCATCATCAGGTCTGCAACCGCCAGGTTAATGAGGAAGACCCGCAGGGAGTTCTTCTTAGAGTGGATGAAGAAGAAGACCCAGAGAGCCAGCATATTCCCACTGAGACCCAGGATGAAGATGATGGAGTAGAGCACCGCCAGCGGCATCTGGAGCGTTGCATCGGGCCGACAGTCAGACATGTTTCTATCTACACCCTGAGAGTTGTTCATGGCGCCCAACTGCTGGTCATAACGATTTACACCAACCCTACAAACAGACGAGATCAAATCATATCAAACTTTATTTATAAAGCGCTTTTCAAACATGGTTTCTCAAAGTGCTTTCAATTTCAATTTCAAGTGCTACCCTCCCAACCCAACCCATCAGCCATACACACACACACACTTAAAAGCTTTAAAAAAATAAATAAATAAATAAAAAACAGTGGGCTGAGTACAAATGAGACAGGAAATGCCATCATGGAGCCATCTGCATCGGCAGCAGATCAGCAGCAGCAGCCAAGGCTCCGACCCAGGGCGCCCAGAGGAGGGAGGGCTGGTACCCCGACCTCCACCCAAGCACTGGCTGGAGAGCTCCCAGGCAGCCACAGCCGACCATTGCGCCCGATGCAGGGGGCCCCCAGAGAGGAAACACTGGGAGGAAGATTAATAGGTTAAAATATAACGTTTATATTATATAAAGTATATGAAGTGTAAAACAATGAGTATAAAACAATAAGATATAATCAAGATAAAATGCTAAGTAAATTAATGAATAAACAATTAAAAGCTAAACTAAAAAGTAGATTGGGTAAAACATCTAACTTAAACAGATATTAATAAATAATAGCTAAATAAAAAGCTTGGCTAAAAAGGTGAGTCTTTATCCTGCTCTTAAAAACATGAACGTTCTCTGCGGCCCTGAGATCCTCTGGCAGCCTGTTCCAGAGTTGAGGGCCATAATAATGAAAGTACGCCTCACCATGAGTTTGTGTCCTGACTTTGGGGATGACAAGGAGACGGCTGCTAGAGGAGCGCAGAGACCGAGAGGGTTCATACGGTAAAAGTATTTCTGACAGATAATAAGAACCAAGACCATTAAGACACTTAAAAACCAATAAAAGAACCTTAAAATCGATCCTAAAACATACGGGGAGCCAATGCAGTGATTCTAAGACATTTGCAATGAGCTCCTTCCTCCTGGTCTTCATCAGGACACGAGCTGCTGAGTTTGGTAATAGTTGTAAACCTGAAATTGTCTTTTTGAGAAGACCAGAGAGCAGGGCGATATAGTAATCAATTCTACTGGTGATAAAAGCTGCATCAGTGTCTCTGTATTGGCCAGAGAGAGAATGGGGCGGACCCTGGTGATGTTCTTTAAGTGATAAAAACCTATTTTAGTAATATTTTTAATGTGTGGCATAAAAGTCAGCTCATAGTCAAAAATCACATCCAGGTTCTTCACTTGTAATGAAGGATTAAAAGACAATGACTGTAGTTTTGGTTAAAGTTTCTCTCTCTGAGCCTCAGGACCAATAACTAAAACCTCAGTTTTGTCCTGGTTGAGCTGGAGAAAGTTTTCTTCGATCCAGGATTTAATTTCTAAAATGCAGTTAAAGAGTGTATCAATTGGCCGTGTGTCATCAGGAGACATGGAGATGTACAACTGTGTATCATCAGCATAACTGTGAAAGTTAACTCCATGTCTTCTGATTACACTGCCAAGAGGGAGCATATAGAGGTTGAAAAGCACTGGGCCTAAAACTGAACCCTGGGGAACACCACATGTGATCTTATGGACCTTAGAGGAACAGGTATCTAAACTTACCGTAAAAGTCCTGTCTGTGAGGTAGGATGTGAACCATTTGTGAACAGCACCAGAGAGGCCGATCTGTTTTAAACGAGTTAAAAGAATAGTGTGGTCTACTGTATCAAAGGCAGCGCTTAGATCCAGGAGAACCAACACTGTCACCTTTTTAGCATCATAGCTTAGTCTAAAATCATTTAAAATCTTTAAAAGCGCCGTCTCTGTGCTGTAGTTAATTCTAAAACCAGACTGAAATTTCTCTAGGACATTATGAGCGTTAAGTTAGATACCGGTCGGTAATTGTTTAAATCATTAAAATCTAAATTGCTCTTCTTCAGCGGGGGCCTGACTACTGCCGCTTTAAAGGCAGCAGGAAAAAAGCCCGTCTGAAGGGAGCAATTCATAAAGTTTAAAATCTAATATTTAAAAGAAACATATAATTGCTTAAAAAACCTGGTAGGAATCGGGTCCAAAACGCTTGTGGTGGGCCTCACTGAGGAGAAAACTTTATCAAGGGTCCCAGCTTCTACCAGGACAAAACTGTCCAGTGTTTCCTCTGGTGAAGGCAGACACTCAGATTTGTCTAAAACCATGTTAGTTTGAGAGGATAAAATATTACATCTGATGGTTTCCACCTTCCCTCTGAAGTGGTCTGCAAACTCCTCACAGAGAGTGTTTGAGGGGGTTTTCTGAAGAATATTTGATTTACGATTGAGAATGTTGTCAAATGTTGTGGAAAACAGAATTTTGGGGTTATTTTTATGTTCTGAGATAATTCTGGAAAAGTATGTCTTTCTGGAATTTCTTAAAGCGATATTGTATAATTTGAGATGTTCTATGTATATCTGATGATTTATTGTAATTTTATTTTTCGTCCCTTTCCTTTCTGCCACCCTGCAGTTCCTCTTAAATGTTTTAATACCCTCATTTCTCCATGGTACAGTGCGTTTTGAATGTATCTTTACAATTTTAAGTGGAGCCAGCAGGTCTAGAGCAGATTGAAGTCTACTGTTATAATCATTTACAATAAAATCACAGGAGGCAGGTAAACATATAGGAGGACATTTTTTAAAAACGTCAAGAAAACCTGCAGCCACTTCAGGGGTTAGATTAAGCTTCCTGACAGTTCTCACAGAGGTCTCTGATTGGATAAAACTGGTTATATTAAAAAACACACAGTAGTGGTCAGAAACAGCCAAGTCAACAACAGAGGAGACACTGGTGGACAGGCCATACGTGATAACCAGGTCCAGGGTGTGTCCTCTGTTGTGATTCGGCTGCATAACATGCTGACTAAAATCTATATAACTTTAAATATTTAAAAAATCTGTTGATAAAGGATCTAAAAGGTTATCTATATGTAGATTAAAATCACCAGCTAAATCATCCTTTCATAAGAGTTGTGTAAAATGGATAAAATTTCTAAAAACTAAAAAATGCATTCCTTTTCGGAGGCCTATAAACTGTGACACATAAAAATCTGAGGAGTGCTAAAAACAGAGGCAGTGTATTCAAACGTGGTAAAATTATTAAATAAAACTGGTTTGGCGGAAAGAGTTGATGAACTTATAAAAGCAGTTCTGCCTCCCCTCTGGCTTCTCCTCGTAGAATAATAAAAGTTAAAATTAGGTGGAGAGGCCTCTGTAAGAACAGCAGGGGCATCTGTACTCAGCCATGTCTCTGTTAATAATAAACACTGAAGGTTATTATCTAAAATCATGTCATTTATTATAAAAGTTTTATTCAGCAGAGAGCGAACATTTAAAAGAGCCATGTTAATAGTGGTTGGTGATGGAGTGACTGTATGATTTACTGTAGGTGGGATTTTTAGTAACTATTTAAGATTATTTGGCTTGCATTTTCTTAGTTTATGATTATTTGTTCGCTCTCTGCTGACAATAACAGGTATGAATGAGGTAGGGTAAGGTCCAAGTCCGATATGTGAGTTACTGTTAAAATCAGGATTGAGTTCATAGGAACAGGGACCAGCTGCACATCCTGATGTACAGCTGGTCCCCCTGTCCTCTCTGCCCCCTGTGGATGGGGGTGTCTTGTCTGTTAAGATGGAGTCCCTCTGCCCCAAATAATTGACACTTGCCCCAGAAAATGTTAAAATTGTCTATAAAACCAATGTTGTGCATTACGGTAACAGAGGAAAGCCAAGTGTTGAGAGAGAGTAACCTGCTGAAGCGATTTATTCCTCTGCTGATGGTTGGAGTGGGGCCAGAAATAAAAGCAGATAGGGTGTGCAGGCCGCTGAGCAGAAGACCTCTCGTTATCCAGGACCTGCTGGATGTTAGGCAGCTTTGCCGAGGGCTCATTCCGTGGATTCGGGATGTAGTGAAGCACTCCTCGGCGGGTCCCGGCTGTAGTCCTGGGTATGGCGCGACGTGGGTGGCTACCAGAATCCGACTGCTGCTCTGGCTCCTGGGAGGGGATGGGCGGTGGTCCTGCGGAGCTGCTGGTCTTCGGTGCAGTCGGAGGGACGGTCAGAGGAGGAAAGTCGTCCCCCACGGCACCAAAGGCCAGGTGGAGGAGAACGGTGGCAGCCGCTCCGGGCGCCCCCACCGCGACCAGGCCCGACCGTCAACCACGCACCCTGGGGCACCGGAGCGGAGCTGAGGGGGGCTTTTGGTTTAGCCTCCTGCTGGAACCAGCAGTCCTCCTCTGCCGTAGATGTTGTACCTCCGCTGGCGTTCGTCTGTCCGAGTCCGCCTGGAGACCCAGCAATGGATCTCCCTTCCGCAGCTTCACCGGGCTGGCAGGGGATTGTGTCGGCCAGCTGGGCGCTGGTGGCACCAGCGAAAGTTCGGCCGAAGATGATGTCCACGTCGCGCTCGTGGTCTTGGATCAGGTGTAAATTAGAGATCCTCTGCTCTAGTTCCTGGATTTTCTGGGTTAGCCTGGCACAACCATCACACCCGGAGCTACAGGTGAGTGGAGGCATGACGGAAGAAACAGCGGTCCGTGCTCTGATTAAAATACGTCTGATAAAAGATAAGTCGCTAAAAGTTAAAAACGGTTAAAACTAGTGAGACAGTGTGGAGGTCCTGTCACTATGGCTCCATTTGATCATGTTCCCTGGCTGCTTGGCCATAGGGATATCCCTTTGGCTGAATGGTTAGCGCACATGACTCTCATCTGGGAGTTGTGGGATCAAATCCTGCCCAGGCCCTCATTGTGTACCACACTAGTCAAAAGGAAATACGAAAAAAGAATTAAAAATCAGTTAAACCATGTTGAAGAGCTGGAGTGTGCAAGAGGCATCAGGATGCCGACGCTGATGGACAATGGTTGGATCACGTTAGGTTGTAGGCACTGGTTTTTCAAATACTAGGATCAATCACAACACACTACCACAAGCAGCTTCTGCTAGCTCTCCATCATGAATTCTTTTCTGATCATCTACCCGCTCTGAGCATGCCTCACTTCCTGTCTGATATCTGCTCTGTTTAAATTAATACCATATCAGTTGTGGTATCTGTCATTTTTGACTTCTGCTGGTTGGGTTTCAGCAGCGTATGCATCAGCAGGTTGTTGTAAGTCCTCCATATCAAAATGTAACAGAACTAATGCTAAAAGAGGAAGGAAGCTGTTTTGACACTGCAGATAGAAAAAAGTAGATGGGACTTACCTTATTATTTAAAATTGTACATAGGGCTGCTTCTTCTTTGTACATTAATGTTATATCAATCCAGATTTGAATTGATTGAGATTGTAGAAAAAGACTACACAATCCTCTCTTCTTCTTTTATTTCCGTATATTGAGCTTTTTAGATCTAAGCAGAATGAAATGAAGTTGTTCTCTTATATCTGCCGCTACCACTCTGTTCATTATCTCTGCCGTTATGAGTACAGCACGGAGAGTAATGCTGAAGTACAGAAGGCAGCAGTGTTGAGCAAGAATAGACGCTTTAAATGTGGCTACTCCCCCTTCCTCTCTCTTACCACTCACAGACAAGGCAAAGGCTTGCAACCGGTACCGAGGGCGGTCTTTTATCTGTGGGATCTGATCACTGCTCGACTTTCTGCTGAGTAGAGACAGCTGGGAGAAGAAATCACACCTAGATCACTGTTGAATATGCCTACAGTAATTAGATCAATCCTGTCAGAGAGAAGCCATCAGGTTGGAGCTGGGAAACCATGACACCTCACCTCACCTTTACTGTGAACCTTTTCATTGTTCAGTCTCAAGATTTTTCTGTGGAACAAACCTCTTAATTATTCAGGGAAAATGTGACTATTTGAAAAAAAATTTTAGATCATACAGTGAGGAAAAAAAGTATTTAGACAGCCATAAAGGGTGTAAGTTCACCCACCTAAAAAGATGAGATGCGCCTGTAATTTTCATCATAGGTATACCTCAACTATGAGAGACAAAATGAGAAAAAAATGACATGATTTTTAAAGAATTTACTTGCAAATTAGGTTGGAAAATAACTATTTGATCACCTCCAAACAAACCCGTTTTCTGTCCTCAACTAGTCACCTGTATCAATGGCTCCTAATTGAATTTGTTACCGGCTTAGAAGACCATAGTTGAAGTATACCTATGACCAAATTTACAGGCCTCTGTCATCTTTTATGTGGGAGAACGTACACCGTTTATGGCTGATTAAATGCTTTTTTGCCCCAATGGATCTAAAACCCATAACCCCATGAACACCAGGGGTCCACCGCATGTTTAAAATATTACTGTTGGGGGAACTTGTTAGCATCCCCTTCCATCCTTTCTAGAAATATGTAGCTTTGATTCTGTTGTGAAATATTTATAACAGCTTTTGTTTGATATTCCATGTGTGGTTCCAATTACCTGTGAATATTTCACCCTAATGACTGTAAACAGTAAGTGTTGTTCATATCCTTGCGCCTTGCAGCGGCGGCTTACAGCAGTGCTTTGTCACAATGTAGTCCCAAATCTAAATCAGCTCCTGTTATTCCTTGTTTTTACTTATTAGTTTCATTTGCAATTGATCTGATTATTGAGTTCACCATCAATAATTAGGATAATTTTCAGTCATTTTCATGACTTTTGCACACCAAATGCTAGCTGTTACCATTCATTTCCAAAGCTTTTGTTTAGGCAAAGCTAATTCAAGAAGGAAAGCCAACAAAGTGGTTGAAAAAGAAAAAGAAAACAAAGAAACAATGTAGTCATTCCATATGTGTCTGGGATTTCTGAAAAACTCAGGAGGATTTTTAACAAACACAGTATCCCTGTGTATTTCAAACCCAGCAACACACTCAGACAGAGACTAGTACATCCCAAGGACAGAACACCACACGCACACAAAAGCAACCTGGTGTATGCAATCCAATGCAATGAAGAATGCAAGGACCTCTACATTGGTGAAACCAAACAACCACTGTACAAACGCATGGCCCAACACAGGAGAGCTAACTCCTCAGGCATGGACTCTGCTGTTCATTTACATCTCAAGGAGAAAGCCCACTCCTTTGAGGACAGCAATGTCCAGATATTAGACAGAGAGGACAGATGGTTTGAAAGAGGAGTAAAAGAAGCCATCTATGTAAAAGTAGAGAAACCATCGCTAAACAGAGGAGGAGGCCTGAGACATCACCTATCTCCAATTTACAATGCTGCACTTTCATCCCTCCCTAGGAGACTCAAACAAATTAGCCTCTAATAACAGAAACAACTGTGACTCCAACGACTGTCGTTATAACACAATAGGGCACTAATGAAGCCGAAACCTAACCTCCACCAATAGGCGGCACGCCAACGACCGTCGTTAAGACATGGAGCACAAAGGATCCAATGACATAATGATTCTTGTTCAAGAGGTTAAATAGCTGAGTCTCCACACCAGTTAGTTGGACCAGTCCCAGCCTGGTCAGCGGCGAGCATGAACTGATGAAGCCTCTTTGGATAAGAGGTGAAACGTCTTCCAAGACAAATTACCAAGTCCAGTTGCGTTTGATTGAAATTTCCTTGAGATAACCATGACCTGGATGAATGAGAATATTCACAGGCTTTGGCAAAGCTAAATTACTGCTACCGGATCAGGAGAATGACTGAGCTGGTAACTTAATGCTTTTTTTCTCACTGATGTAAATCTGGGTAAGATGGCAACAGGAAAAATTTAAATAAAGGGTGGAATATCTCTTTAACTCTACACCTATTTTTTGTACAAATCATTTTTTTATGTTTGTTAATATCAAAAGATCAATCATTTCTACAACCCTAGTAAACACTGGTTCCAGTCACCCATGACAGACCAGATCTAGGAAACATTATAATGTAGACCAGTCTTTTGATTTCAAATCTGTTGGACATCCCATCCGTTCAAAGGTGTCCATAAATGCAACTGCATGGATGGATCAGTTCGGTATTTGAACTAATAAACATCTACATAATCTGACATCAATGTTGTTTGGGAGTGTTTTAAACACACACTGTTTCTCTGACCTGGGAAACAGAAACTGCTAAAATGGTTTTCCATAGAAAGCTAATGTTACTCTATTTTCTGGGCCACTTATGTTGCAGAACAGGAAACCACTTTCACATTACATAATTTTTGCTTTGATGCATTTCCTCTAATTGTTTTATGTGGTTTCTCCATGTGTGGACAGATACATAATGCAGCGTAATCTATGTGATTACTACAGTGTATCTCTGTGATTATCCTACATACGTGTATTAACAGCGACTGATGGTTCTGGGTGTGTCTTTGCTCATATGGTTTGTTTGTGTGTGTTATTTTGAAGGACCTTCACTCTCTAATTAACAAAATGCCACCATGAATTGATGAGCCTCTGTTCCTCTGCTTCTCAGCCTCACTGTGTGCTGCTGGCGTCCAAAGAGAATTCTGCTCCGGTCAAACTGGGAGGGTTCGGAGTGGCGATCCAGCTCGGAGAGTCCGGATTGGTGGCAGGAGGTACAAAAAAACACAAGTTCCCCAGCTGAAGGTTTCATAATACAACCTGTTATGGCCCCAATGATGTTTTTTTTGTTGCACATTTTATATGAAAATCTTGTAAGTAAAACAAATCAAAATGTATGTGTACTTGACCCTGCTAATAGCCCTGACAGGAAGTCATCCACAGCGTAATAGTTCCTAAGAACCTTATCCATAATAGATACTTATCAGCGTTTCCCCTGAAGACTTTTAGGTCTAGTGGTTGTTCAGAAGTGAAACAAAAACAAAGGACTTGCTCCCACATGTACATATTTGCTCATCATGAGTCGAAAATAACTGTCTCACCTCAGCTATGGGAATGAATCCAGTCTAACAGACATTAATGCCTCCTTTCCACAGGGCGGTAGAGTACAGCGCGCTTTGCTATGCTACCCTTTCTGTTTCCATCGTTATAGCGACCCATAAAAGCTAGGGGGCACCACTCCTGGGCCCCCTTGAGGATAATGATATGGTATGGTTAGGACAGACCTACTGGCGTCACACAACACAGCCCTCTGATTGGAAGAAAGAACAATGTCACTGCTTGTGAAAAGCGTGAGCCATGTCATCATGCTGGGATGACTCCTGATCATTCAACCCAGTGAGAGTCCAACCACTGGTGGTGAATAAGCCAGACCATTAAATAGTGCACCGACCCATGACCTGCTGCAGCGCCAAGTGGAAATGAGGCAGCATGTTTTAACTGGTTGTCTCACCTAATTTGGAAAGTCAAACTTAGAGACCCAACTGCTGTTCCAATGGCCAACAAGGGCGCTGCCGTCTATCCAAACCACATCGGAAGTCACTAGCAGACACTGCAATAAAATATAAAGAAGAAGAGAAGTCCTATGCAGAGATTTCTTCTAGGTGTCAAATGATAACTCTTCTTGTAAAGTGCCTTGAGATGACATCTGTTGTGAAACGGCGCTATATAAATAAACTGAATTGAATTGAATTGCTTATTCTGTGTCTATACAGAATTGTACCTGTTTAAAGGCAAGGTCACACCTTTCTTGTCTCTGATTGGCTGGCCTGGTTGATGTATTACTAATCCTAACATTCGAGGATTACCTAACCTGAGTCATTTTCTTTATCCTAATATTTTAGGACCAGTGCCTAAACTTAATGTTATTCGTCTGTTTATTTCAACATTTAGGAGCAGATATATCCATAAAAAGTTATTACATAACAACTTAGGAATTAGCGAGCTTAACTAACTTCCGCTTGAGACTTCTGGTATAAAATGGATATATGGTGGCGCCCTTGTCAGCCATGGTAACTACAAGAATGGAACTCTTGCAAATTTACCTTTCACCTTTTGTCTTGTAAGAGCCTCAAACCCTGATGGGTTTTATTAGGATATAATGTGACATACCTATAGATAATTGTTCAGTGTAATAAGAGTCATACATGGTTTTCAACATACAATAAACTAATAACACTGGTAAAACATGGCATGTTTGTAATCAGCCCCTATACTCTGACTCCCCTCAGTAAATGTGGTAACATCTCACCAGATACTTCTGTTATTCAAAAATAGAAATGGCATCTGGCAATCTAGCCATGTGACGCCTATGATGTTGAAGAAGGCTGAGAGGGAGGGCATTAGTCAGGAAGAAGCCATGAGGTCTGGGTTACCTCTGGAGGAGTTGCAGCTTAGCTCTACATCTATTAGCAGTGTAAAGCACAAATGTGACCTTCACACATGACAGAAGAGTGACAGAAGGAAAGCTATTGCTAAAAGAAAGCTAAGAGAAGCACTGATACAGCTTGAAAAGAGGCCCGTAAGAGAAACTCAGTGGGCTCATATGTAGTAAGAGAAAAAATGCAGTATTTCCTTAGTCTGACTGAATTCAGACTTCTTCTGAAGTACGTGTATACACCTTAGTCTAGCTGAAGTCAGAATATGAACTGGTCCAAATATGGATGGATGGGTGGATGTTGGATGGATGTTTGATGGATGGATGGGTGGATGTTGGATGGATGGATGGATGGATGTTGGATGGGTGGATGTTAGATGGATGGATGGATGGATGTTGGAGGAATGGATGGGTGGATGTTAGATGGATGGATGGATGGATGGATGTTGGATGGATGGGTGGATGTTGGATGGATGGATGGATGGATGTTGGATGAATGGATGGATGGATGGATGGATGGATGGATGGGTGGATGGATGGATGTTGGATGGATGTTTGATGGATGGATGGGTGGATGTTGGATGGATGGATGGATGGATGGATGGATGGATGGATTCTTCAGAATTCACCTTCTTCTTAGGAAACTTCTGGTTTCCTACACTTCCCATCTTCCAGCTAAATGAAACTAAGTTATTAGTTTGCCACTAACGTCCAATATTTACCATTTTATTACGATTTAACATTCCTACAGTGAAGCATGGTGGCGGCAGCATCATGTTGTGAGGAAGCTTTTCTTCAACTTGGCCAGTGAAGCTGTCAGAGCTCTAATAGTACAGTTTATAATACAATGGGATGTCTTTGGCAACAGAAAAAGAAACCTAGAAGAGCTTTAATAAAACATGTTGGTACCAGCTACACTCAGGGGGCGCTGAATGGAAATGCAAACCATACTTTCCAGATCTATGTTTGTAAAGAAACAAATGCCTATTTTCCCCTCCAGTCTATGAGCAGATATTTAGTAGTTCTATCATATAAAGTTGCAAGAAAATCAGTGAATGTTGGTGGTTGTAACATAACTCAATCTATGAATACTTTTCCAAAGTAGTTGATGGTAGAAGCTACTGGGAATTAAAGGGAGTGTATCACTGTAATCATCAGAAGCTGCTCAGTCTGTATGACAACAAAACCAACCGAGATTAAAATATTAAAACATTTCCTGTCTGATTTATAGATTTTTTCATTAAACCATAAAAGCAACCTTTGTTTTGTGGTTTGTGGCTGTATCTGCAACATCCCACAGTCCCTGAAAGTGTGTGTGAATGTGTGTTTTTGGGTATTGTTTGTCTAGGCGCTATACACTGTAAATAACCAGAACTGAATTGAAATAAATTGTGGTCACAAAAAGTAGTTCAAGCTGCACCTTCAGAACTCAGAGATAAATGATAAACTGAATCTTTGAACATTAGAACTGATATTTTCTTAATGTGACCAAAGTAAAAATAAGGAAACAAACTCTAGGAAGTTTAGTTTCCTCTTTCAATTCATTGGTCATTACTTTTCAGTTATTAGCCATTGGTCGCTGTATATGGCCTTGGATAGGTAAATATGTCATGACAGTATCGTTTAGAAACAGGAACACTTCTCTTAAACTCTTCCTCTTTCTTTGTTGAGTTAAATTAGAATTTTTAATAGAAATGTTGAAGCTGTAATTGTTCACGTGTGTCAGTCTGCTTTCCCAGTTCCTGTACTGACACCCCGTCCCCTGGCCCCTGTCGCCTCTGTCCATCTCTCCATCCGCAGGGCGGGTGGGGACTCCTCACTTCATGGCACCAGAGGTGGTAAAGAGGGAGCCGTACGGTAAACCTGTGGACGTATGGGGCTGCGGAGTCATCCTCTTCATCCTGCTGTCAGGGTGTCTACCCTTTTACGGCACCAGGGAGCGACTGTTTGAAGCCATCTGCAAGGGCAAATACAAGGTTAGGGGTCAGAAAGACCACAGTCAACTACCCATCAGTAGTCAACGCGCTCCTGGCTTTACCAGGCTGGCTGCTAACATTACCACTAACATGAAAACACAGGACCTACTACATGATTCCTGACTCCTTATCTTCCTTCCTGGCAATACAGCCAATTAGTGCCAAGGAAACTAAATACAGTCTTTTGCTAAATGCACCAGTCTTGTGCAGGTTTACAATCTTGTCCCTGGTGTCCTTGGACTGCTCTCTAGTCTTGGCCATGGTGGAGGGGTTGGAGTCTGGCTGGTTGAAGGTGTGGACAGCTGTATTTTATACTGATAATAATTTCAACCAGTGCCAATAATACAGGTAACAAGTGGAGGATAGAAGAGCTTCTTAAAGAACAAGAACTCTTGCTTGGTTGTGAGTGCTAAATACTTATTTCTTTGCACCACTATACAAATAAATTTTTTAAAAATCATACAATGTGATTTCCGGATTTTTTTTGACCCTCTGTCTCTTACAGTTGAGGTGTACCTATGATGAGACTATAGACCTTTCTCATCTTTTCAAATGGGACAACTTGTACAATCGGTGGCTGCTAAATACTAAATATTTTTTACCCCACTGTATATAAAGTCTATACAGAGTTCACAGAATCATATTTTACAGGCTTTCCCTAAAGCAGACTGAAGTGTATATTTCTTTGAAAGACAGAAAAAGAGAGAAGACGCACCTCTAGTCAGGATGAGAGCCTGGTGTTCTACCAATCACAACATTTATCAGTGTTTACACTGTAAAAGTCAATTATAATCATCAGAAGAAGTATGTAATATTACCAATATATGTCCCAAGATGTGGAATTGCTGCTTGTAGAATATAATCTCCCTATCTTTCTGCATTTATTGCCAACAATTGTTACAAGGAAACATCAACCAAATGTCCCTACTTGTTTTGGTAGGTTTAGTTTAATGACTAGATGATTGGCATGTAGCAATTCTGTTCATAGAAACTAACTGTTTGCATTTCTGCTAGTAGAAGCTAACCATTAGCAACTCTGCTAGTAGAAACTAACTTTCAACTATCAACTTTGTAGAACGAACTGTTAGCATCTCTGCTCATCGAAGCTAACCATTAGCAACCCTGCTCATAGCAGCTAACCATTAGCAACTCCTTTATTAGAATCTAATGTTCAGCAGCTCTGCTAGTAGAAACCATAGACTGTAAAAAAGAAAAGACAGCGCCTCCTCACTCCTCCCTGTTTACCAGAATGACGTTCATGGGGGAATTCATGGCGGATTCACAGACTCCTCCTCCCCAGCTCTGACGAAGCATGTTCCTAAAAAGGGCATGGGGCGGATTCTTCACTGTAGACTCTGTCCTCGCGGGGCGTGTATGGGCATGTAGTTCGGTCGTAATCACGCCCATTCTGCTCCCGCGTCGTTAGCTCTGATGCTAAACTTGGCTCGGCCCCCTCATTAATTATGCAAGGTTTCAAAAAATTATCTTACGAAAACCAGCCTGGTGCCCAGGCTTTTTATGAGCCCAGCGTTATCTCAGGAAGAATATGTAGCCATAAAAAGTTTTAAAACAACGGGGCACCAGGCATTAAAGTTGTTTTTAACGTGTCTAAAGTCCAATGCTTTTCAATGGGGGCCTAGCGGCCAAATGGAGGTACTACAGCAAGGGAGGAGCAATGGCGGCCTCCATGGCATGCGGTCAAAAAGCAGAGCAGCCAGCGGACATTGGTAGAAACTAACTGTTAGCAACTTTGTTTGTAGAATGAACTGTTAGCATCTCTGCTAGTAAAAATTCAATTAAATTCGATTCACTTTTATTTATATAGCTACAATTCACAACAAATATCATCTCAAGGCACTTCACAACAATAGTTGTTTCAATACAATTACACAAACATTCCAATCAGTTAAAAGTTTTCTATGTAAGGAATCTGTGGGAGAACTGAGGGAGAAATAATTGACTTTGTCATGAAGTACCACTGTCAAAGTAAGTTGAGTGAGTTATTTGTTCAAAGGCAGTGTAAGAGTTGCATTGCTGTTAGCTAATCAGAGGCGAGATGTTTGCATATCATAAATATCATTGAATAATACTGGTCATCCTGGCATTTTCCCTACCCTCTCCTCCAACAAACTGAAACAGGAGTGATAGAGAACTTTGTGATTGGAAAATGACTGATAAGGCATTTATTCATACCAGAAGCCCCAGCAGATATTGAAAAAACAAGTGAATGAGATCTTTAAATAGTCAGAACTTCCAGAATGTGCAACGCAGAGGAGAATTCAGCTTGGTTTACTCTCGCACAGGTCTGAGGTGATCATAAAAAGAAGATATTCTAATATAGTCATGATAAATATATCTTCTATCCACCAAAGTAAAAAAAATGACTATGAAAATGTGCATCCTTCCATCTTAAGTGATTGGTCCAGTGGTTGAACCCTATTTGATGCTTACAGCACCTGTAAAGCACTGTTCTTTTTCCTTTTCTATTACTCTCTGCTTTCTGTATATGTGAACCACTCTCAGCACTCTTTCTTACCTGAACCCATAGGAGCCCCTTTTGACCCACTCTACAGTGAATGCAGCAGACATTCTTTATACAGGATGCCTTACGTTACACATCAGTAGCAAATGCATTGTTTTTAGCATCATGCCGGTAAGAGTGGAGCACACTGCAAAAGTTCTTGAATGTTTTTCTGTAGATGAATCCCCGTCAGTGGAACCACATCTCAGAGAGTGCCAAGGATCTGGTGAGGCGTATGCTGATGTTGGACCCAGCAGAGAGGATCACTGTGTACGAGGCTCTGAACCACCCCTGGCTCAAGGTAACACCTTGTTTTGAAATGATAAATAGGCTCAGCTGCTTGGTGTTGGATTTTTCATGTAAACCTCCAACACCTCTAAAAGAAATCTATAAATGTCCTTCCTCCTTGGAAAATGAAAGCCCTTCCTTCTTGGGTGCCTGTTAGCAGACAAGACCAGACTGGTAGCGTCTCATAGCTTGAAGCTGGAATGAAATCACCATCCTCGTCTTGTTTCTCTAGACTCTTTCATCACGTCCTCTTCTGTGGGTAGTGATAGACGGAGACGTAGTAATGATATCTTGACAGCTCCCATCGCTTGGGAGCTTTCTGACACATCAGCCACAGTCATTTCAAAGAAAACTCTGGCTGCATTTTAATTTCAGGACTGTTGGGAAAGTGTCAACTCTAGTTTTGGAAACTTTCTGAATAGTGGGTGTTTGTTTTAGAAATATGACAACAATCCGGGATGAACATTTACCCCCAGATATAAAGCACCTGAATACACATTAAACAGAACTAACATTAACATTCCTACAATAATAAATAGTCATGGGACTCCTTCCTCTACACCTCTTGTATATACACTCATAAGCCACTTTACTAGGCATAGCTATTCAGCTACATGCTAACACGAGTAAAGAATCAACCAGTCACTAGGCATTTATTTGAAGTTGGTAGTTATTGGGATTCACTGAGACAATTTTCTGGTTTCCCTTTATGGCATCAGATCAGCAGCAAGGATGACGTTGCTCTTTTTTTAAACAATATATTTCTTCTGCTCATTATTATTTCCACACAACTGGTGATACAGGTTTGGATGGCATACATGTGAGGATGGAGATGAATGCAGGCTATGTGTAGTCTCCTAAAAAATAATGAATACACTAAGGTAGAGCTAACGCTACAGTTGGATATCACCATTATGTGTTAGACATCACATAAATCTAATGTAACATAGACTTCAATCAACTGTCGCAATTTACCATTTTCCCATAAGAAAATCACTCAGCAGATAAAACTCTCTGGTTCATTCACTTTTAACATCAGGAAAGAATGCGTTTATTGTGAAGGTCTACGCTGCTACTTCCGCTTTTGAGTTAGCAGTCATTTATATATTATTATTATTTATATACATATCCATCCATCCATTTTCTAAACCACCTAATCCTCAAGGGGTGCCTATCTCCAGCTGTCAACAGATATACTGTATATATACATAGTAAAGAGAATCGGTCCAAGCACAGAACCCTGTGGTACTCCACAAGTAACCATTGAGTGTGAAGAAGATTTATCATTAACATGAACAAACTGGAATCTGTCAGACAGATATGATTTAAACCAGCCTAGTGCTGTTCCCTTTATCCCTACAACATGTTCAAGCCTTTCTAAGATAATATTATGATCGACTGTGTCAAAAGCAGCACTGAGATCTAACAAGACCAGAACAGTCACAAATCCATTATCTGAGACCATTAGAATATCATTAGTAACTTTTACCAGTGCTGTTTCAGTGCTATGATGAGCTCTAAAACCTACCTGAAATTCCTCAAACACGTTGTTGCTGTTTAGATGCGCACATACTTGATTAGCAACTATTTTCTCAAGGATTATGGATAAGAAAGGAAGGTTAGATATTGTTCTGTAGTTAGCTAAATCATCTTGATCCAGGGAGGGTTTCTTAAGTAAAGGTTTAATTACAGCAACCTTAAATTCCTGAGGCACATATCCATTTATTAAAGATAGATTCATCATGTCTAGAATAGGGCCAGTAACCAGAGGGAACACTTCCTTAAATAATTTGGTTGGTATTGGGTCTAACATACAAGTTGAGGCTTTAGATGAAACTAATATTTGTGATATTATCTCCCTATTAATCATTCATGATTATTACTCAATCAAATGATAAATTCATCAAATACTATAGGTATTCATTTAATATAGCTTCATCAATTTGTGGAGGCCCCTGTCTAACATCATCATAATTCATCATCCCAGGTATTCATCAAGCTGTCACTGTAGAGGCTCAGTTTACAATGTCAGTATAAAGAATGAATGACTGACACTGATCAACGCAGCAATGGCGGTCCAAGATGGTGGCCTACACATATCACTCCCTGAGTTTGTCTATAGTAAGGATTGACTCAGGGAGGCATATTCATAAAAGCTTGAATCCATGAATTATGTCCCCTCCACGTTACACTTCTGTGCTGCTGATGCATGAAATCTGAATAAATTACATTTAGGCTTATGGTTGTACTTACTACAAAATCTACAAAAAATACAGGGGTGTGAATAGTTCTGTAGAAAGCTATATGGGACAAATGTCTATTTTAGTTCACTGTGAGGTGCCAGTGATTATAGGATGAATTAAATGTGCTAATCTTCATCTATAATAAGTAACAGTTTGCTATAACGTTTTCCCAGCTGTACCCAAACCGTGTCCAATGCAGGTTTCCCTAGACCAATAGCCCATCAACATGTTGTCTAGAAGTTTGTTGTACCCATTCCAAAGAGGAAAATTGTGTTCTTTACAAGTCATCGCAACTTCCAGACCCTTTAGTAAAATATTATTGAGAGGCCTTTTTAAATATTTACAAGTTTGCATCTCGAGAAGCTGGTGAGTCTGGTCGGATCTCAAAATCTAAATTTAAATATCTGTATACATATATTAATACATTCAGGTTTATTTCACTGAAGAAAATGTTTTTCATTCCGAAGTTAAGCTTACATGACAAATTTTTGCCCATATCTCCAGCTGTATTCATTTTTATTAAATTGATGATTAAATAATAAAATATTTTTTCCTTACTTCAGTAGCACTTAAAATAATTGGTGCTCCTTGATTGGTTGCTTTGCAAATGCCAGCCAATAGTATGTCAGGAAGCATTGTGCCTCGCTAAGATGTAGCTCACCAAACTGTATTTTATTTTTAATGTTTTTCATATCCTCTACTAAAGAATCTGAAATCTTTTCCATTCTGTAAATAATTGGGCGTTACGTTCCAAGGAATTAATTCATTTAATTTATATTGTTTATTTAACTGATTTAGTGTTGTCATCATGTGCACACATGTTTGTAGGCCTGTGAATATTCTCATTCATCCAGATCATGGTTATCTCAAGGAAATTTCAATCAAACGCAACTGAACTTGGTAACTTGTCTTGGAAGACGTTTCACCTCTTATCCATGAGGCTTCATCAGTTCATGCTCACCACTGACCAGGCTGGGACTGGTCCAACTAACTGGTGTGGAGACTCAGCTTTTTAACCTCTTGGAGGGCTTTTACAAGACTGATTATGGGCGTTTTCATATGGTATGGGAGTCCATACTCGGATACTGTATTTGGTCACAATCCACTTATTTCGTACCATGTGAACACAGACTGGACCATGGCAGTATACGGCCAGAGAGACCTGCCTTGGAGGTAGTAACCGAGTCCAGGTATGAGCGGCCGCGGATCATTTGAACACAACCCTTACTCTGGCCGTACTCAAGACAATAAGACGTGCTCCACGCGGAAATGACGACACCGTTGGCCGAAATTACACAATCACCTCGCGACCATACAAATACCAAAACAACGCGATTCAAGCTTCCCACAGCAACACAGCAGATTACAAAACGGCGGGTTTACGACAACACTCACCCTGTAGATGGCTTCAGGTAGTAGTTGACCAGTAGACCAGTATGGTCATTCTAGGCTGTTGCTCATTTTATGACGTTGGTACGTATCACTCCCTTGTTTTTTGGATAGCTACAGACTTATTTGTATACCGCCACTTGCTGTTTACGTGTAGTAAAACACTGGATTCCAGTACGGGTCAAATACGTGCCATCTGAACAGAAGAAATTTGCATTTTCTTTGGCCGTATTCTGGCACGGCCACACGTGAAAACGGCCTATGTCATTGGATCCTTTGTGCTCCATGTCTTAACGACGGTCGTTGGCGTGTCACCTATTGTTGGTGGTGGAGCCGAAACCTAACCTCCACCAATAGGCGACACGCCAACGACCGTCGTTAAGACATGGTGCATAAAGGATCCAATGACATAATCAGTCTTGTAAAAGCCCTCCAAGAGGTTAAATAGCTGAGTCTCCACTCCAGTTAGTTGGACCAGTCCCAGCCTGGTCAGCCGTGTCCATGAACTGATGAAGCATCTTGGATAAGAGGTGAAACGTCTTCCAAGACAAATTACCAAGTCCAGTTCGATTGAAATTTCCTTGAGATACACATGTTTGTAATTTTATTTTCAGTCAATATGCAGATCAGATCCTTCCCTCTCTGGAGGAAGAGCTGAAAGGATTTAAAGATGGTCACTAATACGATCTAATACGAAGAGAAAGGTTGATGGTTGTGAAGGTTTTGTTTCTTCTGCTGTGCAGGAGAGGGACCGCTACGCTTATAAAATCCATCTGCCAGAGACCGTGGAGCAGCTGAGGAAGTTCAACGCCAGGCGGAAGCTCAAGGTTCCCATCTGTCCTCTGCCACATATTGTAGATGGCCATCAGCACGATGATGGGGCCTTATGGTGTTAATGGCCCTTGTGACGTTTCAGGGAGCTGTGCTGGCTGCTGTATCCAGTCACAAGTTCAACTCCTTCTACGGGGATCCACCAGAGGAACTCCAGGACTTCTCTGAAGACCCCACCTCCTCAGGTGTCCCTTCAACACCTTCCTGACTGCTGGGGTCTCTGCTCTTACCTGAGCAGGGAAACAGAAAGGGACCACAGGGGAATGTGCTCATTATTTCATTAAACAGGTTGATAGATGGTATGAAAGCTCAGCGCTGCTGTATGACAAACTGTTCTTTCTCCCCATACTTTTAGTAAAACCACAATGGTCCCAATGTTTTCTCTGGAGTCTACATGTCACAAGCTTGTTTCTAACTGCTTTGGTACCTTTGCAGCACTTAGTCTATGTTCACAGTGTGACTGTGTCTCTTTGTGTCTCTCTGTTAATGCTACCCCTGTGCTAGGACTGCTGGCAGCAGAACGTAGGTATCTGTGTGCTGCTTGTTTGTTGTTCTTACTTTCTACTGGATGTATCCGTGTGTTAGACACTTACACACAGTTTCCTTGCAATCAATGAATGTTTCACATTTTGTCACATTGCAACCACAAACTACAGGGGTTTAGGTTTGTATTTTAGATGATGAACTAAAACGAAGTAGTGACAACAAAAGAAAATTCCTACATGGTGTGGGCCTCCAGTGTCAGTACTCTGTAGAATCGCCATTCATTGCTGTTACAGCAGCCCAGGTAAACTGATATTTTACCCATTCCACACTAAAACATGAACCTTCTTTAATCTAAACCCATAGATTTTTGCTCTTAATCAGAGGTCCTCAGCCTGGGACTCCGGAGCAGTAAGTGGCTCTTTGGACCTTCCATAATGCCTCCCAGTACCTTGATAACTAGTCAATGATTTTAAAAATTAGATATAATATGGATTGCATTGGGCTGTGGGACTCCGGAAGCAGCTGATAGGTACCGGCAGGCCAAGGAGACCATGACCACGGAGAGCGACTTCCGTATGGCTTCGAAGCGATTCTGGTCCACCATCCGGCATCTCGGGGGGAGCGGTCTGCAACCAACACTGTTTTACAGTGGGGGTGGTGTGCTGCTGACCTCAAAACGGGACATCTTGGGTCGGTGGGTGGAATACTTCGAAGACCTCCTCAATCCCACCGACAAGCCTTCCTGTTTGGAAGCGGGGTCTGGGGTCTTGGGACTTTGGGATGGGCTCTCCAATCTTTGGTGCTGAGGTCACCGAGGTTGTTAAAAAGCTCCTTGGTGGCAGGACTCTGGGGTTGGATGAGCTTCGCCCAGAGTTCCTCAAGGCTCTGGATGCTGTAGGGCTGTGTTGGTTAACGTGGCTCTGCAATATTGTGTGGACTTCGGGGGCAGTTCCCTTGGATTAGCAGACCAGGGTGGTGGTCCCCCTCTTAAAAAAGTGGGACCACAGCGTGTGTTCCAACTATAGGGGGATCACATTCCTGAGCCTCCCTGGTAAGGTCTATTCGGGGGTTCTGGAGCGGAGGGTCTGACGGATAGTCGAACCTCAGATTCAGGACTAACAATGTGGTTTTCGTCCTGGATGTGGAACATTGGACCAGCATGGGAGTTCGCCCAACCGGTCTTCATGGGTTTTGTGCACTTGGAGAAGACGTTCGACCATGTCCCTCGGGGAATCCTGTGGGGGGGTACTCTGGGAGTATAAGGTACCAGGCCCTTTGATAAGGGCTGTTAGGTCCCTGTATGAGCGGTGTCAGAGTCTGGTTCGCATTACCGGCAGTAAGTCGGATTCGTTTTCCAGTAAGGGTTGGACTCCACCAAGGTTGCCCTTTGTCACCAATCCTGTTAATAACGTTTATGGACAGGATTTCTAGGCACAGCCAAGGTGTTGAGGGGATCCGTTTTGGTGACCTCAGGATCGGGTCTCTGCTTTTCACAGATGATTTGGTCCTGTTGGCTTCATCAGAACGTGATCTACAGTTTTTGCTGGAGCGGTTCGCAGCCGAGTGTGAAGCGGCTGTGTGACCTCCTGTCTCTACATGTCTCATTCAGCCTCCTGTCTCTACATGTCTCATTCAGCTTCCTGTCTCCACTGAGAGCCAACAGAATTAAAGGTGAAAGGAGGGTTGGTGTTCCACCAGTCTCCATCCTCTGTAACCTCTAAGAGCTTTTCTTGCAGGATTCTCCATCTCCCTGTCTCCCCTGACTCTGCTGAAGAAAAGCATCCCCCACGGCATGATGATGCCAACACCATGTATCACAGTTTACACACATAAGGTTTGCATGTAAGATAAAAAAAAATAGCTTTGGTGTCATCTGATCAAAGCATCTTTGTCTTCCAGTTTCAATTCATATTGCCATTTATTTGTGGAAATAATAATCTGACATCAGGTTTTGGGAACTCAAAAATGTAACTTCATGATTATTCTGTACTTTGTATTGCTCTTTCACAGAAGGACAAATAAATAGACCAATGTTTTGTGGTTGTAACATGACAAAATGTGAAGAAGGTCCTCAGTGCCTTAGATGACCTCTGAAAAACTGAAGCTGACTCATTGACCTTTCACCTTGCAGGAGCTGTGTCTCAGGTGTTGGACAGTCTAGAGGAGATCCACGCTTTAACAGACTGCAGTGAAAAAGATCTAGACTTCCTCCAAAGTGTCTTCCAGGACCAGCATCTACACACGCTCCTCGATGTAAGTGTCACCCCACGTGTTCACAGGCCTGACCTCTGACCTTTCTGCTGTGGCTCCCTGCTCTCTCTCTACTGTACATCATGATGATGATTAAAACACCAAGTAGCAAAAAGAGTAAACACCTGGGCCCCCACAACAAGGGCCCAGGTGGAATTCGATCCCACGACTCCCAGGTGAAGGTCATGTGCGCTAACCAGTCAGCCAAAGGGATATCCCTGTGGCCAAGCAGCCAGGGCACATGATCTATCGGAGCCATAGTGACAGGACCGCCACACTGTCACAAATAGTATCGAATTGGTATCGGGTATCGACAGATACACAAAATCCAGCCATCGGTATCGGTATCAGGACTGAAAAAGTCGGATTGGTGCATCCCTAGTCTGAGGTGTACAGAGTGAAAAGGAATGGAGAGAGTCCAGTGCCTTGTGGTGCTCCTGTGCTGCTGACCAGCTGGTTTGACCCACAATCCTTCAGTCTCACAAACTGTGGTCTGTTTGTCAGGTAGTCATTGATCCAGCTGATTGTTTAAGGCCTCCACCTGTGTCTTCAGGAGTTTCTGACAAAGCAGTTTGATTTGCTTTGATTTGACTTGAAACATTGTATTTGAATTAGGAAAGTGCAAATTTATCAACAAATCAGGAATAAAAATCAATGTAAATTTGCCAGAATTAGCACAATAGCACATTTAACACAATTCAGTGTCTGGTTGGTTCGCCATTACCATCTTGTCTGTCTGGATCTGGAAGTCTCACAGGATCTTTGCTCTGTCATTCTCCACCACCTTTGGGGATGTTTCCCACTTTGACCTTGGGGTTTCCAGCCCATACTCCACACAGATGCTTCTATATACTATGATGTTCCATGTATGCTTTCCCTGCCAGCATTTTACATCCTGCTGTTATGTACTGGATTGTCTCAGATGACTCTTTGCACAGCCTACACCTTGGTCCTTTTCTGGTGTGGTACATCTGGGCCTCTATCGCTCTACTGCTCAGACCCTGCTCCTGTGCTGCCAGGATCAGTCCCTCTGTGGTGTTCTGTAGGCCAGCACTCTCTAGCCATTGGTAGGATTTCCTGAGATCAGCCACTTAAGTTATGTTCCGATGGTACATCCCATGTAGGGGCTTGTCCTCCCATGATGGTTCATCCTCCAGTACCTCCTCTTCTTCTTGCCATTGTCTCAGGCATTCACTAAGTACATCATCCGTTGAGGCCTTGTCCCTGATGTACCTATGGAGCTTCGATGTTTCATCCTGGACGGTGGCTCTCACCCTCATCAGTCCTCTGCTACGGCTTGCGTACAGTCTCAGGGTGCAGGATTTGGGATGCAACCCGCCATGCATGGTGAGGAGCTTTCATGTCTTAACATCTGTGGTCTGTATCTCATCCTTTGGCCAGCCATTGTGTTGGATGTGGCAATACCAAGTGATGTCAACATCAAGAAGAAGGAACAAGAGAAACTAGAGAAATACCAAGGGCTCAGAGAGGAGCTAGAGAAGGCTTGGAAGTTGATGGTGACAGTAATACCTGTGGTAATCGGAGCAGTCGGGGCAGTGACCCCCAAACTAGAGGAATGGCTTCAGCAGATCCCTGGAAGAACCTCAGACATCTCAGTCCAGAAAAGGGCCGTACTTGGAATAGCAAAGATACTGAGGAGGACCCTCAAGCTCCAAGGTCTCTGGTAGAGAACCCCAGCTTGTAATGGGAAAAACCGTCCACAGTGGGCGAGAGGGGAATTTTTCTCTCTCTCTCTCTCTCTCTCTCTCTCTCATATATATATATATATATATATATATATATATATATATATATATATATATATATATGAAGGTGTTACTCGTATTCCTAAATATATATATTATTTCTATGTATTATATTATATGTATGTATATATTAGTTTTCAACAAATAGTATAAGAATACAAAACAGATAGAGAAGGAATCAGATCACATAAGAATCCAAATCCAAAGGATTTGGAGGTCATTAGTAATATTGGTAAAAATAGATCAAAATAAATTCAGAGCAAGCACATAGAATAAAGGTATTCAAAAATAATTGTATATCAAATAAGTGATAAAGCAATGTTCCATTTGTGGCAGGCTATTCCAAGTTATAAAATAAACCCTTTTGTGATAATGGTGGAGATATTCAAACCAACATATAACAAAAAGGGTTCCCTTGTTTTGTGAAAGACATCATCATTACTATGAAGCTTACATATCAAGTAGTCCATTACAACATATTCACATATCATAGTCACTAAGCCTTAAAAGGAGTTTATCTGTTTTCCATTTCAAGAGAATACTTTTTCTGGCACAAGACATAAAAATGTGATAATGGTTTATTTTAAACTTGTCAGTGATAGACGTATCATATTTTCCACGTAATAAATATAAAGGGTTTCCTTTGCAGTTAATAGACAGAATCTTGTTAATTCCCTTCCCTATAACCTGCCAAAATGGTTGTATTTCTCCACAATATCACAAACAGTGGGTCAGGCTACTAGTTTCTATATTACATACTGGAGATGCTTTAGGGTGATATTTATGATGTTTAGAGGGAGATATATATAACCCTGTGTTGTAGCTTCAGTTGGATAGCCCTCACTCGGTTACAAACATTCATTGTTTTAGCATTTTTCCAACCACTATTCCAATCGTCATCTCTTATCTCAACATTAAGCTCTTTTTCCCATAAGCCCTTCAAAGATTTAGTATTTGTAATGGTATAATCCTTAAGAATCTTGTAGAATAAGCCAAATGACCTGTCAGGTTTTTCCAAGAAGAGCTGTCTCTCTAGGTGAGTGATAACCTGACACTGAGAGATTGAAGTATCCTGCATGACAAAAATCTCCTACTTACAAATATCGGGGCAAAAATGGTACGCAATTTTCGAATGTCCGGGAGATCTTTAGACCAAATAAAGGAGCAAAACCAAAATTTTCACTGTTTAATAGTCTTATGAAGAAATATGGCTGGGATCATTTGCAAGGGATAAAGCAACCTAGGGAGAATATTCATCTTCAGGAGGGCCACACGGCCTATCCAAGAAATTGGAAGAGTTTTCAATCTCTGTAAGCCAAGCCTTATATGTTCAAAACTGAGTGGGAAATTTGCTTTGTGTAGCTGTTCAAATGAAGGTGTTACTCGTATTCCTAAATAAACAAGACCTTCTGGTGACCATTTAAAAAGAACAGGAAATTGAATTTTATGTATCTGTTTCAGACGACCTAATGGCATAACTTCTAATTTACTAAAGTTCGTTCTACAGCCTGAAAAATAACTAAATATATTAATAATAATAAGAGTTGGAATAAATACTTCAGGTTCAGTCAAAACAAACAAAAGGTTGTCAGCATAAGGGTTAGGGTAGAGTAATCTTGTGTTTTCTAGTAGGCATGGTGAGACCATGCATGCTTTAGTTTGTCCCGATAGTCTCAGCAAGTGGTTCAATAGCAAAGGCAAAGAGCAAGGGTGGTAAATGGTAAATGGCCTGTATTTGTATAGGGCTGTTGTTGAAAGACCTGAACTGTGTTAAGTAATCTACACATATTATTGCATGAGTTATGACCTTTAATGAATCCACTTTGATCATTATTTATGAGAATAGGGAGTAACTCTTTCAGTCTTTTTGCTAATATTTTATAGGGGAGTTTCAGATCAACATTCAATAAGGAAATAGGCCTATAAGATGCAGTCTTCTCGTGCTTTACCTTTTTTTAATATCAGAGAGACATGAGCTTCTGTCACAGACTGTGGTAAAATGTATTTCTTAAAACATTAAACATATTCAGAAGTGGATCAATCAACAAATCATGGAATTCCTTGTTAAATTCACTAATGAATCCATTTGGACCGGGGCTTTGCCAGACTGCAACCCTTTAATCGCAGATTTATACAGATTTTGATAGTAAGTTCTGAATACATTATTGATGTCTACAGTATTAAGTGTCTGTTTACCCTATCTGTGACTGAATAACTTACTAGGGATTCAGCCCTTTTCCTCATCAAATATGACAGGTATCTTCTAGCTTTATCTCCATGTTCATCATTTTTTTTTGTTTAGCAAGTCTAATTTCACTTCCTGCATCTTAAATTTAAAGTGCACTGAAGTGCCAAAATCTCTTTAAGCTTTTTATAGATGATGTTTTTGACATACCCTTTTTCAGCACATTTCACCTTGGACTCAAATTTTCTTTGTTCTTCCTGCCTTCGCCCCCTAGTGGACATATAAGATATGATACTACCTCTGATAAAGGATTCAGACGTTTCCCATTTTAAAGTTTTGCAAATTTATATAGCTGTAATGTTATACAATAAACAGAGCATTATGCAGCTGGTTGTAGTGAGACATTTTAAAAGTGATTTGGCGTCGCCTGGTCACATGATCTGGAGCCTATTTAAGGAAAACCAGAAATATTACAGTAAAATATTAATTAAATATTCTATCCATTCAAATATCAAAATAAATTGTTCCGTTCTTTACATATTGTAAGAAACTGCAAGATTGATTTGCTGTCTCCTAGTAACCTGAACTGAAAGCTTTGAAGAAAAATCACAATTTTTACGGTAACATATTGAAAAGAAATATTACATATAACCTCTTTAACTAAATCATGTAATATGCCTTGGGTATCAATTATTGACTTTTCAATATTTTGGGGTTACTTTGTCAGTAGACCCCAAAAGTATTTTCTGTGACCTATTGAGGTTTATCAAAAACAAAACCCTAACCTAACCCACCGCCTACAGGAGCAAGTCTTCGGCATTGATATGTCCGTTCTGTCATCGCAGCTCTTAGTAAGACATAAGAGGGAGTCTCCGCTTTAATAAAATGAATGTCCATCAAATATCCTACTTAAAACTAACTTCACTGCGGTCTTACAGCCTGCAGTGAGTTAGGAGAGATCTCAGGGTGTATGCCCACCCTGAAAATCATCTGTTTGAAATACCATCATCACTCTCTCTCCCTGCAGCTGTGGTGTGGCTGTCAGAAAGCCTGACTCTACTGCACTTCATTCAGCCATTTGTAACGCGCCACTTTACATCCACAGTAACAGCATTGCAACATTAGGAAAAGTAATCAATTACATTACTCTATTACCTAAAAAATAATGCAGTTAGTAACGCTGTTATACTTTAACAAAGTTACTCCCAACACTGGGGAGCGTCATCTGAATCCTTAACAAGTAACTCTTACCAGTTCTCATACAACTCACAACAACACCTGCTAACATTATTAACTGCTATTTCACAATATGAGCATCCCCCCTGAACAGAGCACATTGTAGCTGATGTTAGCTATTAGCTAAGCTGCAGTTAAACCATTAGCTAGGACAGATGAAGAAAGAAGCAGTGGGACCAGAGCTAAAGCCGCTCCTTCTACTCTCAAATTAGTTTTATTTTTCAGTAAGTTAAGTCAGCGTTCTGGTTATAAACCAGAGGGCCGCTGTTAGCTCCACATTAGCTCGTTTCTCTGAGCCAGCCAGAGCTGAGAGCTGTTGTACTGCAGTAACTAAAAAGAGTCACTAGATGGCAGCCATTCTCTGTTACTAATTATTTCTGTTATTTATTCAAACAAGATTTTTACACTTACAAGTGTAACAGTTTATTGTAAATACAGTAATATTGTAAATAAATTATTTCAATTTGACCATTAATGCCTAATGTGATACAGTATAGTAAGAATAATAGAAATTGCATCACTTACGCTGTGTCCACACTGAACGCGACAGGAGCGAATATGAAGCGCGACACACACCTAGCTGTTCGGCAGCACATTCCCACCTTGAAGCGTATACAACGCGAACTGGTCGCGCTTCAAATATGGTATTTTTACGCGCGGAGCTGGGGGCAGAGTGCATCTGCGGTGGATTATGGGCCGAGCTGACGGAGGACAGCGTGTTCGGCCCGGGCTTCAGCGGAGCTGGGGCTGTCGAAGCAGGGAAACATATAAAACATGCAGGACTGTGTGTCTTGGGGACCGGGGTTGGCAAACACTGCTCTACCTGATGCCTGTCGAGTTTTTTGACTGTCAGTCACTGTCACTTTGTATTCTGCACAAATACATTTCACTTTAAAGTCATTCAGCTGTTGCAGAAGTTTTGAGTTTAATGATTTGATGCGCTGACTGGCTGGCAGGTCAGGATGCTCTTCTGTCTAATTGTGTTAGAAAATAAACCTTTCTTTGCTCTTGCATTGAAAACATTTTTTGACAGGTTAAGTTTTCTTGTTGAGTAGGAGTCAACATCAACTAAAATCCTCGTTTGTCTGCACCTCATGGTTCTTCTCACTCTTCATTTATCCAGTGGCTTTTCTGATGTATTCATTTTGTATCTTATTACAAGCAAGAAGTACGTTTTCTATTGGTATTTTATGTGATAGACCAACACCGTGTATTGGATTATTAAGTGGAAGGAAAAGGATACATAGTTTTTATTGTAATTTGTATTTAGTCCCAGCGAGTCAATAGGGTGACATCAGGAGAAGAAGCTGAATACAGAGAGCTGGTGGTGCGCTTTATGGCATGCTTGGAAACAATCATCTTACCTTGAATGTGAAAAACAAAGGAGATGATCGTAGATTTCAGAAGAAACAGGGATAAATCAAAGACTGTCTCCATCATGGGAGAAGAAGTGGAGGTGGTTGAGGAGTATAGATACCTCGGAGTTCACCAACAGACTGGACTGGAGAATCAACAGTGAAGCGTCTACAAGAATGAAAAATGTAATTGTTACAGCAGCAATAAGAAAAAAAACAATATATAGAAAATATAGTTAATTACAAAAAACATTTATTTTCATACATATGAATAGATTTATGTTGATTTTGCAGTGTAATTTACAATGTTAAGCTTTTACCATCTTGCAATGCACCATTCTTACCTGAAACCCATTTTGCTGTTGCATATGGTAACTGGCCTTGTATAGCGCTTCATTTAGTCCCTATGGAGGCCAAAGCACTTCACACACTTCAGTCATTCATACAACATTGCTGGTAAGCTACGGTGGGGTGCACTAACAGAGGCACAATAACCAAGTCTGTCTGAGCTGGGGCTTGAACCAGCAACCCTCTGATTACAGGTTGAACTCCTAACTCCTGAGCCACTCTCATTTTCCAAGTATTTGGAAAAATTTGCAGTTATGTAAAAGTTTCTATGTTTTTTTCTTTCACTGGCTCTTTTTCTGATGTGACTGTTCAACAGTGGTTTTAAGAGGTGTCAGAAAAATCAACTTGTCTGCAATTTGTATGTAGTAATTGTGTTTAAAGATTTCATTTTACAGTTTAAAGTATTTTTCAGTGTTTCATAAATCTATGTGTTGCCTCATCCTGCCCATATCTAAAGACAGAGCAAATATGAACTGGAATAATTGAGGCTTGACAAGGAGGATCTGTGATGCTGTGGGCCAGTTTTCCCAAGTTTTCGGCATGTATTTATTCTGCTGCTGTATGGATGAACATATTTTAGAGCATTTTACTCATTCTAACCAGAATTATGTTTCGAGTGTAGCTAGAATAAGTGAATAAATGTTTGGAGCCTGACTGCTGTCAGCAAAAGCTCGCCTCCTCCTGGACAAGAGAGACAACCTGCTGCTCCGATAAGCAGGACCATCCAGTTACCACAGTGTAGGTTCCAAAACCTTTGATTTATATGTGAAACAACATCATTTAAACTGAAGCGCTTTATGTGAAAAATCAAAAAATAACATGGAGAGATCAGACCTCCATGAATTTAATCAGATGTTGTTTTTCCCACGGTGGACATTTCCTGAAAATGTTCTCAGAATCCATGTAGAACTTTTTGATTTAACTAACAGACCAAGAAACAAACCCTGGTAAAGATGTATACTCCTTGGCATATGTTTAACTTTCCTTACATGCAGATTCATTATATAAGCCTGAAAAAGGAAGACGATGTAGCACTCACAGAGTTGAACACTCACAGAGGGAGTTGAACAGAGACGTGTGTGCTTTCATCCAGGCTGAATAGGTCAGTGTGTGCTTCAGTGTTGGTGGGAACTGCAGATGTCTCCTTTTAGCTTCTTCCTGAGCCCTTCCCTGCTCTGAGAGAGGCATCCATCGGAGCAGGATGGGAGAGAGGAGAAGAGCCCAGCGTGGTGGGGAACAATGATGGCTGTTGTCAGGCCTCGGTGCCACTCACAGGCAGCCGCCGCGGCGCTCAGACATCCTACACACGGCGTTGGGATGGAGCCTTAGAACGCATACCCACTCTGATGGTGTTTGGCAAACACTCGCTGCTTTTGGGAGCTTTATTTACATCTACCTCCTGTTTTACTCTCTGCTGACGTTCACAGGACCCGCGTTTCGTGGAGCGATGCCTCGAGGTAAATTTGAAGGGAGCTCAACGCATCCTGTGTGTGTTTGGTGGGGGACATGTATAGTACATTTCTTCTTTCTCCTGTGGTACTTGGAGCATTTCCTTAGGCTCCTCTGGACTGAGGCAGAGACAAGCGTTAGCTGGGAGAACATGTCTGTTTCCACCCGTCAGTGTCCAGTAAGGAAGATGTGTGGCTTTCATTTTTAAAACAGTAGATGCTCTTCTGGTTCTAGGCACAGATTGTGCCCAGAATATACCCTGTCTCCTGTTTTCTGTTCAAAGTGATTCAAGGAAGAAATGGTTGTGGGCTCAAGGCTCTGTGGCATACTCTGGATAGGGTGATAATATGAGCTTATAGAGGGCTGAAGGTACAATATGTTATAACAACATCTTGTGGTCAATTTGGAGTACTGCATTCCATTAAGAAAAACAACGTAGTCCGCTCTCAGTCACTCGTGCCCACCCCTCAGTGAGTTTCATGGAGAGTTGCCGGTTGCTGATCGGCCAGAAGATACAAAACGACAAGTGAAGACGAGCTATACAGAGTAAGTTGATAAGTAGATAAATACATTTCACAGTAATATCCACTTGGCAGTAACTGAAAAAGTACCTTGAGATATTTATAGAGCCGACTACTTTACTGCTAGTGTTGTTAGCTCAACGTTAGTCTTTAGCCTGGTTGGTGACAGATTAGAAATGGTGGTGCACTGTTTAGTGTTGAAGACTTGGGAATCCTGTTAGAACACATGTGATTGGCTCTGGAACATAGGAAGTATAATAATAATAATACATTTTATTTTTGAGCGCCTTTCAAAACTCTCAAGGTCGCTGAAGATAAAACATAAAAAGTAACCAGTCAAAAGGATACAAGTAAATCAACATATCAAGAAGGGATCGAATCCATATACAGTACATCAACTGCAGCACATAGAACAAAGTTAAAATAGGGTTTGAGAAAAAAGAAAAAAAGTGATAATAAAACAATGAATGAAAAAGAATAGGAAAGGATCAAGTGGGGTATGCAAGTCTGAATAGGAAAGTTTTAAGAAGCCGTTTGAATGTGTCAGTAGATGATGCCATTCAAATGTCCAATTGGAGTTTATTCCAGAGCAGCGGTGCAGATGAACTAAATGTCCTGAGTCGCATGGTAGACAGACGGGCATGTGGAATGGTGAGGAGACGATCTGAAGAGGAACGAAGAGTGCGAGATGGTGTGAATACATGGAGGAGATTAGTTAACTATGGGGGGGGAGGCTAGATTGTTGAGGGCTTTGAATGTTAACAAAAGGATTTTAAACTCAATACGGAAATGAATCGCAAGCCAATGCAGCTGCTTGAGAACAGGAGTGAAGTGATGTGAAGATGCTATCCAGGAGATGATGCAGGCTGCTGAGTTCTGTACCAGTTGGAGTTTGTGGAGTGATTTTTGTGGTAGGCCAAACAGTAATGCATTACAGTAATCAAGCCGAGAAGTGACCAGGGCATTAACTAGGATCGCAGAGTCAGTGGAGGTAAGGAAGGGATGGAGACGATTAATATTGTGTAGGTGGAAGTAGGCAGAGCAGGTGATGTTATTTATATGAGCTGAGAAGGAAAGATTGCTATCCAGAATGACACCCAAACTATTAACCTAATTGGAAGGGAAAACAGTGGAGTTATCGACTGAAAGAGAACATTTTGGATATAATTAGCAGATTCTGGATTTTCTACCAATGAGGAATAACTCAGTTTTATTTGCATTGAGTTTAAGAAGATTGTGAGGAAACCAGATTTTCATATCATATATAGAGTCTAACAGGTAGGAGGAAGGAAAAGATGAGGTTGGTTTTGTAGAGAGGTAGAGTTGGGTGTCACCTGCATAACAGTGGAAATTGATATTATATTTTCTGAAGATACTGCCCAAGGGGAGAATGTAGATAATAAAAAGAAGGGGACCAAGGACAGAGCCTTGGGGCACGCTACAGTAAACTGGGGAAGATTGTGATTGGAAGGACGTTTTAAAAGTAGCGGATGAGATATTGTATGAAATGCCGCTATTAAATAAAAAAGAATGAGTATACTGAGTAAACCGGAGTCTGATGCCATCAGGAGAACGTTTTTCATTTTAACCAAAGCAGTTTCTGTACTGTGGTTAAGCTGAAAAACCAGATTTAAACAATTCAAAGGGATGATTGTCACTGAGATTATTTTTAAGTTGTAGGGCTACCATTTTCTAGCACTTTTGGTACTTTTGACAGGAATTGGAGGTTAGAAATTGGTCTGAAGTTACTCAGGTCAGTTGTAGCCAAACCAGGTTTCTTAAGAACTGGAGTAAGTATTGCTGTTTTTAGTAATGCCGGAACAGAACCTGTGATCAGTGAGGAGTGTATGATATCATTGATGAGAGGTAGCAGAGAACATAAACAAAGTTTGTAGTATAGGGTCCAATTTACAAGTGGAACACTTAGATTTTAGAATGATAGACAATATTTAAGTAATGGACGGCAGACTGAAGTTGAAAAGAGTGGGAGAAGAGGTTAAGGAGAATGATGGCAGCTGCATTACAAGGAGACAGCTGAAGATGAAAATTTTCAACTTTTGAAGAAAAGAAAAAAACATAAATTGATTACAGAGACTGGTAAAATACATTTGAGCTGAAAAAGTATCAGGGGGCTTAATGATATTGTTTAACAAAGAAAATAGGGCTTTAGAATTTCCTTTCACAGAATGAATAAGTGAAGCATAGTAAACCAATTTTGGCTGGAAATTGCTTCTTTATAGTTTGACAGGTGATTACGGTACAAGTTTTTATGAATGGTCAGTCCAGTATTCCTTGGGAACCTCTCTAGACAGATTTAAGTTTCCTTAATTCAGACGTGTACCAGTAGTAGGATGAGAAAAGGTGACAGTGCGAGTTTTTAGTGGTGCCAGAAGGTCCAAGAGGTTCAGCAGGCCATCGTTATAGTAAGATACCAGTTCATCACTAGTACATAGGTGGTCCCTGCTAGGGAGGTCGGAAATAGCAGAGGAGGGAACTAAAGGATCAATGTTCTTAATACTTCTTAATGTGATGGAAAGGGGAAAAGTGTTTCTGACGAGTGGTAGATTAGCCTTGAATAAAACAAGTTTATGATCCGAAAAAGGAAAAGTCACATACTGTAAGATTAAATGGTGTTACACCAATACAACAGACCAAATCCAAATTGTGCCCTTTTGAATGCGTTTAGAGATTCTGCATATTGTTGAAAGCCATGACTGTCAATACAAGATATAAAGTCCTTTGTGAGAGAGTTAGCAGCATTATCAATATGAATATTAAAATCACCAAGTGAATCAATTTTTTTATAAAGGGAGCATAAGAAGGCAATATATTCTGAAAAGTCTGTAAAAAATTCAGATTCAGCTTTAGGCAGCCGGTAAATAGCTGCTAAGATGGTGGGTACAGAACCATGTATTTTCAGAGCTATGGATTCAAATGACTAATAAGAAGAGTCCAGGAGAGAAAAAAACTTGCTCTTGTCTGTATAGAGAATTGCAAGTCCACGTCCAGAAGCACAAGCGTGGCAAATGTATACAAACCTGGGTGGGGTAGAATGGTTGAGCTCGCCAAAGGCTGCTGGTCGTTGTCTCGGCTAAAGATAAAAAATTTAGTTTGTGATTGTTAACAAGCTCGTAAATAAGAGGATCCTTGTTCGATAGTGAGTGGACATTCAGGAAACCAAGTGAGATGCAGCAGGTACCTGATCTTCTAAATTTATGTTTGGTGAGACAAGCGAGTAGTGTGATCAACAGTCCGATTACCTGCTTTCCGGGAGTGGCGGCGGTATGAAGTAACTTCACAGTGGGTATGTTTTCAGCAAGGTTGTTGTTGTAGCTGTGGATCCCCAGGCGATACAAGTGGTAGGCTAGGCAGCAGTGGCAGAGACCCTGGTGACAGAGGCGAAAGCCCAGGTGACAGAGGCAGAGGCCCAGGCCACAGAGACGGAAGCCCAGGCAGCAAAGTAGAAGGCCCAGGCAGCAGAGATGGACGCCCAGCTAGCAGTGATGGTAGCCAAGCTAACAATGATGATGGCCCAGCTAGCAGTGATGGTAGCCCAGCTAACAATGATGACAGCCCAAGTAGCAGTGGTAGTGGCCCAGCCAGCACAGTTAGTTGTCCAGGTAGTAGAGGTGGTGGCCCAGCTAGCACTGGGGATTGCCCAGCTAGCACTGGTGGCTTTCCAGATAGGAGTGTTGGTAGCCCAGCTAGCAGGGTTGGTGGCCCAGCTAGCAGTGGTTGTGGCCCAGCTAGAAGTGGTTGTGACCCAGCTAGCAGTGGTGGAGACTCAGCTAGGAGTGGTGGAGGCTCAGCTAGGAGTGGTGGTGGTCCAGCTAGGAGTGGTGGTGACCCAGTTAGCAATGGTGGTGGTCCAGCTAGCAGGGTTGGTGGCCCAGCTAGCAGTGGTTGTGGCCCAGCTAGAAGTGGTTGTGACCCAGCTAGCAGTGGTGGAGACTCAGCTAGGAGTGGTGGAGGCTCAGCTAGGAGTGGTGGTGGCTCAGCTAGGAGTGGTGGTGGTCCAGCTAGGAGTGGTGGTGCCCCAGTTTGCAATGGTGGTGGTCCAGCTAGGAGTGGTGTTTGAAGTCAAATTTAATATAGCATTCTGGGCCTGAAAAACACTTTCTTCCATGTGTACGTGACATTCTGCTGCCTTCTCCAAACTCCACACGGTCTCGGCAGATGACCGCTTATGCTGAGCCTGGTTCTGCTGGAGGTTTCTTCCTCTTAAAAGGGATCTCAAGGAAATTTCAATCAAACGCAACTGGACTTGGTAATTTGTCTTGGAAGACGTTTCACCTCTTATCCAAGAGGCTTCATCAGTTCATGCTCGCTGCTGACCAGGCTGGGACTGACCAGTCCCAGCCTGGTCAGCAGCGAGCATGAACTGATGCCAGTCCCAGCCTGGTCAGCAGCGAGCATGAACTGATGAAGCCTCTTGGATAAGAGGTGAAACGTCTTCCAAGACAAATTACCAAGTCCAGTTGCGTTTGATTGAAATTTCCTTGAGATAACCATGACCTGGATGAATGAGAATATTCACAAACCTCTTAAAAGGGAGTTTTTCCTCTCCACTGTCGCTTCATGCTTGCTCAGTATGAGGGATTGCTGAGAATTCACGACGCAATCTTCTGTGGTTCTCTAATTCCTAAATTAAACATTGTATTGTAACAACTTTTCTTGTAAAGGGCATTGAGATGACATCTGTTGTGAAATGGTGCTATGTAAATAAACTGAATTGAATTGAATTTGGCCATGGCTGGTAAGCATCAAGCATGAGAAAGTCTAATCATTTGTTTCCCAGCAACGTTTTTGGCTCTCCAAGTTAAATGTTCGCCGCCAAACAACGAATAGGCCTGATAAATATCGTTGTGAGAAAGACAAGTACTTTCCAGCCAGAATTGTCAACGTCCAGATGTTTCCTGTCCTATGACTGCAATGGTCCTGATGTCAGGTATACATAGAAAGAGAAGCTGTTATTAG
This sequence comes from Apricaphanius iberus, assembly GCA_028564705.1. Classification (NCBI taxonomy): domain Eukaryota; kingdom Metazoa; phylum Chordata; class Actinopteri; order Cyprinodontiformes; family Aphaniidae; genus Apricaphanius; species Apricaphanius iberus. Next base: position 261,360 of record JAPXFQ010001371.1, on the reverse strand, counting down.
AGAGAGGGAGTCTTAGCAATTAGAGAAGGGTCCATCGCCTATTCTGCTCAGTGCAAAGGTATGTGATTCGTTAACTGTTTAACAGATAATTTACTGAATGTGTGATTTGTCCTGTGAAACCAGAATAAAATTCCAGCAGTGAGCAGCATTCCAGATCTGAAGCTGTCTTGTCTGAGTTCTTTATTATAACTTGTATTTATATATATATATATAAGCGACATGTTGCTGAGCCAGTTTTCTGAGACAAAAGAAAAATTGTATCCTGCTGCTGCTATTAAAAGTTTTCTGATCGAAACAAAGAACATGAAAGGCCTGAACATTGAAACTTTCTTTCCTGATGTTAAAGCCTTTTGCATATCTGCAAAATGCCATATAGCAAATAAGGCAAAAACTGGGCTGACAAATCAGGAAATGTATAGGTTAAAAAAACTGTTGGCAAAAGTAAAAAAAACGGCCTTAAAGCAATAAAAAAGATGGCTTTGAAACTAACTCTGAGGTTCTTTTTTAGTGTTGTATATGTGTCTTTAAACATTTTAGTCTCAATGAGCGCTTTTAAAGTAGGCTCCTTAAACGTAAATGGAGCAAGAGACCAGAGAAAGAGAGCAGTGCTTTTTGAGTCTATTAAACTCAAACACATAGATATAACGTTTTACAGGAAACTCACAGCGATATTAATAACCAAATTGAATGGAATAAAGAGTGGGGAGGAAGTGTGTTCTTAAACCATGGCTCATCAGCAAGAGCGGGGGTATGCATTTTATTCTCTGAAACCTTCTCCCCCAACTCTGTAAAAGTGGAATCACTGGTTGAGGGTAGAGCTCTGGCCGTAACGGCTATCTTTGATTGCTTTACAATTGTTTTTTTAAATATTTATGCTCCTAATATAGGAGCAGAGAGGGTGCAGTTCTTTGATGTCATAAATGAAAAACTGAAAGATCTAAATGTTACAGATCATTTAATTTTTGGGGGAGATTTTAACTGTACTGTTGATGACAGTCTAGATCGGAACCACACAGAGCCTCATTTACCATCGGTTCATGCTCTGAAGCGGCTAATCTGCAGTCATGGTCTGGTGGATGTTTGGAGAAGGATGCATACAGACTGCAGACAGTACACATGGTCCCACCACAAAGAAGGTAGGATCTCTTTGGCTCGTTTAGATCGTTTTTATTGCTTTTCCCATCATTTTAATTTTTTTAATGTGTGTAAGATTTTACCTGTTGGTTTTACCGATCATGCCTTAGTGGAGTGTTCAATTTCACAATTGCATGTATCTCCTAAGAGCGCTTACTGGCATTTTAATCTTAATATGACTGCTGATAAGTGTTTTAGGGAGATTTTGGGTTTTTATTGGGCTGATTTTAGACAGAGGAAAGATGATTTTACGTCCCTGAGGCAGTGGTGGGATCATGGAAAAGTACAGATTAGACAGCTCTGTCAACAGTACAGTCTGGGTGTCACACGTGACATCACCAGATCTATTAGAGATCTGGAGATAGATGTAGTGGAGTATGAGCGGTTATGTGAATCCACAGGAAAACAAGGGCATTTTGAAACCCTTATGACTGAAAAAGCCACTTTGGCTAACCTGCTTGACACTAAAGTGCAGGGCGCTCTGGTTCGCTCTCGGGTCAAAAACATCTCCCAAATGGATGCCTCCTCCAGCTATTTCTTCGGATTGTAGAAGAAACGAGGGCAGAAAAAGTTTATTCGATGCCTCTTGTCAGATGAAGGACATGAACTCACGGAGCCGGCCAAGATAAGAGAGAGAGCCGTCAGTTTTTATGCATCGCTTTTTAAAAGTGGTTAGGTGGACAACAAAGACTTGAGAGAGGACTTTTTAACTGGAATGTTAAAAGTCTCAAATGGGACAAATTTAAAGCTGGCTGAACCCCTGTCAGCTAATGAGCTTGGTGTGCCCTGCAAACAATGCAGGTACAGAAAGCCCCTGGCATCGATGGCTTAACTGTGGAATTTTATAAAGCCTATTGGGACATTTTCTCTGAAGACCTGCTCGACGTGTTCAATGAGAGTCTCATAGATGGTGTCCTGCCACTCTCCTGCCGCAGAGCTGTCATCACCCTCCTGCCTAAGAAAGGGAACCTGCAAGACATGAAAAACTGGCGTCCAGTGTCACTTTTGTGCACAGACTACAAAATTTTATCAAAAGTCTTGGCCCTGAGACTACGGAGAGCAATGGAAGAGGTCATCCACCTTGACCAGACTTACTGTGTGCCAGGCAGGTCTATGGTAGATAATATCTATCTAATTCGCGATGTTTTGGAGGTCTCCAGTTCATTGGAGAATGGGTTTGGTCTGATTTCACTGGATCAAGAAAAGGCTTTTGACCGCGTTGAACACTGCTTTCTATGGGAAACCATGGAAAGTTTTGGGTTCAATGCTGGCTTCATAGCCATGATCAAGGTGCTGTACAGTGACATCGAGAGTGTACTAAAAATGACTGGCAGTCTGTGTGCTCCTTTTAAGGTGCATAGAGGTGTTAGGCAGGGCTGTGCTCTGTCTGGTATGCTCTATGCGCTTTCCCTGGAACCCCTCCTCTGCAAGTTCAGGTCAACGATGAGTGGCCTGACATTGCCTAGTTTTAGTGAAAGAATTTGTTTGTCAGCTTACGCTGATGACGTCCTTGTTTTTTATAAAAAACAAGGAAGACGTTGACATCTTGATTAGTGTTGTGGAAAAAATTTTAAAAGTCTCTTCTGCAAAAGTTAATTGGCTAAAAAGTGATGCTCTCTTGACTGGAAGGTGGGGGGGAACCCTCCTGTACTTCCCCAGCATCTAGAATGGAGAAAAGACGGTTTGAAATATCTAGGCATTTACTTGGGCAATAAAAACATAATAAAAAAGAACTGGGATGGTGTTCTAGAGAAAATCGCTGAGAAAATGGCAAAGTGGCGGTGGGTACATCCACAGCTATCCTATAGGGGAAGGGTACTTGTAGTGAACAATCTGGTGGCCTCCCAGCTATGGCACCGGGTGGTGTGCCTGGAACCACCGAATGGGTTGCTGGCTGAAATACAGTCAAAAATAGTTGATTTTTTCTGGGATAGATTTTGCTGGGTACCCCAAGCTGTCCTTTTTTTGCCCCGTGAGGAGGGGGGTCAGGGCCTAGTCCACCTGGCCAGCAGAGCGGCCGCTTTCAGGTTGCAATTTGTGAAAAGGTTTTTATTTGGTGTTATAGATTTAGTGTGGAGGAATGTAGCAAGTTGTGTTTTGAGGCGGCTGGGTGATCTGGATCTAGACTGTGAATGGTTTTTAAGGGGTTTTAAATCTCCGTTTTTAAGCACCTTGCTTGGGTTTTATCAAAGTGTTTTTAAGGCTTGTGCTCTTTTTAAATGGACCAGATGTGAGCACAGCTCTTTATTTTGGTTGCTAAAGGAGCCTTTAATGTTTGATGCAAGATTTGACATAAGCTGTCAATCACTGCCTGGACTATCAAGAATCTTGTGTCAATCACAGATTATAAATCTTGGAAAACTGATGCAGGTGGCTGGAACTTTGCTCTCAGACGCCATCGCTTTAACCTCTGCTTTGGGAATCTCGTCTGTTAGACTATCCCAGAAAGCACTGGAACTTTGGAGAAAGAGGCTTTCTGAAAAAGAATGGGTGCTTTTAAGGAGATATAACAGAAATGAACTTGTGCCAGACCCATTGGATGAACCTCCAGACCTGTTTTTAACTCCTCCTTTTAAAGACACTGATGGTCCTCTGTTGTGGACCGGGGAGGAAAAAAAACAATCTCTTCACAGTTCTGAGAAACAGACTATGTATAAAAACTGTGTAAAGGTACTAAACTTGGATACATTGAAGGGCAGGCTCCCAACGGTTTGGACCACCAAACTAAAAGAATGTGAGCCGCAATGGTCTACAATATATAGTCCTCCCTTGAAAAAAAGGACTGGAGATCTACAATGGAAGATACTTCATGGAGCGATTGCAACCAACTCCTTTTTATCAAAGTTTAATACAAATGTTTCGAATTCTTGCCCTTTTTGCAATTTATCTGAAAATATCTTTCATGTTTTTACTGAATGTAAAAGGCTTAATCCTCTTTTTAATGTTCTTAGCTGGATTTTTAACGTTTTAACATGTTTTTTTCCATGGAAGTATTTATTGGAGGTGTGAGAAAAAGTAAGAAGCATAGAGTTAGAAACAAGGTTTTAATTTTTTTAGTCGGCGAGGCCAAGCTGGCTATTTATTTATCTAGGAGGGATAAATTGCAAAAAGAACAGGCTTGTGATGTCGTAACATTATGGAAAATCAATGTCAAAGCCAGGCTTCGGCTTGAATATACTTACTACTCTGTGTGTCAGAACTTGGAAGAATTTGAACAGAAGTGGGCGGAGAAAGGAATTCTGTGTAAAATTATTGATGGAAAACTAGAATTTGGTACCATTTTACAGTAATTGTATTACTTTTTTCTATTTTGAATCGTAATAATGTGTGAATAAATGGTGTTTTAAAAATCAAATCTTCTTCTTCTTCTTCTTCACACTCTTTTATAGAGTGTAGTGACAAAAATAGAATCCATAAGAGCTTTACAGATTTCCAACTGGTGTTTACTTGGACCAAGCAAAGTCCTAATAGAAACGCTATTGAACCCCAGATCAAGTACTCGAGAAAAAAAGAGTTCTTCTTTGGAGAGTAAATGTACAACACTCTAATAAAACATGTAAGACAGTCTCTTCTTTTCCGCAGCTCTCACAAAGACCATTATTATGTTTGCGGATCCTATATAGTCCAGACGCTAACCCACAATGGCCAAGTCAGAGTCTTGTTATCAGAGCCTGCTCCGTTCTATTGTTTCCCCAGGTTGCAGTGTTTCCAACTTTTTTGTGAATATTATAATAATAACTACCCTTCCTTTCTAGGTCCCACTCATGTTGCCACTGAGAAGTACTTTGTTATATAATAAAACTATGGTGCTCTGATCGGCTAAAAGCTTCAAACACATCTATTCCATCATGATTTAATGCCCCTTTTGGAGTCTGATCTGCAATTTCTTTCCCGACAATACCCACATGAGCTGGAAACCATATAAAACCTACCTCAATCCCCTCCCCATCTGCTTTGTATATAGCTAGTAAAGCATCATACGCTAAACCAGGCCTAGTCCTGGATGTTCCTTATTCCAGGGATGATAAAGCAGCAGCTGAGTCAGAGCATACTGACAGAACTCTTTCTGGCCTCATTTCTTCCATCCATTTTAGTGCATGTAATATAGCCACTAATTGTGGTGTCTGCACCCCGGCAGCCATCTTGGATTAACTATTACCTCTGTTTAGGTAGAGAAAATCTGAAGTCAGCCAGCCCTGAGTATGGAATTATGGAAGCAGGACAGATATAGTAAACAATGACTACGTCCCTAAGCAGCGTTTTTAAATTAACAAAAACGTACAACCACCCAGCCAGCTGAGATCGAATTCTGTCTCAATATAACCTTCCTGTAGAGTGTTATCTAATTAATTCACTGTAAACTTCTTACATATTGCACCTTTAAATAGCTGAAGAAACAAAGGCTGGTTCTGATACAAATTCAATTCAATTCCATTCAAAACTACTTTTTTGATCCCAGAGGGAAATTAAGTGTTGTTGTAACTCATTATTCATTATTCAAGGAGTTGTTGTTGACCATGATGGCTGTGGGGAGAAAATATTTCCTGTAGCGGTCTGTGTTGCAGCGAACTCAAGAAGCCTCTGACTGAAGATACTCTGTTGCTGTAGGATAGTCTGATGAAGAGGATGCTCAGGGTTATCTATAATCTTTTTATGAAGAATCCTTCTTTGCATCATTATATCCAGTTGTCAGAATACAGTGAGGAGAACAAGTATTTGATCCACTGCTGATGTTTGAAGTTTCCCCACTAACAAAGCACGTAGAGATCTGTAATTACTTTCAATTGTAATTTTCAACTGTGAGGGACAGAATCGAAACCGAATTTTTAAATAATTTATTTCTATTTTTTTTGCATGACAAAAGTATTTGATTGGCTATCCACCAGGAAGAATTTAGCTTCACACAGACCTGTTAGTTCTTCTTTAAGAAGCCCTCCTATTATGTATTAACTGCACCTGTTTGATCTCGTTACCTGTATAAAAGACACCTGTCCACACACTCAGACTAACTCCAACCTCTCCACAATGGTAATGACCAGAGAGCTGTTTAAGGACATCAGGGATAGAAAGGCTGGGATGGGCTACAGGACAATAGGCAAGCAGCTTGGTGAGAAGGCAACAACTGTTGGTGCAATAACTAGAAAATGGAAGAAGTTCAAGACGATGGTCAGTCTCTCTGAGTCTGTAACGCCATGCTAGATCTGTCCTGGTGGGGCATCAATGATCATGAGGACAGTGAGGGATGAACCCAGAACTACACAGCAGGACCTGGTCAATGACCTGAATAGAACTGGGACCACAGTCTTAAAGAAAACCATCAGTAATACAATCCGCCATCATGGATTAAAATCCTGTAGTGCATGAAAGGTCCTCCTGCTCAAGCCAGCGCATGTCAAGGCCCGTCTGAAGTTTGCCAATGACCATCTGGATGATCCAAAGGAGGAATGGGAGAAGGTCATGTGGTCTGATGAGACAAAAGTAGAGCTTTTTGGTCTAAACTCCGCTCGCCGTGTTTGAGAAAGAAGAAGGATGAGAACAACCGCAAGAACACCATCCCTACTGTAAAGCATGGAGGTGGAAGCATCATTCTTTGGGGATGCTTTTCTGTAAAGGGGACAGGACGACTGCAGCGTATTGAGGGGAGGATGATGGGGCCGTGTATGGTGAGATCTTGGCCAACAATCTCCTTCCCTCAGTAAGAGCATTGAAGACGGGTTGTGGCTGGGTCTTCCAGCATGACAACGACCAGAAACACATCGCCATGGTAACTAAGGAGTGGCTCTGTAGGAAGCATCTGAAGGTCCTGGAGTGGCCTAGCCAGTCTGCAGACCTAATTCCAATAGAGAATATTTGCAGAGAGCTGAAAGTCCGTGTTGCCCAGCAACAGCCCCAAATCTGAACGTTCTGAAGAAGATCTGTATGGAGGAATGGGCCAAAATCCCTGCTGCAGTGTGAGCAAACTTGGTAAAGAACTACAGGAAACGTCTGATCTCTGTAACTGCAAACAAAGGTTTCTGTACCAAATAGGGTTAGGGTTAGAACTCATCTGTTTATCTGATTTATCAAATACTTATGTCATGCAATAAAAGGGAAATGATTTATTTATAAATCATCCACATTGATTTTCTGCATTTTAGTTTTAGATTCTGTCCCTCACAGTTGAAGATTACCCTTGATACAAATGACAGACCTGTACATGCTTTGTTAGTGGGAAAACTTCAAAAATCACCAGTGGATCAAATACTTGTTCTCCACACTGTACATGGCAATGTGTTGTGCATGGGACTGTTCAGCTGCAGACTAGTCAGGATGGTCATAAAAAGGTGTTTTTCTTCTGTGATTCATAACGTCTGTTTAACATTTGTCATAAATATTTGTGCTGTATTTTCATTCAACTTTGCATATGCTTTCAAAATGTGCATGCTTTTGAACTGTTAATATGCACGACTGGGCCAGAATAACAAGAGCCGCCCCCTTCTTTTTTTTTTTTTTTTTTTGGCATGAAATAGTTACTGGTGTTAAGTTACATCAAGGTTTTAGAAGTTTACAAAGAATTTCTATCGAATTGGTTTGTCTGCAGAATCCTGCAACAGTTGCCAAATCTACCACTCAGTATGGGAACGATGTTCAAGTCTGTGTTAGATGTTGCAAATGCTCTCTAAAAGACAGAGAATAGAATAGAATAGAATAATCCTTTAATTGGGAAATGTGGTCGTAACAGCAGCCAAAAACAGATATACAAACAGGACAAAGAAGAAACACATATTTACAGAAGAAAAACAAAAAAGTATTTACATTATGTGCAATACTTATAAAAATAGAGTACTGTACAGTTTAGGTAATTACAATATTTAGAAGGTTAGAAAGTACAGATTGTGCATTAAAAGTAAACATGTAATGTCCAACAAGTTAGTATGTATAGTATATATACTTTTGTTGTGCACACAGAAGTTGATATAGTCTGTAACGCAGTCTGTGATGCTGTTAATGTCATCCTCCAAAGGGCTGCAGAGGTTGTCCCATACAGTAGAATGGAAACAGTCCCTCAAAGCCTGTTCAGTCTATGCTGACCATTTCCTCACTGTGGGTTTCACAACTAGTTCTGTGTACAAGAGGTTTTAACACAGGCTGGAGATGAACCAGGTTGTGATCTGAGCCCCCCAGGGGAGGGAGAGGTAATGAGCCTTATTCATGCCTTGTGTTGGCATACAATAGGTCCAATGTTTTCTTGTCTCTGGTATGGCAGGTGACCTACTGGGTGAAGGTGGGGAGAGTGGAGGACAGAAAGATGTGATTAAAGTCCCCAGAGATCAGAAAAAGGGCCTGGTGGTGCTGTGTTTGGAGTCTGCTGGTTACAGAGTGTAGGACATCACAGGCTGCAGCAGCGTTAGCAGAGGGCGGGACATACACAGCTATCATGATAACGTGTAAACTCCCGCGGTAGATAATATGGTCTCATGCTAACCGCTGGCAGCGCAATGTCCCTACAGCATTGCGTCTGTTTGATAGATAAATGACCAGAGTTCCACCATCCCGGATCAGATGAAAACCATCCATGTTTTGTGTGAGTCCTGAGTTGGTGCAGTTAGCCACGTCTCTGTGAAGCACATCAGGCTGCTCTCCCTGTAGCTTCTCTGATGTCAGGTTAGCGCTATCAGTTCGTCCACTGTATTTGGGAAAGTTCTCACGTCCCCCATAATAACAGATGGAATCGCTGGGTGGTACCTCCTTACCTTACTGCGCTGCCCAATCCCGGCCCGAGTACCGCGTCTCTTCCTACTCCTGATGTTGGCTCGCTCGGCGTTAGGCAAGACAGAGGAGGCCCCGAGGGGGAAGAAAAAATAGCAAAAATAATTTTACATTTACAGATATAGTTTTCTCAATATGAGCATGAGGAGTAACCTGTTTTAGAATACATATTTCTTCTTTGAGAATACAAATTTACAACCGTGAACATGGTCACATGATCACAGGTTCATTCATGGAGACTAGATAAGTAGATGAAGACATTACCGGTCCAGACTACAGGTGGTGGCATTGCATCTCAAGCTTGCCAACCATCAATAAAAGGCATGAAGAAAAAGAAGTCAAAGACTTTACATGCAGTTGTTCAACTTCATAGGGCCAAAATGAAAGACCAAGAAACAGTGGAACAAAATAAGGGCAATGTTATTGACATAAAGAGTAGACGGTGCATCTAGCGCTACTGCCCAATGGACCTGATGCGCCCTGGAGCCACCATCTTGGATGTGTCTCTCTCGCTCCACTGTGTAATCTGTTTGACAGACGCAATGACGCATCAGTGCTTTAATCCATCATGACTCGTTGAATACAAAAATTAATTTCATACAGTTTTTGTATCTGCAACTGTTATACATGCAGCTATAATACATAAGACATGAGGTGGCATAGTTTAATATTCATAGTGGGCTTAACAGTGACAGAACTTTCTGACAATACATGACATCACAATAAAGGATAAATAGATTACTATTAATTAGGGCTGGGAGGTATACCAAAAATTTAACGATACCGAAATGTATGACTGTTACCGAAGTCATTTTGCCCGTGCCGGTAAATTCGGTATGTAAAAAAAGAAATAAAAGATGTGTTTTAGTTAAGCTGTGCTCCTGCCCCTTTAAGAAATTAGCATTGCCTTGAGTCACGTGACTACACACAGTCATGTTACAGAGGGGGAAAGCGCTGCTAACGTAGCAACGCACAGCAACTGTGTTGCTGTATTTATCAAGGTTTAGACTCATCTACCGACTGTTTTTCTGAAAAATGCGACTAGTTTTGATTTTATTATCTGTGTAAATTATGTATAAACACACACAATTATTTTAGACAGCATATATGTATAAAGTTAAGCGAGATTATTTTAATATAGCTATGCATTCAAAGAACAATCTAGTCCGTCTTTACTGATTTATTTAGAAAACGGGTGTTGTGCATGTTTGGTATCCTGTGGTGCTTTGTTATTTGTGTAGATTGACTGCGGACTTGCTCCGGCGTACGGGAAAATCGATTCCATCCTATTTTTGGCAGAGGGTGAAATGGCAGACGGCCCTGTGATGCTCGACGGCGGCAGTGGAAATGCTGCAGGGGAGCGCGTGGTGTAACGAAGCGTATGCAGTGGAAATTAGGGGTTAGACCCCTCAAAGACACCTACCAACCAGTCTCCACTGCACATCGCCCAGGTCCAGCTGTATGACATTGGTATCAAAAATAAGGCCAATTTTATGTGTCGTTTTAATCCGTAATACAGCTAGACTCAGAGCAGATATGTATCCCACTGAGTGCAGAACACTAATAAACTGGCATGCTCGAAGCAGAAGGTTCCAGTCGCCACTTGGGAATTTTCACAAAAACAACAGAATGTAAATGCTGGGACTGCATCTCTTGAAGTCTTTTAAATACAATAAATTATTTCATAAAACCCCTTTTTTAATTATATATATCAAACATTTGTTCCACCATACTAGTGTAATAAATTTAAATGAAAATACCACAAGATGAGTGCTTTTCTCAGCAATTATTAGGTGAGATTAAACATTTGTTGAATTAGATTGATTAATTACAGACCATAATTAATAAATCTCAAAGTTTGTTTAATCTCATGACAGCACTGTTTTATTTAAATATATATATTGAAATATAACTTTAATATTAGAAAGTAAGTAAAACAGTGGCCTATGCTGGCTATTGTGGAAACCTAATGCCGAACTGCTAATCATAGGAAAAACTGATGGCGAGCACTGTTCAACTGCATATATTTGTTTATTAATTTTCATATCTCACCACTAGACTACACAGCACTACAACAACCGTTTAGGTGGAGCTCTGTGATCATGGATTAAAATACATGCCATAATAATGTAACATAAAAACATGTGCAGTCAACAAAATCTTTTACAGCCAAAGATCACCCCACCATCATCCTCCTTCCAGCCTGCTCACCTTAACAGGTGCAAGATACAGATAAATAACAAGACAATCAATGCATATCCGTGAGATTAGAAACAAGCTCATTTAGCTCCTACACTGGCCCTGGGAAACACTCCACCAACATCTATTATAAAAACTATTTCAAATAGACAGATTAATATTAAATAATATTAATAAAAAATGAAAAAACACCTAGATTCTCCACATTGTAACCACAGAAAACAAGGGTGAACACAACAGTGAAATAAAAATCTCCCCTTAATGTAGTCAGTAGCTGGCCAACCTACACAGGCAAAAACTGAGGTTAGAACAAACAGACTTGTATTCAGTGTAATAATGAAAATTAGGGATGGATATGAAAGAAATGCTGCTACTTGTTTTGTTGATGAGGCATCGCCGACATTTTATGGTTAGGAACATATGGGTATCCAACCCTGCATCCGAATTCTATAGTATGTACTACATACTACTAGTAGCTACTACTTGCCCATTGATCCAGTAAATACTGCGTAGCAAACAAGTGGGTAGTAGGCATGAAATCGGACGTACTGCTCCACCATTTTACCGGGATACGTCACGTTACCTGTGGTCCCGTCACTCTTCTTTTATGATTCTGGGGCTTCCGCTGCATTGTGGGATAGCGTAGCATACAGGGGATTTTACTGTGGCGGTAGTACACATCCAGGAACTTTATGCCTACTTTGCCAATCCATACTAGAGATTCGGATCTACTACATCGCTCGCTTATTGCTTTTCGCCTGCTACGTAGTAGGTGTAGTAGGGCTATTCAGATGCAGCCCATCTCTTGTCTCAGTTTCATTTATTTTTCTGACATGAAGACAGGGGGCTGCCATATTGGAATCATGTGAGTGGATAACGCTGTTTGATTGGTCACTTAAAGATTTTACCTCAGCACACAGCTGAAAGAGTTTTTCACACAGTTGTTCTGACGTCCATCAGATGAAGAAGATTATCATGAAAATTATTATTCTTAACTAAAACATCCATGTAACCTTCTTATTTAACTTTTGCAGCAAAGACCCAACAATAACCTAATCTCATCCTAAGATATGCAGACACACTGTCTGCACTGATGAGAATTTTGCTCACCTCAGTTTGCTGAATGCTTGGAATCGCTACATGTCAGGGATTCATTTCTAAAGGAATCAGCTGGTATTTATTTCACCAGTCAGGGCCCTCATAACATGGGTAATAGATCATTTAATAATCCAAGATTGTCAGGCCTTTGTTAATTATAAGGGAACATAAAGTGAGATAGAAAGGTCACAGCAAAAATAACAACCACCAGTCTAGTGCAGTTCATCAAAGAAGAAATCTTTATTCAAAGAATATGGAAAATCTGAGGCACAATAAAAGTCCTTGTGGGCTCATCTAGAATAAGTATAGAAGTAGTTTAATGGATGAAACCATGTTTTCTACGCGTTCACTCACTGGTGTATTCCTTTCTTTTCAGCTCTATGATAAGATCAACACTAAATCACCGCAGCAGATCCGGAATCCCCCCAGTGATGCAGTGCAGAGGGCCAAAGAGGTGATTAATCACACACAAACATACTATCACACTATTAGTAGTGAGGACCTTCATTGACTTCCATTCGTTTTAGTGACTGTATCATCCCTAACCCAGTATTTTCCTAACCCTAAATATTATAAAATCATTTAACGGTCCTCATTTTACAGGTGAAATACTTAAAACAGCAAAAAGTGGTCCTCAGTTTGAATGCCAGACAGGAGCACACACAGACACACACATACAGAGCTAGTTCTGCTGGGGAGGCATCCGTAAATCGAGCATCCGCTACAAAAAAAAAAGAAATGTATGTCCCGTGCCTTCTTAAAATAACACAGCCATTTTTCTCTCTTGTAAAACAATTGCTGAAACTAAATGTATTCTAAAGCATTGAGCTACAAGATCAGACAATCAGGGAGTTTCACCTGGGGTGGCCTATACGATTCTAGGGGCGGCGCGTGGCACCCCAGGCCAACCCCCCAGACACGCCACTGGCTTAATGCAAGGTTCAGGGCTCGTGATGTTTAGGAATCAGGAGAACAATCCTTCTAGAAATTGTGTTAGCCATTGGGTTGCAAGGTCTGCAGGAACCAGAGCCAAACACAGAAATACTGACATGTCATGTATTTCGGTGGAGTCTGGGACAGAGTTGGGAAATACATTATTATATTTGTAGGAGACCTGGAAACAGTAAATCAACAGCAAATTTAGACGCAGACATATTGACAGATATGTTTTTCATTTATTGGTTCTCCGTTTCTCTCTGTTCTCCATTGATTTTCTGTGTTGCAAGGTAATTCTCGACCAAAACAGCAGGGGGTGCTAACTTTTTATTTGGGCTCTGGCTACTATGGCAGTGTCGTTTCAGTGTTTTTTTCTTCAGCCTGTGAACTCATCCCCCCCTCAAGGAGCAATGGACGATAGAAAGTAAGTTTTGATTAAGCTGTAAAGCTTTTTACTAGAAGTGCAGCTCAAAGAATCCTCTAGAAACACATTGAAACAAATACAGCAGCCTTTTTTGTTGTTTTCCTACACCTCCTTGAGTTCCAAACTACCAAAAGAACAGATTAGATAAGTTATCCTTTCAATATAAAGCATGTAGTGGCCGATCTCTGCATTAACTACTGATTACAGCGATTATAGAGCCCCCTACTAATGAAACGATCTGTGGCTGTTACTGAACTGACCAATCAAAGGCATACACTCTATGTTGATGGAGACGGATAGTTAGAAAATGGACTTCTACTCCCTCTGTTGCTGTGTAGGTGACAGAGAGTCCTTGCGTTGACGGATAATGGCACTGCTTCAAAACGGAGTAGTATAAACTAGGCTTGAGAGGACATGCAATATTAGGGTGCTGTAGCAGGGAGTGCTTTCTCTGAATCTAACAAGTCAATGAGATCCAAAGGGAATAAGTACCTGGATGCAGAGACTCCTCCCACCCTCCTGCTTTCCAAGCAGTGCAGGTTCAGTCCAAAGAGCCACAGCCTCTACAATGCCACATTCAGCAGTCAGGCCCAGGCAGCAGAACCGGAGCTGACATAACACTAAGTCCTATCAGAAGGGGGATCACAGGAACCTTCAGAGGGAGGGACTTTGGGGCCACTGGGTCGGTCCCGCTATACAGTTTGAGGTTCAGTAGGTACATTGAGGAGTTCAGGTTGAGGTGACCTCCAGCAGTTTAAACTGTCTTGTCTTGGCATCCTCAGGTACTGGAAGAGATCTCCTGCTATCCAGAGAAGTACGAAGCTAAAGAGCTCAGACGGATACTGACACAGCCACATTTCATGGTGAGTAGAAACAGTTTTCCCATTATGTCACTGAAACCAGAAACCAGTTTCTATATGACACAAGAATGTGCTTTACTAATAAAAATGTGAAAAGCGTGGCATGAGCAACACCATTGCAGCTTTAGCAGTTAGTTCAGCCTCCCTCACTAATCTCATGACATGGCCCCATCATGGCGTAATAACGCAGTGAGCTGACGTGTTCCCCATTCAAACGAGTTCAGACGAGAACTGAGTGGGGAAGAACCACTGCAGGATTCCTGTTAGTGTTGTGGTCCACTTTGACAGAAACTCTCTGTCCTGGGGATGTGTCCATCTGATTCAATATGTTGTCATGCCCATCTCTAGGACTTAAAGGAGCACTGTTTATGTTCTCAGTTTAAGGTTTTTTCAACTTTGTCAAACTAGAAAAAGTCATAGAGATACCCATGCATTTAGCTTGCTAGTTTTCAAGGTTAATCTTCCATATTCATCAATAAAATATTTGGTTAATAGTGTGTATTAATACCTTCAACCTACTTCTACATCATCCCTCACAATTTCACATTTTCTGTTGTGTTACAGATGCACATTGGGATTATATGTGTGTAAAACAAAATAGTGTATAATTATAATGTCAAAAGTGTAATTTATCCTTCCATCCATTATCTATGCTGCTTATCCATGAAGGGTCGTGGTCTACACCCAGCTCTACGCCTTCAGCAGGGTCCTGGACGGCGCATGGGAGTCCGCCCAACATGTGTTTTGCGGAATTGGATAAGGCGTTCGACCTTGTCCTTCATGGAGTCCTGTGGGGGGTACTCCAGGACTATTGGGAAGCAGATGCTTTGATACGGGCTGTTTGGTGCCTGTTGGAGAAGTTTGCAGCCGAGTGGAAGCGGTTAAGATGAAAATGAACACCTGCAAATCAAAGACCATGGTCTTGAGCTGTAAAAAGGGTAGGGTGCCTCTTCTGGGTCGGGGACAAGGTCCTGCCCAAAGCGAATATGTTCAAGTATCTGGGGGTCTTGTTCTCAATTAGGAAAAAAAATGGAGCGGGAGATCGATAGGCGGATTGGTACGGCATCTGCAGTTATGAGGGAGCTGTACCGGTCTGTCGTGGTGAAGATAGAGCTAAGCTTGAAGGCAAAGCTCTCTAATTAACGGGTCAATCTACTTTCCAAACCTCATCTATGGTCATGAACTCTGGGTGGTGACCAAATGATTGAGGTCACAGATACAACTCCATGTCTTCTGATGACACTGCCATCACAAAATCAAACTATCACTATATTATGAAGAAATAGCACACAGTTCTCTCAGTATGTAAAAATACATAAAACAGATCATTCTTAATATAAATTTTGCGATAACATCGCCCCCCCCCCCCCCCCCCATCCTGAATAGGCTCTCAGTTGAAGCTCTTAGAGGCCTGCATTGTTTCCAAGGTTAATCCAGGGGTGCTCAGTACGAAGGTATGGCGCTTTTGAGTTTGAAGTTGAATTCATTGGTTTCTTACTTGCAGTAAACATCATGCCTCTTCGATCGTTTTATTAATCTTAGGAAAACAAAGTCACAGCTCAGATTTGTGTAAGTACAGAAAACTGTTCTTCCTTGACAATCTATTCATGTTGTCTGGGTTGGGGTATTTTTCAGTAACGTCCCCAGGAAAGCTGTTATCTGGATTTTTTTGTGCCAGTATTTCTGTGACATTTTGAAAATGTCCCTTTCATTTGGTAACCAATGTAGCAAACAGGATGTGTGTAATTTCACATCTTGGTTTTCCACTGACCACAGTCAATATTAGCAGGAGGACAAAGCTCAGACCAAGCCTTTACTGCTAGGGGGAATTTATACGACTGTTATTTCCTGATTTCAGAGTTTGAACAAAGCCTAATTTGACATTTGGTCTCCGTGCTCTCAGTCCTGCTGATGGTACTTGTAGAATAGATTTCCTTGTTTAACAATATGTTTTAAATCATCCAACTGAGGCGAGCCAAGCTGTATTGAGGTTAGAGTCAACCTTTTAACCCCGTTCTCATTAAAATACTGTGATGTATGCTGTGCATGTGTGATGCATTTCGACTGTCAGTGTCTTTGTATCTCAGCCTCTCTGATGCGATCTCTATGTTGGAATGTGTGTGCACAGCTGAGGGAAGGCAGTGACAGCTTTCCCCTATTGTTGAGCTTCTGAAGTTCAGACCGGTTTGTAAAAGTGCCACTCAAGGGCCTCTGTGGCTGTCAGCCGAGTGAAATCGAACTTTGTGTGGGTATGAGATGGCACAGGAACACGCTGCCTCAGTACACACCGGTGTACAGGCTGCAGACCAGGGACACCTGTGGAACACAGGGAAAATCTGAACATGGAGTACAGTGGAGCACCAAGTCCAGATGGAAATCCCTCCAGCTCCTCACTTTAAGACTGGTTTAACTTTAGAACCAACTCAGAACTGTGCAGAGATCCTCCAAAGTCCCAGATATCATGTCTGAAGTTTTTTTTCTAACCTCACCAAGTACAGTCAGGATTTAGGTAGAAGACTGAAGTGCAGGGAAACAGATTATCTGAACAGATCTGTCACCACTGTCCATTTATAAATGCTGTGGTAAAACGTTTTCATATCTCTTGAATTTTCCACATTTTGTCCAGCTTCACCCGGAAGCTTCAATGTATTTTACCACACCGCACCTTACATAATAAAAACCAAAATATGAACAGAATAAAGTATAAAAAATCACACATTTGAAATAAACACCTAGTAGACTGGACAAATCCAGACTCCATTAATATTAAGGGTCTGGCAATGAGTAATGATAAGGGCCTAACTTGAGGGGCGGAACCAAGCATGCATTTAAAAGTCTCACAACATGCAAGTGGATAACGCCACGACCAATCACAACAATACACCGTGGGACGTATCCATAGCTACCAGCAGAGCTAACTGGTAGATTAGTTACTGTGTATCCAGTCGGCAAAACATCAAAAACTTCCTTCTTGCAAAGGAACGATTGGAGCGAGGTTTTTTCTTCATCTTTTAGATGAAAAGCCAAGTCTAAGTGGTTCATTGCAGCAGCTAAAGCTGTTTCAAACAACTGTTGTTCATCTGTAGCCATGTTTCCTAAATGATTCTGGACGTTTCAGCGCTGTCGTCATCAGCATAGCTTGCCTCTGGCCCGCCTACATCAGATACACCGATTTGATTGGTTCCCCCAGCTGCTCAGGTAATGCAGTAGCAGGATCATTGCTTGATATCAGAGCGTCTTGCAGAGACAATTCAAATTGTGCTCTGAGAGACCTCTGGATTTCCAGGGTACACAACCAGTTAAACTTAATAAAATTCAAGTGTCTTATTGTGATGGACTGAGCATTAGTTTTGAAAAAACGTTTTTTTTTTGTTTTTGTTTTTTTTTATCAAAGCCAAAAAATACATGATGGTCAGTTTTACAAAAATGTTGTTCTTGGGCCAGTAAGAGAGGTCATAATAATTGAAATATAATAAAAGAACTAGCAACAAAACTGCATTACTCATTTAAACTTGGAAAAAGGGAAATTTTAATGGAGGCTGATTAGCCAAAAAGAAGGGGTTGAACACCCAGAAACCTTACTGAACCAACCCCCCCACCAGTGATAGCAGCATAACTACAGAGATAACTCAGGATAACCTAAGCCACAAACTATAAGCTTTATCAAAAAGGAAGGTTTTAAGCCTAGTCTTAAAAACAGACAGAGTATCTGCTTCATGGACTAAAACTGGGAGCTGGTACCACGGGAGAGGAGCCTGATAACTAAAAGATCTGCCTCCTATTCTACTTTTAGAAATCCTATGAACTACCAGTAGACCTGCATTCTGAGAACAAAGTGCTCTGTTAGGAACATATGGAACAATCAGATCTCTGATGTATGATGGAGCTGATTATTAAGGGCTTTATACGTATACCTTTTTTGCTTCCCGGGCAAACCACTTGCTAAGACTTCTGTGAAATATTAGAATATTTTTGGCCTAACACTAATCGGGCTAATCGGTCTCATCTTTGAGATATTCAAGGGTTGCACATTAATGGATTGACTGATGATGAAACTGTTATTTCCAATCATTTTCCTGTTCTGTTTAATTTTGACTGTCCTGAGACTATTATAACGAAGCATTTTGTGCCGTGTCGGAAAGGGTTATCCCCTCTGCTACTGCAGAAAGATTTTCCACTACTTTCCAGAGCTTCATTATCCTCCCCCTCTCTACAACAACCCGAACGATGCTTTGCGGGCTTTTCAGTCAGCCTGCCGTTCTGTAATGGCCCCATTAAGAATAAGACATCAGCTCCTTGGCTAAATTCTTATACACATGGACTCAGATGCTTATGCAGAGGATTTGAACAACAATGGTTGAAGGGAAATTTAGTAACTTCCCCCAAACATTTTAGAAATGCATTGTACAAATGTCAGAGAGCTGTTAGGAGTGCCATTATTTTACCATTATTTTGCCATTTATTTTATAATGTCTTGGTCAAAAATTACACTTAGGTTCTTGTCTAATTATTTTGCCAATTGGAAACATATATATGGTAAAGAGAATCGGTCCCAGCACAGAACCCTGTGGTACTCAACAAGTAACCCTTGCGTGTGAAGAAGATTTATCATTAACATGAACAAACTGGAATCTGTTGGACAGATATGATTTAAACCAGCCTAGTGCTGTTCCCTTTATCCCTAGATGTTCGAGCCTTTCTAAGAGAATATTATGATCGACTGTGTCAAAAGCAGCACTGAGATCTAGAGATGTGAATCTTCACAAGTCTTACGATTTAATTCAATTACGATTATGTCAATGATTCAATATCTTGATGCATCATGATTATTTAATTTGGTTTTTGTTTTCAATAATAACTATGTTTAAATACTAAATGTCCAATAATAAATAGATATCAGACATTTGTTGTGGAAATAACTACACATACTCACATTTTAAAGCACAGACAGACAGTCTTTGAGATCGTTTGAAAATTATCTTTCAACTATTTTCACTTTTCTGGTTTTTATGTGTAATAGTTTCTTGTATTCTTATTCAACAATAGTTGATAGATGGCAGAAAACAACCCAGATGCTGATGGTCTCTGTTTTTATCTGGTCTGTCTCCAAAAATCTATGGTAAATTTATAGAATATTGATGGATATAGGCTATTATAGGTGTCCCTTAAATGACACAGAAGCAGTTTTTACACATTTTTATCAATAATATTTGTAGGCTTACCTAAATTGTTGTAGACTACAAAATTCAAGTGTTAGTTTTATTACCCATCCAGTAATGTATACCTGTCCACCCTTTGCAGGGTCGTGGGGGACGGGTGCCTATCTCCAGTGTCATTGGTGAGAGGCTGGGTCCAGCCTGGACAGGTTGCCAGTCCACCACAGGCCCTTATTTAGGATATTCTACCATTTTGTTCTGTAGTATCAAGTAGTTTGAGAGCCCTGAGCTGCGTGCACCAGCAGACACATAATTGAGGATCAGAGACAGGGCGCGAGGGCAGACACGGTTAAGTGAGCACTGTAGACTGTAAATATAATGGACTAACCATGGAGGGACATCCCCCACAGGTCTTTGAGGACCAAAAAATGAAGCCAACTGGACACAAATATTTGAAGCATAAGTATCTAGGGGCAGGGCCCACCTTCCTCTCCTCTGATTGGATAGAAGTTCTCTCACATGATTGGTTATTTTTGGGAGGGCTTGTTGGCTCACTGGTGAAAATAGGAGATTCTAGACTAGGAACCATGGGTTGAAATCTTTGCTGATACCTATCTGTATGCACCTTTTCCATTCAATCAGCCTTCCCAAACCCAAAATAAAATTGTCATCACAACTATAGCCCACCGACCCACCCCAGTCCAGCCGAGCTCCCATGCACACACACACATAAAAGCAACAGTGTAGTGGACTGTAGTGACATAATTCACCAGGCCGCATTAGCCTTCTGTTTTTCTTGCACTTTCATGTTACTTCATAGCATTATTCATTGTGACTGTTTATATGCAATACAACCAGCATTCGGGGGCCCTAGATACAGTCTCTTTAAGTATGGGGTTTCCCCAGCGGAGTGTTGCCTTTCGGCTGGACTAAGCAATGTGTTCTGGTTTTTTCCTGTTTACCTTATAGCTAGTAGATTATTAAACGACACGCCATTGCGTTGTCAACGTGTTGCGGCGCCCGCCCTGGGGGACGCAAATTTTTTCTTACGGCTGCCGTGTCATTTCGACAGCACCCAGATAACGGCCTGTGTTTCTACCACACACGTTTTGGATCTAAAGCCAAACGTTGCCGTGCACCGTGCAACTACACAGGGCCGGGAAACGTCAGGGCCGGTGCTCAGTAGTGGCCATGAGCGCTTGTCGCACCGGTAGGCTGCTGTTCATGACTGACGCCATCTAAGGGCGCCGTTTCTTGTGTGATGCTGGTGCGCAAAGGAGTATACTGCCCGCATCTGAACTCGACATCCTGGCAGGCAGCACTGGTCCACTCCTGGAAGCTGCGAACGGCATACCGATACGGACTTTTGACACTCGAACTGTGGATTTGTGTTTTGACGGCCAACGGTTCAGCTGGAATTTCATCACGGCTAAGGTGACCGTTCCCCTCTTGGGTGCTGATTTTTTGTGTGCGTATGGACTGTTAGTCAGTGTCAAAAACCACCGCTTGGTTGATGCTACTACCTTTTCGTCATATAGCTGCACACTCAGCAGTGCAGAATCTATATCCCTGTCTGCTGTACTCTTTTACCCGGACACATTCCACCACTTGCTTCCTTCGCTGACCCAGCCCACGTTTTCGTCTTCCGCTGCTAAGCATGGAGTGGAGCACTATGTCACCACCACCGGCCCACCGGTTCACGCTCGTGCCAGGCGCCTAGACCCGTTAAACTCAGCATCGCAAAGGCGGAGTTTGACAACATGGAGCGCCTAGGGATCGTCCGTCGCTCCAGCAGCCCTTGGTCTTCACGTCTTCACATAGTACCCAAGCACGGGGGTGGATGGTGGCCATGTGGCGATTACCGCCTATTGAACGACATTACAACCCCAGATCGCTACCCAGTGCCCCACATCCAGGACTTTTCAGCTCACCTGGCCGATAAGGTTATTTTTTCTAAAGTGGACCTTGTCCGTGGTTATCATCAGGTGCCCGTTCATCCTTTGGATGTCCCTAAAACACCCCTTTGATCACCCCTTTCGGACTGTTCGAGTTCCTTCGGATGCCGTTTGGCCTTAAAAATGCTACACAGTCATTCCAACGCCTTATGAACTCAGTTCTATGGGACCTGCCTTTCCTTTTTGTATACCTCGATGACATTTTGGTGGCGAGTTCTTCCACTGCTGGACACCTGTTCCACCTCCGGACCCTCTTTGACCGCCTCACCAAACACGGCCTGATCATCAACCTGGCTAAGTGTTAGTTTGGGCTGACCTCTATCGACTTTCTGGGACACCGGATCATTAAGGACGGAGCCGTCCCGCTCCCCTCCAAAGTGCAGGCGGTGCTGGATTTCCCTCGCCCGGTTACAGTGCGGCCACTGCAGGAGTTCTTGGGAATGATTAACTTCTATCACTGTTTCATTCCTAGGGCTGCTGCACTCATGCACCCGCTGTACAACGCTTTAAAAGGCGAAGCACCTAAACACCTGGTGGACTGGTCAGCGGAGGGTGTTGCTGCTTTCAATGACGCCAATGCTGCGTTGGCCAACGCTGCTATGCTTGCTCATCCGACACCTGGGGCTCCCATTGCCATAACCACAGTTGCCTCAGACTACGCTGTGGGTGCTGTGCACGAGCAGTGGGTGGGCAGTGCCTGGCAGCCGCTCGCTCTTTTTAGTCACCAGTTGCGCCCCAACGAGTATAAATACAGCACTTTTGACTGCTGGCTCAGCATCTGGCTGTACGCCATTTCCGTTCACTCTTGGAAGGCCGACAGTTTACCGCGTTCGTGGATCATAAGCCGCTCACTTTTGCTATGGCTAAGGTGGCAGAGCCATGGTCCGCCCGTCAACAGCGGAAACTTTCTTACATCTCCGAGTTTACCATGGACATTCGGCAAATTGCCGTTAAGGCCAACATGGTAGCAGACTGCCTTTCTCGTGCCTCAATCGGGGTGCACCTGGGACCTGATTATGCACAAATGGCAGTTGACCAAGCCGCTGACCCGGAGGTGCAGGAACTCAGATCTGCAGTTACAGGCTTGAACCTGCTGGATGTTGCTTTTGGCTCAGAGAGCTCCACACTGTTTTGCGACGTCTCGATGGATCGGCCCAGACCTGTCGTCCCGACTGCATGGCGGGGGCAGGTTTTTGATCCTGTGCATGGGTTGTCCCACCCTGATAGGAAACCGTCTCAGAAGTTGGTGGCATCCCGTTTTGTCTGGCACGGCCTTAAAAAGGACGTGAGAGACTAGGCGGACACTTGTGTGGACTGTCAGCGTTCTAAAGTCTACCGTCACACTAAAGCACCCCTGGACCGTTTTCCGGTGCCGGAGAGGAGGTTCGATCATGTGAATGTGGACCTGGTGGGTCCTCTTCCCCCTTCTCTTGGTTTCACTTACCTATTCACGATGGTGGATCGCACAACCCATTGGCCGGAGGTGGTTCCACTGGCGGCTGCGACGACTGCCTAGATGGCGCGGGCGTTCATCGGGACTTGGGTGGCCCGGTTCGGTACTCCATCAGATCTCTCATCGGACAGGGGCTCCCAGTTCACCTCAAAGCTCTTGAACTCCATTGCAACCAGCCTTTGGGTGACACTCCACCATACCACCTCTTATCATCCCTAGGTCAACGGCTTATGCGAGCCCTTCCATCGTTCCCACAGTCGTACACCCCTGCTCGCCTGCAGTCTATGGACTATGTCTTCATTCGCCATGATGCTCACCGGGGACCCCTGCAGCTTCCCTACAATGGACCTTTCCGCGTCCTTGAGAAGCGGGACAAGCACTTTGTGGTTGACATCGGGGGCAAGGCTGATCTCATCTCTGTCGACAGGCTTAAGCCAGCCCACCTGGACTCAGCTAAACCTGAGTCACTACCAGGACTTCATGACCACCCTCGGCCTCGACCACACCCCTCCCTGGCCAGGGACTTGGTTTTGCCCACTGCAGAACCCTTCTCCCCGCCGCTTGTCCGTCAGAGCCGTAGTGGCCGCACCTTAAGGCCTCCTCCTCGTTAGGGACCACTCTGCTCTGCATACCTGGTGAATTCTGGGTGGACGTGTGTAGTGGACTGTAGTGACATAATTCACCAGGCAGCATTAGGCTTCTGTTTTTCTTGCACTTTCATGTTGCTTCATAGCATTTTTCATTGTGACTGTTTATATGCAATACAACCAGCATTCGGCAGCCCTAGATACTGTCTCTTTAAGTACGGGTTTCCTCAGAGGAATGTTTCCTTTCGGCTGGACTACGCAACGTGTTCTGGCTTTTCCCTGTTGACCTTATAGCTAGTAGATTATTAAACGACACGCCGTTGCGTTGTCAACGTGAGGAATTGTCTTTTTTTTTCATTCATTCCAATTCCCACAACAGTAAAAAAACAACATCAGACTGAGTACAGATGAGGAAACGCCATCATGGAGCCATCTGCATTGGCAGCAGCAGATCAACAGAAGCAGCCAAGGCACTGACCCTGGAGCGCACACAGGCAGCTACAGCCGACCACCCCCGAGGGCCATAACACAGGAAGGATGCCTCACCATGAGTCTGTGTCCTGACTTTGGGGATGATAAAGAGACGGCTGCTAGAGGATTTCTGACAGATAAGTATGCCCAAGACCATTAAGACACTTAAAAACCATTAAAAGAACCTTAAAATTAAATTAAATTCAGTTTATTTATATATCGCCGTTTCACAACAGATGTCATCTCAAGGCACTTTACAAGAAGAGTTATTACAAAACAATGTTTGATTTAGGAATTAGAGAACCACAGAAGATTGTGTCGTGAATTCTCAGCAATTCCTCATACTGAGTAATCAATCCTAAAACATACGGGGAGCCAATGCAGTGATTTTAAGACCGGTGTAATGTTCATCAGGACACATGCTGCTGAATTTTGTAAAAGCTGTAAGCCTGAGAAGACCAGAAATCAGGGCATTACAATAATCAATTCTACTGGTTATAAAAGCATGAATTAGCGTCTCCGTATTGGCCAGAGAGAGAATGAGGCGGGCTCTAGTAATGTGGTTTAGGTGATAAAAACCTTTTTTAGTAATGTTTTTAATGTGGGGGATAAAAGTCAAAAATCACACACAGGTTCTTCACTTGTAAGGAACAGATAAAAGACAATTAGAAAATTTCAGGAAATTTAAAAGGGGCCTGCTACGTTGTGTATTATCACTACCAACCCCAAAAAGAGGTAGTGTTGCCAAGTTAGATCTAGCAATAAAGTCAATAAGTTTAAATTAGCTAAAATGCTAATAACAGCAAGCATGCTAATGCTAACTAACATGATAATGCTAGCTAACATGTTGGCATTACTATAAACCCGATCAGTACAAAAATATACTTAAAAAGCTCAAATTAGCTAAAATGCTAACAACAGCTAGCATGCTAATGCTAACTAGCATGCTAATGCCAGCTAACATGTGGGTGTTATTATAAACTCGATCAGTACAAAAGATATAGTTAAAAAGCTAAAATTAGTTAAAATACTAACAACAGCTGGAATGCTAATGCTAGGTAGCATGCTAATGCTAGCTAAGATGTTGTCATTATGCTGCGTTCGAGAGCCCATCCAAACCAGTGGGACGTGGGACTTCTCCTTCTCCTCCGTGGGCGCCGCCATTATCCTCCGACCTAATTTTGGTGAAGTCGGGATACGTCGAACTACCCCGAGTTCGCAGGTAGGAGGTTCCACTTCGACAGGCATTCCAGTGTACTTTTCCTATTTGGAGGTAGGATAAGTCCATGTCCCACGGGTTTGAATGGGCTCTCGAACGCAGCATTAGTATTAGTAGGATCAGTAAAATAATATTCTGAAAAAGCTTAAATTGACTAAAATGCATACAAGGTCTAGCATGCTACTCCTAAGTACCTTTATGTTATGTAACGGGTGTGAAGACTTGTAAAATGAAGACGGTAGACTTTCCTTACGTTGTGTCCAGACCAAACGCGATAGGAGCGACTAGAGCTTCAGGTTTACATGTAAAATCAATGAAGGGGCGCGATGAGGCGCGACTTGGGGTCCCGCGACACTTCAGAAGCAGATTTGCGTCGCGAAAAAGCTTTTCTGCCTGATTTGTGCGAACAATTCGCACTACAGATGCGATGGAAAATTCGCGCTGCATTTTATGTGGTGCATTTTGTGTATTCGCGCTCATGGCGTCTATCACTCGAGTTGGAAAAATCGGAACTCCAGCGTCAAATCGCGCCACGATAACCAATCAGGGGACAGCGTTTCAGTGATTCCTTGACTGTCATGGAGTCACAGCCTCAGCAGGACATGGAGGATAAACACCGTGGCTAATCACCCCGAGCTACATGACACAAGCAGTTTGCTATACAGAGACAGAAAAAAAAAACTATTTAGACAGGAATGCTCTTAAGAGGTTTGTGGGTGGCACTTAAAAGAGCCGTTGTTGCTGTAAAAGCACCTCTCGGCCTAGAAGTGAGCCTTGAAACGGCCTTTCTCACCTGGTTTCCTGGTAGCAGCTCCCGCACCACGTCCGACGCTGCTCAAATATGATAAAGTTTTACGAACCGCAGAAGGATGGACAGCTACTCAGAAATGTATTTGGTGTTTTGGCAGGCGAGGCTTGGACCTTCACGGCACAAACTGGGTGAGCAGGTCATATTCTCCAGGCGGCGAGGAGCCGGTGTTTATGAGAGGCTCTCTGCTGTTTATGGATCCCTCCGCCGTAGCTAGAATGTATCTGTAGCTCATAAAAAACCCCAGTGCAGTGGTCCCAGCTCTACCGGAGGCCGGGCCGAACACGTAATTCACGCTGTCCTCCATCAGCTCAGTCCATAATCCACCGCAGATGCACTCTGGCCCCAGCTCTCTTTAGTACGCTGTACTATTACCCGTTTTATTAGTCTTTCAATAGCCCTGTCCCAATCCCCACACTGCACCCTATGGTCCTCCACTAAGTGCACTCGGCAGAAGTGCAGACAAGGGTTCCAGTGCGCAGTGAACAAGTGTGTGACTAACTGCACGATTGGGACGGCGAGTATTTCGTCGGCGGCCTGTGCGGTATTTCCATGACAACCAAAATTATCTAAGTTTGATAAATACAAAATTTAAATAAGATATAAAAATATCTAGCAAATTCTATAGTATAAAGTCCAAAGTTATAGAAAATATTGGATTTTAATCAAATGGACTACATTATATTTATCTTCAGAAAATATTGGCTATAAAGAATGCCTTTTGACTATTTAAAAGAATGTGTTTATCGTAGTATGTGTATTTGTCGTACCTGCTGTGTTAAATGAACAGACACTGGAATGCCAATATATGCTCTTTTCACCAGAAATAGCTACCCAAATAGGTCCTTTAATTATTTAGAATGTTTATGTTTTTTTATGACTTGCTAAAAACACACAGTGAATATTATTTTTGGCCTATTATGTCTGTCCACACAACGTTGTTAGTAAACACTTTTTTTCAACAGATTTATCCAACAGCTAATTACTGTGATTACTGTGCACAATTACAAATGTTTCAATATTTTGAGGCATCCATAGCTAGGGCTGTAGCTGACATGTCCTCATCAATATTTGCAGATGATAGTTTTGAAACGCCGGAAGCTCCGCTAATATATTGAATAAATAGCCTACATATAAATTCAGGCTGGATCTTTTGACCCAAAACCCGGCCACATTAATGACACTTTAGGTCGAGCCTGGGAAATTTATTTTGTGCATTTTTTTTCAAGCGTGCAGCTAAGGCGCAGCGTTACAGGATCATCCATCCATCCATCTTCTATACCACTTAGCTTCAAAGGGTCACGGGGGAGGGCTGGTGCCTATGCAGCTGTCAACAGGCAACAACTGGGGTAAATCCTGGACGGATCGCCAGTCCACCTTTGGCCCTGTCCACACGTAGCCGGGTATCTCCCAAAACGGAGATATTTTTCTACGGTTTGGCCTGTTATCCACACGTAGCCGGAGGTTTTCGGCACCAAAAACGAAGCTTTTTAAAAACTCCGGCCAAAGTGGAGATTTGCGTTTTCTCCGTTTTCGGGTATCTGCGTGTGGACGGTGAAAACGGAGTTTTAAGAGCCGTAACGCCACTTTCCGCGACAAAAAATGCTCCAACACCACATGTGCGACCTGTGTTTACTCTCGAAAACAGCATTTATTTCCTCAGCGCTGTGTTGGTATCATCCATTGTTAAAACGCGTCTTGTTTGCTTGCTTTTATAAGCTGTATAACTGCTGCGCGCTGAAGAGAGGATATAAAGTTTCTCTTGGCGGATAGGACTGGGGAGAACTACTGCGCCCTACAGGTTTGCCACGTCTATGAATGTGCTGAAAAACGCATTTATCTGGTTACGTGTGGATGGAGATTTTTTTTTCAAGGAGCAGAGGAAAATCTTCGTTTAAAAAAAAAACCCGGCTACGTGTGGACATGGCCTTTGTTTGTGTGACGATTTAGATTTTAATGATTCTTCATTGCCAGCAACCTGAAGATGGTTTTAAGAGTCAATTGAAAAACAATACAAAACATGTAGCTTTCGGCTTTCAACTTTTAATTGAAAGAAGATATGATTTTCAAAATCTGTTAACACACTGCAGTGGATGTTGTAATGAAACATCGCTCAGATGCACAAGGGTGCAAGTGCGGCTATTGGGAATGGGCCAATGTATAGACTGAGGGATGAACTTTGGTGACCTTTGATCACAGGTGCTGCGTTGCCCCGGCAACAAGGCTGAGTGAAAGCTACTGCAGTGACAAACACTTAGTAAACTTACAGCTTCTATTCCAGCTTTTTACCGAAAAAAGTGCTCTGAACAAATCTTTCCCATTCAAAAACCGTACAAGGTATCAGAAAAATTCTTGAACTGGGAGCGAGAGTTATCTTTTCTTTCTCCTTCGTTAATATCACAGCACAACTCTCTACCTTATTCACAGTCTGACAATGAATGAGAGAAAGATGAGTAAGTACATTTCTCGGTTTCAGAAAATCCTGAGCAGGCTCAATGTTAAAGTGTAGGATAAAGCCCTTCAGAATGGCTTCCACTTTTTGTGCTCTGGAGCTTGCTGAGAGAAAACCTTGAGACCTAGGGAAATTTCGAAAACACAGTAAGAATCAGAAATGTTCAGTCTATTTCATGACCAAAAATCATGTCACTAGTGTGGAAGATGTGACTGTGACGGCGAGTTAAAAAATCACCAGCAGGTTCCAAACTGACAGCGCTGCACACTGCTTAATGAGCTGCTCCACTCTAGAAATGGTAATTTGGGGAAAACTTTGGGTCGAAACACAGCAGGGATTTCAGATACAACCTGAATTTTTAATGGGGTTGCTAGGTTATTGTATGGTGACACATTAAATCCTTTAAAATAGTGTATTTTCCAGATTTCCTATGAGATTTTTGGGCATAGTTTTTGGCAAATTACGTCGCCATGGTAACTCCAATCGCCAATCAAAGTAATCGCGCCATCGAGCCGGACGATTTGATATATATATTGTGGGGGTAAATGCTACGGTACAGCCCGCATTAATTTCCGAAAATTTTCAAAAGTGAAAAGTAATAGGTGCCTGCCCATACAATTGCATGGAGGCAGTGCAATGCAAAGGTTCTCTCTCTGAGCCTCAAGACCGATAAATAAAACTTCAGATTTTTCCTGGTTGAGCTGGAGAAAGTTTTCTGCCATCCAGGATTTGATGTCTAAAATGCAGTTAAAAATGCGTCCATTGGCCGTGTGTCATCAGGAGACATGGAGATGTACAACTGTGTATTATCCTCATAACTGTGAAAGTTAACTCCATGTCTTCTGATGACACTGCCAAGAGGGAGCATATACAGTTTAAAAAGCACTGGGCCTAAAACTGAACCCTGGGGATCACCACATGTGGTCTTGTGTACTTAATTTGTTTCTGTTTGCTCTCAACACTGAAATAATATTAAAGGAGAGTACAAATCCTAAACAGACATGGGCCTTAATTGGGGTAAGATGTATGAAACATAAAATAACTGTACTATTTTACCCAGCTATGTGCAACAGCAGGTCAATGAACAGAAATCAACACACAGGGTTTCTGAGGCGATAAGACATCTGCTCTAACTTACATCCTGCTTATTTTGGCAGCGTCATCCTATGAATTTATTCTGTTCAAGTTGTTTTAAATTAAAGTAAGACTATACTGAGTAATACCATACTCAGGAACTTAGCCAATCCTGCCCTCAGCTCATGTACTTTTTTTTCCAGGATGTGGAACCATTGGCGGTCATGCTTTTATAACTTTTGTGTTGAGTGAGGTCGTTTGACCCTCTTAGGATTTATCTAGTTTTTTTATTTTATTGTGGATGTCATTTTGTCTGTGTGTTTTGTTTTGTAATTGTCTGTATTTATTTGAAATGTTTGTTTTTGTTGTTTGTTTGGTGTTTTTTGTTTTAAGCTATGGACCCTGCTACGTTATGTGTCTTTAATAAAGATTATCTATCTATACCATCACAAAACTTCCATTGAAATTTTCATCACAAGAGTCCCCAAAATGGATATGATTGTGTGGAAAAGGTTCACATCAAAAGTCACTAGCCTGGTCTCAAACCTCAAACCCTAACCCTAACCCAATCGAAGGTGGGACTAGCCTATCGACATAACAAGACCCAAACGGGTCGGGTCAGTATAGCCTAAAACGGGATGCTTGTGTTTCCATTAGCATCTCAGAAGAACAGCAGTGGGCGAGGACATGGGCGGGCTTAGTTTAACAAAAGTTCCAGCAAACATCAGTCACAAAGTCATGACAACACAGATACTCTCAAAAGTTAAAAGACTTTTGACTCACCTCATATACTCAGTTGACTCTGGATTGACTTTCAGTTTATATGCTCCTCAAATCTAGAACAAACTTCCTGATGACTATAAAGCTACTGAAACACTGAGTTCCTGTAATTAAAGGATAATATCTCATCTGTGTAGAGCTGCCTTTATTTAACTGACTAATAACAGCTGGAATGCCATGTTTTGTGTCTTTAATGTGGGTTTGATGCTGTTCTTTTATTGCTGCATTTATTTTATCCGGATTATAATCCAAAGCAGCTTGGATTGCCTTTTTCCAAGTATGCTATACATGTAAAGTTTCACTGCCTTGTTAACAGGCACTGCTGCAGGCCCATGACGTGGTCGCCCACGAAGTTTACAGTGACGAGGCTCTGCGGGTCACCCCTCCACCCACCTCACCCTACTTGAATGGAGACTCCCCAGAGAGCACAAATGGAGACATGGACCTGGAAAACGTCACCAGAGTCCGGCTGGTTCAGTTCCAAAAGAATACAGATGAACCGATGGTATATGCCCTGACAATTTCCCAAACAAAATCCAATGTTTTCCCTTTAAAGCACCAACACATGTCCCACTAAATGCATGATGCTAGGAAGACGAGTGTGTGATGATGATGAAACCTGGTTTGTAGATATGTCTCTATTAAACCATGCAGGGCATCACACTGAAGATGAACGACTCCAACCACTGCATCGTGGCTAGGATAATGCACGGGGGGATGATCCACAGACAAGGTACGGTTTCATTTCTACCTGCAGCTTAGAGAGAGACTCTTTGGAAGGCATTCACAGTGTGGAAAGCGGTGGTTAATTGTTACTATTATCAGTTAAACTATTTTGAAACCAACTGTTTCGGGTTTGCTTAATTTTAAACGAAGATTTTCGGCTGCTACAATCAGCCTACTTTACACTTGGCCCTATATGAAAGTCAGAGTACTTCAGCTTCAGGTTACTTAAACAGTAAATATGTTTAAATACCCCTGAATCTTTCGGCAATCTTGACTTACAATCCCCTCTGCTTTTATATAGTGAGAACTTATCTGTTCTGAATACTATAGTTGGCTAAGGTCCTTTTCAGCCCCGGACGCCTACTCAACTTCGTCTTACAACTTTAAGTAATGCATATATTTATATTTATAGATGCAGATTCAATAGATAGAGCTAAGAAGCTACCATGAGCTCGCTCATCTAATTGATATCTTCAGAGATTGTCCAATTCACATCACTGGAATTGATAATGATGTGCCCTTTTAATTAACAACCTTTCAGTAATCATATAGCCATTCACAAGAGACAACAAAAAATGATACACCCCTGAGATGTATCGGAGTACAGGTTATTCTATGGACCCTTCTGGTTTCCTGAACTGTATACAGAACGCAGACATCAGTCTTACAGACATCAGACTCTCAGACACAGTGTGAAAACCGATGCTTACAATTCTCCCAGCATCAGGACCAATCGGAGCTGAGCAGTTTAAGATGGCTTAACTGACAGTAAATTGTCAACGTTACGGGAAAAAGCTACTCACGTTTTCAAGATTGAGTTCCCATTAATAAAATCACGCAGCCGAAGAACAGGTTAGAGGCACCTCTGTCCGTCACTTCTTGAGGTCTGAAATTCTTGATCTCCCTCGACCGCAGGACTCTGCGGTGCTGCCCGCTGCCAGTCGTGGTCGCTATCTGCTCAATCTCCAGGACAGAATTATGGGAGAGACCCCGCTTAACCCTCTAAGTGCCAAAGTCGCAATATTGCGACAAGCAACATTGCTGACTTTAACGAGCCACAGCTGCAAATATGACCACTAAGTTAATTACTACTTTACTTCAGGAGATGGTGGACATGTTCCCTTAATCTAGGACACATTTTTGGGAGTGTTACCATGGAAACTGTTGGAGTAAATCACCTTTTTATGCACCTCCATGAGTGAGAGAGACAGCGTGCTGCGGTCACAGCATAGAGAGAGCGAGATTTAGAAAGATAAAACTTATGATGCCAAGACGTCCGAGTTCCCCACCGGAAGGTATTAACTTTTTCAGATTCTGAAGAGGAATATTTAGCCTACCCTCTGATCAAGATGTTCAGTTGTCCAAGGAGAAAGAAAGCAAAACTCAGCGCACAGCAGCAGCAGCCGGCCGGTACCATCACCATTAGGATCCACAGCAGCAACAGGTGCCATGCTGTTCGACGTTCGACGCGGTGGGAAAAAAGCGAGAGAAATCAGACTGCTGATAAACTGGTAAACAGCAATAAAGTTCACTTTCCCGCTGCAACTGATGATTATGATGATGGGGGAGGTATGAGGAAGAGTTTGATGAAGATCAACGATAGTGGATCAGATAATTTGATGAGCCTGTTGGTTATTTTGGAGATGGCTCTGTAAAATTCTGAGCCCAATAATTTCTATTCTGTTTTATGTAGTTGATAGACTAATGAAGGCTCATAACAAAGGAAATAAACAGATATGTCCACCTGTTCTTGAAAAAAATGCCAAAAAATACATATGTAGAAAATACATAGGCCGATATAGAAAAGTAAAATAATAATAAAGTACATTTTAAACTATATAAAAAAGATAAAGACCCCTATATTATTGCAAACCAAAATTGCCAATGCCTGATGACGTCATAATATGCAAATTATATGTGTGAATTTGTTCCCATCATAAACTTAGATAATGCAGAAGATTTTTCTCAGTTACAGTATACCTTTATCTATAACCATATTAAAACTACAACATTTTGAACTAGTGATATCAAAATTGAGTATTTCAAAGAAAAAAACCCGGCGCCTAGAGTTAATGGGTCTTTATGTGGCTCCCCTCACAGTATTGAGTTAATACTCTTCAGAAGAAATAACTTCAAATAGAAGAAGTAACTTTTAACTTTTCACAAAAGCCCCCAAAAGCCTCCAACAACTCTCAAAAGCTGACAAGCTATGTAACTAACCGTAACAGTTTGTAACTTTTTAAGCACATATATAGATAGATTGTTGAAGTGGGATGTGTCTTATTCATTTGACACGTGAATATTAGCATATCGTTCTTGCAGTCTCTATCTAAACTGGTCATGATAGCTGAAAAAGCCCCTGCTTTTTCTCCTTCGGCTGCTCCTCTTCACGTCTGACCCCCTTGGTGCAGCTCGCAGCTATGCAAATGAGGTGAGATCGGGTCCCAGTGTCACCCTGGAGACCAGCTGTCTCTCACAGACTGAGACTCTAAGCAGCAGATGTTATCATTACACAAATACTCTTCTAGTCATGGAGGTATATTATGAAACACACACTACAAGCACACATGATTATATGAATAGAAAACCTTAATAAATGCAGTTTATAAGAAAGCACATGAGACATAAAAGAACTTTATTATCCCCCACCTGAGTGTCAATCATTAGCCCATCCTATATGCAGAAGTAGTTGGTATAAAATCCCCATCATTAAATTCTAGAGGAATTCCAACAACAGAATAAACACTCAAATGCATTCTTTGTTGTTTTTTGTGTTGTGGTCTGAAAAAATCAAATTCAACAGTCACACAACATGATTTTACAGAGGAGTTTAGACCGTTTGTTCTGTTGGGACAGGCGCTAGGACTTTTTAACCAAACACTGGGTCCAGAATTGTGATCTACTTTATTCGGTGAAGTAGGCCTGTGTGGTACACCGGTTCATACTAAAACTGGTGTATATTTTTGTTATGATATAAATTTTTAATACACCAGTGAATAGCTCAGACAGAGTCTGGAACATTTGATGTGGGGAAGTGTTACAGCGGGGACCGATTTCACTGCTAGACGCTTTTCACTACAGCGTGAAAAGTAAGGTTTTGAACTAAGTACAAGTATTGACAGGCGCTGTCAGAGCGAACCACACTGGTGATGAAGTAATTCCAAAAAGAGGAGTCACGTCTAAAGTTTAGAAGTTTATCGGCTTTAAAAAGTCAAACGAGAACCAAACAGCATATCTTTTACAAGCGCTATTACAAATTTGAAATAAGTTTGTGGTGCTGCTGCCTTTGACTATTAATGTAACAGCGTAGGCTCTCTTGCTCTACGTTTGTCTAACCGAAACTTTACCAATTCCACTATGGAAGATGCGAGGAGCCAAAAATGTGCCATTACACAAAAACTCGATTTACTTTTTTTAAAATCCCCTGCAACAAAAAAAGTTAATTTTTTACATCAAATTGATTTTTTGCCCAATCCGACTAGAGTCATAATCATTATAATTATTTTCATATCATTTAACTGCGTCTGGGGAAAAAATAACATGATCCTGGCCATATGACTGTAGGGCATTTTTTCTTGTAAGATAATGTGGGTATTAACAGCCTTGTATGGAAAAAAATTTTATCAAGTATCATCAAATATGATCAAATACCATAATACCGATGGTTTTAAAAAATACAGTGATATGTAAATTTTGCGTATAAACTGTATAAATGGGTCTTTACCAATACAATCATTTAGTTTCAGGGCATTTTTTGACATTTTCGTGTAAACTTGTTAAATTCTACATTTTTTGGTCTAAAAACGTCTTAGTGCTGCCGCTCATGGTCATTGTGTGGTACTGCGTTTGGATTTTCTGATTGGCTAAGAGCGGTACATCTTTTCCATTGTCTACATTACGTCTAAGGGCGACTGTGGCTCAGTGGTAGAGTAGTTGGCTTGCAATCGGAGGGTCATAGGTTCTATTCCAGCTTCCTCCAGTCACATGTCGATGTGCCCCTGGGCAAGGCACTTAACCCCCAAATTCTACATTGTCCTACCGAGCCATGTTGGGCGTCGGTGTATGAATGCGAGTGTGAATGGGTGAATGTGGCTTCAATGTAAAGCGCTTTGAGTGGTCA
Source organism: Apricaphanius iberus (assembly GCA_028564705.1). Classification (NCBI taxonomy): domain Eukaryota; kingdom Metazoa; phylum Chordata; class Actinopteri; order Cyprinodontiformes; family Aphaniidae; genus Apricaphanius; species Apricaphanius iberus. The sequence goes on along the minus strand of JAPXFQ010001371.1, from coordinate 226,159 downwards.
GTATGACTAGAAAAGCGCATTTACCATTTACGTCACAGGCATGGTCTCACAGAGAGGCCCTCCCTCTCTCAGATACACTCACCCTGCCGCGTGACGAGCTGGAATATGTATCTTTTCTGCAACGTGCTCACCTCTAAGAGAAACAGAGAAACTGAGATCTGTATATCGCACTTTGGATATGGAGGACCACTATGGCGAAGTGGTTTAAACCGAAAAATGTGGAAGTAGTTAGAGTAAACAGACTGGATTTACAGCAGACTACGGCTGGAGAGCTATGGGGGGTGTTTTAAACGTTAGCCTCTGTCAGCGTTAGCACTCAGAGGTTGGACTGATCCTGTCTCTCTCTGCAGCAGCTCTGGTTTCAGGCAGCGCGAGCCAACGGCTCGAACTGATACGGTGTTTGGCCATTGCACTCCATAAAGTCTCCCTTTACTTCTGGTGGACGGCAGAGAAGAGACATCATGATTTCCCCCTTTACTTTAAGTAAAGAGAGGTTTTATGGAGCTCAGCAGCCAAACACCGTATCGGTTAAAGTTGGTTCAGCCGTGACTAATCCCCATATCTGTGACAGTGTGGGGTCCTGTCACTAGAACTCTGAATGATCATGTTACTTGGCTACCCTTTGGCTGACTGGTTAGCACGCATGAGTCTCACCCAAGAGTCTGGGGATTGAATCCCACCTGGGCCCTCGCTGTGCGCCTTACCACACGTTGACCTAATCCTCATTTCCTTTGTGTATTTAAGCCCTTTCCCTCCTCTCACTCCCCGTCGTTTCATACTGTTTCTCTACTGATTGTTTCACGTTCTTCTGGTTACCTGTATTCATCTCTCCAATCCAGCCATCATCATCATTATCTTCAATAATCTATCATTTCATTCTGCCTGCATCTGCGTTTGGTGCTCCTGACATGGATGTGCTGATATGAAAATTTGATATTATTGATAATATTGCTCTTATGGCAGATAATCAATTTTTACTGGTCATTCATATATTTTCATACAATTTCAAAACTGTGGACCACATCATTGTTAATATTGATACAGTTTTACTTATGGAGCTGATACAGTATGCCAAAGAATGACGGAAATTTATGAGTGTTACTGACATCATTTGCCCATGTCGGTAAATTCAGTATGTAAACAAAAGAAAAGATACGTATGTTTTAGTTTAGCGGTGCTCATATCCCTTTAAGAAATGAGTACTGGGGTGGAGTCATGTGACTACGTACAGCATACTCATAGCTGTACTCCCAGCCAGAATGGAACAGCGCTGCCAACATAAAGACTGTGTCGCAAACGTGTTTAGACTCCTCTAGCAACTCCTTTTCAATAAAGCGATTAGCGACAAATACCGTGACTTTTTATGGTATTATTGGATACTTTGAGACTCTAACGTGGAGCATGTAATATTGTTATTGCTTTCACTGAGCGGTGCTGCAGTGGGCCCTGAGTGCTCCCAGCATGTTGCAGCCCTGCCCACCCAAGACCTGCTCAGTCAGAGCAGATATTAATCCTGCTGATACAATGCTGAACGCTGGATGATCATACCTGTGCCCCGATGTGAATGCAAAATATTTTTCATGATTGTCCACTTATCGTTATTAGGGTGAACTGCTCAATATATCGGAATATTGATTTGGTCAGTATAAAATACAAGGGGTCTATGAGAGGAAGGCGGGATTTAGGAAGAATAACACATGTTGTGGAGCACTAGCCTTTTGTTATAGTATTCACTTGATGCAATCTGTTGGGATTTAGTTCAGTTCAGTTCAGTTTATTAATATAGCCTGGATTCACAACAGATTTTCTCTCAAGGCACTTTTAAAGGAGCTGGGGGCCGGATTGAAGAAATTAAACTCGCAACTGCCGCGGCCGGTGCTGTGAGTAACTACAGCCTGGCCAAGGCAAAATAATGGGATTACACATGGGTGGGCTCATTTTACTTGGTTTAAAACGCTTCATTACCTAATACAATTACAAAACTGAACATGAATATCATTTATTTTAGAAATCCAGCCTCCTGCTCCTTTAACAGTTTGGAAAGTTTTTATAATTTTATTAGATTGACTTTTCTTGTAAAGATTTCTATGTTAAGAATCGCAGCAGATTGTGCTGAGTCATTGACATGAGGTTGTATCCTGATCATGCAGACTCCAACTACAGCAATTCCTCAGAAATCCTCATACTGAGCAAGCATGTAGCGACAGTGGGGAGGAAAAACTCCCCTTTGACAGGAAGAAACCTCTGGCAGAACCAGAACCAGGCTCAATACAAGCAATCATCTGCCACGACCATGGATAGAAAACTTTTAACTGATTGGAACGTTTGTATGATTGTACTGAAATGACTTTTCCTGTAAAGTGCCTTTAGATGACATCTATTGTGAATTCATGCTATATAAATAAACTGAAATGAATTAAATTGAAATTACTGAGGTGCAGCTTCATTGTTTTAATTTGTTATGAGTTTGATAAAAGCAGAACTACTTCTTCTGAAAAACAGCTCAGTGGGTCTGTGCTAGAAGTTCTTACAAACCGACTTTAGTTCGCTTGGTAGAATAGTTGGTTTATAATCAAAGGGTTGCAGAATTGATTCCAGCTTCAGCCGGTTACCTGTCAATGCGCCCTGGGGCAAGGTACTTAACCCCAGGTTACTGATCTGTGTATCGGTGCACGAACGTGTGGAGGTGTGTGGGTGAGAATGGGTAAATGAGGCTTCTGTGTAAAGAAGAAGAATTTTAACTTCCCAGTGTTACTGAACAACACATAGTCATGGTAACTGGTTACCCTCGTCTGGTAGCGTTGGTGGTAGCTGTTAGCTGGTGTTATTGACAGCCAGTGTGTTCACTACTTTTGGATTACGTTTATTTATCTTACAGATGGTAAATTATGCACCAGCCAGCAGGACATCGAGTCCACAACACAAAACGCCTCAATCTTCTGTGCCTATGTTTTGTGCAGCTGAAAAGACTTCATATCTGCTTAGGCTATAAAAAAAAAACGGTCATTAGTGGCGGTCACTTCAGACCTGAGGTTTACCATCCCTGTGATGTGACAGGCAGCCAGGAGACAGGATCACGGATCACCTCTATGCGGACAGGATTGTACATTTAATATTTTGTTTTCTAACATCTGATGATTACAGCTTTATTGAAAAAATGATATCAAAGATTTCAGACAATGTGGTATACAGGTTGTAAAAGAAACATTTAAGATAGCTTGCAACACCCTGGTTAACAATGTTAGCTTCGCTTTGCAACATTTTGGCCATTAATTCTCTCACTGGTCTCTCTCTGCTCTTTGGGGAGCAGCAGGTTCATAGCTGGATGGTGGGGCTCCATCATATGTGTGGTTGTGCATATTTAAAGTTTCTTCTGTGTCAAAGTCGGTATTAAAATCCATCGTTTCCTACAGGTCGTTATATCTGGTCTGGTCAAGGTTACATTTTTCTCACAAATGACTCCAAAAGCCAAAGTAATTTACATACGAGTATCTTTTCAAAAAAATGTCCTAATATATTTTGTTTAAACAGTGTTTCCTGTTCTTTAAATGTTGTTACATAAACACATTATTTTACTCTGTTCCTTGATTGTACTGAAATTAAATTGACCAGTGAAGTTAAACCACAGTACAGAGAGAACCTAGACTTTTGGCGTACCAATACACCACTACCATTCATTCATTTGGTAGTAACAGTGCACATTAAAGTCATAATCAGCTTTATTTGTCATTTATGCCAAATATTCCTGACATAGAACACGACTGAAACTACTGTCCTCTCAAACTCGTGGTGCAACAAAATCAAATAAACTAATACTGAGAAAAAGACGAACAATGAAAACATACTATAAACAATAGAGCAAAAGTACCAAAAATAAGTGACAGAACATCCATCCATTTTTCGAACCGCTTAGTCCTCCAGGGGTCGCAGGGGGCTGGTGCCTATCTCCAGCTGTCAACCGGCGAGAGGCGGGGTACCCCCTGGACAGGTCGCCAGTCCATCAGAGGGCCACATAGAGACAGACAGGACAAACAACCATGCACACACACACACACACCCACACCTATGGACAATTTAGACTGATCAATTAACCTGACAGTCATGATTTTGGACTGTGGGAGGAAGCCGGAGTACCCGGAGGGAACCCATGCATGCACGGGGAGAAGATGCAAACTCCATGCAGAAAGGCCCTGGGATACGAACCCACAACCTTCTTGCTGCAAGGCAACAGACACATTTGTAGCATGGTGACAGGAACATTTATCTGTACAGTAGTGCAATTATTCTTATAATTTTTTGATTCCGGTATGTGTTAAAGTGTTGTGTGTGTGTTTGTGTGTGTGTATGGTCATGGAAGATATGCAGTGTGATGGTCAATCAGAGTGATTGTGTTGGGTTGATCCTCCTCACAGTCTGCTGAATCAAACTGTTCTGTAACCTGCTGGTTCTGGCAGTAGCCTAAAGAACATCTGTGGCTGTATCAATGCACACTAATATGTTGGATTATAGCATGAATGCTAATTTACAAGCAGAGTCTCTAGGCAGGTCACTCCAAAGTCGTAATGTCCTTTTATTAACCATATTTCATTTCTAATATGGAAAACAGAAGCATATTTACCTCTGCTGTAGTGGCCATATGAAAATGAGCACCAGAGGCTCATAAACATAGCATACCTATAATGTTCCACCACTCTTTTCTCCTAAACTCTCACCTGCTTTCAGGAACGTTGCACGTTGGAGATGAGATCAGGGAAATCAACGGCATCAGCGTAGCCAACCAGACGGTGGAGCAGTTGCAGAAGATGCTGGTGAGTTACTCTCTATTCTGCCTCTTTCTTTCTGAAGCTTCAGGATTAGAATGTTTCTGCAGATAGTTATTCACACAAAAACTTGGAGGTTTGAGAAAGAATTGAGCATTACTAAATGAAGAATAGAATATGTAAAAACAAGAGGTAGTTGTTTCTCAGAAATTAAACACCTCCTGCAAACTTGTATGATATCACTACAGCAGCTGTTCCTCTGGCTGTAGGTGTGAACCTGGACTGGAGCACTCCAACGTATCAACACGCTCTGGTCTGATTTAAACCATTCTGGGATGTTTAGGGTCATTGTCCTCTGCTGTGATACTCCCACCTCTAGAACTGTTTAGCTCCATTTATCATCTGCTACCAGCTTTATTGTACCTGTTAAAGAAATGCATTCCCACAGCATGATGGTGACACCACCATGTTTCACCATTCGGGGTGATGGACAGACTTACTTTCAGTCTCCCCTTGTTTGAAGCTGTCTATTAACTGGTGCAGCTCTTAAATAAGTGTGTTCATTGGACGACCAGCTGTCTGAAGTCCACTGGGTCCAAGTGAAAGCTGGTTCTAGCCTTCTCCTGTGTTCAGGAAGCTCAGCCACTGGATGCTGATGTTTTCCTTTGGACATTTTTAGTTGGACGGCTGTGTTATGTTATCTTCAGCTTGTAGGTGGCTGCTAATGACTTTCTCTCGACTATAGACTGTAATATAAGATAGATTTATGGAGTGTACAGTTGACAGATTGACACTTTCTCCCACGTGAGCTGTGGATCTCTGCAGCTCCTCCAGAGTTACCCTGGCTGCTTCTGTCATTATTGTCCTCCTCGTCCAGTTTGTCCGTTTATCTGGACAGTCGTGTCTTGTTCGTTCTGCAGTTGGGTCCTACTCTTTCTAATGCTTTGAACATTGTTCTGAGAGTTTAATACCATGACCCCTTGACAGTTGTAATCTTTTATTCTTGTTCTGTCACACACATTCCTAATAAAAACAATTGAAGTTATGGTTTTAAGTTACAAAAGTACTTACTAATGAAGATTTGAGACTTTAAATATGCAAATTATCTAAAGGTTCCTCTCCCTCCTTTAGAAATGCCAATCATCGACTTTTATTCAGTCCCTTTGTAGATATTTTTATTATTAATTCAATTTCAATTCTGTTTATATACACTCACCTAAAGGATTATTAGGAACACCTGTTCAATTTCTCCTTAATGCAATTATCTAATCAACCAATCGCATGGCAATTGCTTCAATGCATTTAGGGGTGTTGTCCTGGTCAAGACAATCTCCTGAACTCCAAACTGAATGTCAGAATGTGAAAGAAAGGTGATTTAAGCAATTTTGAGCATGGCATGGTTGTTGGGGCCAGATGGGCCGGTCGGAGTATTACACAATCTAGTCAGTTACTTGGATTTTCACCCACAACCATTTCTAGGGTTTACAAAGAATGGTGTGGAAAGGGAAGAACATCCAGTATGCGGCAGTCCTTTGGGCGAAAATGTCTTGTTGATGCTAGAGGTCAGAGGACAATGGGCCGACTGATTCAAGCTGATAGAAGAGCAACTTTGACTGCAATAACCACTCATTACAACCGAGGATACAGCAAAGCATTTGTGAAGCCACAACACGCACAACTTGAGGCGGATGGGCTACAACAGCAGAGGGCCCCACCGGGTAACACTCATCTCCACTACAAATAGGAAAAAGAGGCTACAGTTTGCAGGAGCTTATCAAAATTGGACAGTTGAAGACTGGAAAAATGTTGCCTGGTCTGATGAGTCTCTTTCTGTTGAGACATTCAAATGGTAGAGTCAGAATTTGGCGTAATCAGAATGAGAACATGGATCCATCATGCCTTGTTACCACTGTGCAGGCTGGTGGTGGTGGTGTAATGGTGTGGGGGATGTTTCTTGGCACACTTTAGGCCCCTTAGTGCCAATTAGGCATTGTTTAATACCACGGGCTACCTTAACATTGTTTCTGACCATGTCCATCCCTTCATGCCCACCATATACCCATCCTCTGATGGCTAATTCCAGCAGGATAATGCACCATGTCATAAAGCTCCAGTCATTTCTGATTGGTTTCTTGAATATGACAATATTTTTCTGTACTACACTGCCCCCCACAGTCACCAGACCTCAACCTGATGGAGCATCTTTGGGATCTGGTGGAACGGGAGCTTCTTGCCCTGGATGTTCATCCCACAAATCTATATCAACTGTAAGATGCTATCCTATTAATATGGGCCAACATTTCTAAAGAATGCTTTCAGCACCTTGTTGAATCAATGCCACGTAGAATTAAGGCAGTTCTGAAGGCGAAAGGGGGTCAAACACCGTATTAGTAAGGTGTTCCTAATAATCCTTCAGGTGAGTGTATATAGCACCAATTCACAACAGATATCATCTCAAGGCACTTTACAAGAAATGTCATTTCAATACAATTTACAGTCATACGTTTTCAATGTAAGGAATCCCAGCAGATTTTGCTGAGTCATTGATGTGAGGTTGTGTCCTGAACATGCAGATTCCAACCACAGCAATCTCTCATTAATCCCTCATAGTGAGCAAGCATGTAGCAACAGTGGAGGTCAGTTAACCACTGGCAGTCCTTCCAGTTTACTTGTCTATTTGTGCTGCAGTAGCGCTTAATGAAGACAGCTTTTCCTTCCTGGTGTGCAAAACATTCTCCCTGTTGTTATAGTTCATGCAACAATTCCTGATTCTGCTCTGTTCATAAGTTCCTCAGTGGGTGTGTACAAGGTGCTCCTGCTGCACAGGATTCATTTTATAGATGTGAAGAGTCCCTCTCTTCTTCTTCTGTCGTATTTCTTGAAAATAGTTTTTAATGTCTGTTTAAAAAGTTTGCAGGCTTCTGTATGCCTGTTTATTTCCGTTGATTTCAGTATTCTATTAATCATTATCACTAAACAAATCTGTTTTGGAATGGTGTTATTAGAAAGGCAAGTTTGAAAGAAACAGGAAGTTCTCTTTACAGTTTGCTACAATCCATCTATATACGTAATATAGTAGGGAACAGGCAAGGCAAGATTTGTAGAGCACAATTCATACACAAGGCAATTCAAAGTGCTTCACAGTTGCATAAATTAAGAAAACAGATAAAAAGAAAAAAACAAACTAAAAAAATTATTACAATAAAAAGCAAGAGTGCAGATAAAATACTTTCAACTGTCATATGCACGGGTAAAAATAACTGTTTTCAGCCTGCATTTGAACATTATTAGAGTTGAGGCTTGTCTCACATCCTCATGAAGACTGTTCCATATTTTAGCTGCCTGAAACTGAAATGCAGCCTCACTGTGTTAATTGTTGACTCTGGGAACCACCAGGAGACCCCTCCCTGAAGTTCTCAGGGCCCGAGATGTTTCATATGTCTCTAGCATGTAGGAGATGTACTTTGGTGCCAAACCATGAAAAGACGTGTACACAAGGAGCTGTTTTAAATTCTATTCTCTGAGAGACAGGAAGCCAGTGCAGAGACCAGAGCAATGGACTAATATGGTCGTATTTCCTGGTTCTTGTCAGGACTCCAGCAGCAGCGTTCTGGATGTACTGCAGTTGTCTAACAGCTCGTTTAGAGAGGCAAGTGAGCAGGCCGTTACAGTAGTCTAACCTGCTGGAGACAAATGCATGGATAAGTCTCTCTAAGTCTGTTTTCCAAACTATTCCTCTGATCTTAGCAATGTTTTTCACATGGTAAAAAGCTGTTGATGTTATTGCTTTGATGTGGCTTTTTAAGTTCAGGTCCGAGTCCATTATTACCCCTAGATTTCTAACCTGATTTTTTGGTTGAAGACAGAGAGACTCAAAATGACTTATAACACTTTATGTTTGTGGGCCAAAAACAATGATCTCAGTTTTGTCTGAGTTTAACTGGAGAAAGGTTGTTTTGCATCCACCCATTGATCTGTTCTATACAGTGACAGAGTGAATCTATAGGCCCATGTTCACCTGCTATCGGTGACACGCAGATCTGAGTGTCATCTGCGTAGTTATGGTAGGACACATTATTGCCTTTAATTAGCTGACCCAATGAATAAAAGTGGTCCCAAGATTGACCCCTGGGGGACACCACATGTCATGGGAATTTTGTCTGAGACACAGTTGCCAATTTGGACAAAGTACTTCCTGTCCTCGAGATAGGACTTGAACCAGTTTAGAGCAGTACCAGAGATTCCCACCCAGTTTTCTAACCTGTGAAGTAAGATCCCATGGTCCACTGTGTCAAAGGCAGCGCTCAGGTCCAGCAGAACTAAAACTGAGGCTTTACCTGCGTTGGTGTTCATACGGATATTATTTATCACCTTGATCAGAGCCGTCTCAGTGCTGTGGTGGGGCCTAAAGTATCAAACACATTGTTAGACAGGAGAAAGTAAGTGAGCTGTTGATATACTACTTTCTCTAGGACTTTTCCTAAGAATGGTAGGTTTGATATGGGCCGGTAGTTGCTCAGTACTGTGGCATCAATGCTGCTCTTCTTTAGAAGAGGCTTAATGACCGCATTTTTTAAGGCATTTTGGAATGCTGACCAAGTTGTGGTAAGAAGCTGCTCAGCACAGACTTTAGAAATCCAGTGGGTAATTCATCAAGGCAGCATGTACATGAACTCAGACCAGAGATAACCTCTTCCATTGTTTTGTCACTAACAGGTGTAAAATGTGTCAGCTCAAGGTGTTTGTCTGGAAACAGTCTTGCTATTTTTTTTGTTGGTAATGATGGCATTTTTAATGCCTTGGACTTTGTCATTAGAAAATATTGCAAACTCATTGCACTTAGATGCAGAAATTAGTTGTAAGGGCAGTGAAACTTTAGGATTAGTTAATCTGTTCACTGTGGCAAACAGAACATGAGAATTGTTTTTGCAGTTTGCGATTATTTCAGAGAAATATTTCTCCCTTGCTCCACGTAAAATCTGGTTAAACAAACAAAGCACTTCTTTGTAAACCTCATGATCAACCTGGAGCTTTGACTTGCGCCATTTCTGTTCGGCTTTCCAGCACTCCCTTTTTTGTGCCCTGACCAAAACTTCATTTCTCCAAGGTGCCTTTTGCTTAGTGTTAACCATTTTAGCCTTGACAGGAGCAATAGTGTCCAAAACATTTACAACCCTTGAAGTGTAAGAGTCCAATAGATTATCAACATTTGAACATGGGGAATTTTCAAATCTGATCAATTCCATAAACTGTGTCCCTGTTGTATCATTTCTGTGTATTCTTTGAATAACTCCAGGCCCAACTACTGGTTTGGGTGCAACAGTTGGTCAAAGAAGATACAAAAATGATCAGATAAAGCAACATCAACAACATAGACATTTGATATACTAACACCTTTTGTAATGACTAGATATAGAGTGTGGCCTTCGTTTTGAGTCGCATCACTCACGTGTAAACCAAACATTTCAAGGAAAGCACTTATTTCTTTGGTATGCCTATCATTGGTTACATCCACATGCACATTAAAACCACCTGAAGTACTAAACAGTCAAATTCCGTGCAAACACATGTAAGTAATTCAGTAAAATCTTTAATAAAACAATTATGTGGTGGTTTGTAAATTGTCATATAAAGTATGGAAGATTGTTTAATCTCCATTTTGAATGACAAATACTTAAACGATGGACAAAACACAAATGACAGTTTGTGGGTCAATATATTTTCCCTGAAAATGGCACAAACACCCCTCCCTTCTGGTTATCGTGTGTTTCAGACACAAAATTGAAGTGAGATGGACTACACTCAATCAAAACTGCATTGCAAGTGTTTTTGTCGAGCCACGTTTAAGTTAAAAACACAAAATTCAGATTGTAAGAGGAAATTATACTATTTATTCAAAATGACTTGTTTTTTAATGATCTGACATTGAGAACAGCATGTTTGAGATTTATCTGTGTTTGATAGATGGAATCTTTTTGCAAGGGATATGGATTAAATGTCTTTGAGTACCTAGTCTGACTGTTCCTCTGTTATCTAATGTACGTGGTTTGACAGTACTGATTGTTTTAGAAGAGCACACTCCCTCTCTGGACCTCTGGTTGGTTTTGAGTTTTCTAAGCATGGTAGCAACGCAATGCAAACAAGTGGAACAGCTGAGACACTACTATGAAGATACACCACCCTAAACACCATGGAACAAGGTGGTGCTTGTTCCACTGCTGTTCTGCACAAAGCTGTCAGTCACTACATGATGTGTAAAACAAGATGGCAAACTGCAGACAAAGGGCCCAACACCTGAAATCACTGCGTGCTTCACTAGTAGCTCTGTCATCTGGGATTCAGCTCAGAGTATACTGGTGGACAGAAGTCTGAACTAACTATGCTGTGTCTGTGTGTGTGTGTGTATGTGTGTGTGTGTCCACAGAGGGAGATGAGAGGCAGCATCACCTTTAAAATAGTGCCGAGTTACCGGACACAGGGATCCTCATGTGAGGTAAGATCTCTTCCTCCTTTAACCCCATCCTCCTCTTCCTCGCTCTCTAACGCTGGTTGTGAGCTCTGATCTGGTTACTAACTGCTCGCCTGGTTACTGAGCGTGTGTGTGTGTGTGTGTGCGTGTGTGTAAGAGAGAGAGTTCTGCTTGGGCTGCTTCAGATATTCAGCACACCAATTTCACAACAAAGATACCGGAACTCCTCCTTATCTTCTTCCTGTTCCATCAGCAGTCAGCCACACCTGTCTGTGTTATCCTGTCCTGCCCCCCCCCCCCGATCTCAGAGCAGCTACCCTACACACACACACACACCATGCAGGAGTGGACAGAATATGAAGGATTCCTTCTCTAACTCACACTAAATGACTGTAACTAGTAGATGGAATAATTTCACTTGAAGCTGTTTAAATATCTATTTATTAGGATAATAACAAATGAATGCATTGGTCAAATCCATTTCAACCTTTATCAAAGATTTTACATGTATAAATATCAATGTTTGGACATTTTTATTTATTGAATTAAGGCACCTCTGGCTTTCCATACCTGCTGCGGTCCAACTTGCTGGACCAGTAGTTTTTATGTAACATTAGTAGATACAAACTCCAAAGGCTATGGGCCCATACTTCCTTTAGCAGACAGGATATGACCTCTGACCTCCAACCCAGATCTGGTGTTGCTGGTAACGTCTTCATATAAGAGTGATGGAGTTTCCTGAGCCAGAGCGGAGGGACCGACTGAGGCGTAAGATTCTTCTCTCCCATCCTGTAGCAGACTGAACAGTCTGTAGCTACAGTGTTGGAGCACACTGTTGAAGTGAAAGTCTGAAGTTTTCTCTGCGGCCAAACCACTTCTGTGTTTTTTAAGAGGAGGATCTGAAACCATTACTGCAAGGATGATAGAGAAGAAAAAATACATATTCACTCAAATCACAAATAAAATAAGAGAAAACATGTGATCTCAAATCTTAACATGAGCAGTCCATCAGGACCACAAGCTCACTGATCAGCTGTGAGATCGTGACAGTTCCTTTTGGGTTATAAGTCAGTATAAAAAGCTGTTAGTGATAAAGAGGTTGTGAAAGAATTCTTTTTAACTCAAATTACTTTAAATGTTTAAATGCTGGACATCTTAGATGCAGTATGTTGATTACCAGACAGATTTGGAGATCTGTTAGGACTGACCCTTGACTTCTCTGGCTCCAGCCTCCAACAGGTTCCTGAGATCCTTTATGAGGTCAGCAGAATGAACATTCTCAGAACCAAATCCCATTCCAACCTGACCACACATGGATGAGAACGCCTCAGACTCCATCCAAGCCTGGGTTTAATGTTGTGGCAGGGGAAGTCACTCACTTCTCTACAAAACAAGAAAACAGAACCCTACATACGTTCAGCTTTTAAATATATATATTTATCACTAAATTGTAAGAAATGATGATCTGCCAGACCTTGGCCTGAAGAAAATGTATCTGACTGGACCTCATTAAAATGTATTTTAGTATCCCTGTTGTTCACTCTACTCACCAGCTTCCCCATTCACAAAGCAAAGCTGCTAAGGAGCAGCCAGATCATTTCATGTAGCTATTATATGTGTGTATTTATATGTTATTAATATTAGCACTCATTCAGTGCTCCCCCGTTTATCACAAGGTTATGTTCTAAAAACAACCTGCAACCGGCTAAATCTGCAAAGTATCCATCTTTATTATGTACAGTTATTATGTTTTAAGACTGTACAACCCCCTGCCGCACACTTTATACACTTTTCTCAGACATAAATTAACATTTATTCACATTTCTCACTAGTTTCTCACTAATACTCTCAAAATTCAAACCTTCATAGATTTTAAAAGTATGAATATGCCTTGGTGCATCTTTGTCCACTTAAGGATCTCAGTGCAGATGTCTCTTCCAAGTGAGGAACAAAGTTATGGGGAGTTTTTGTGCTGTTTTTTCTTCTGGACGAGAAGTTTCTTATAAACAGACATGATAAATTTGAAGACATGCTCAGAGATCGATAATTGCCTCCAATCAATCAAGACACAGAACACAATGTGTGTTAATACGCTGTAAAGAAAGCATGGGGAAAAAAGCTGTACTGTAAAAAAAATCTGTAAAACAAAGAGGCTAAAAAGGGTTAAACGTGTTATAGTGAGGGACATTCATACACACACTCTCCAAAAAGAAGAAAATGTATTTCATAAAAGGCCATCATGTTTATCTCATGACGAACAATAAGTACCTGATCTTAAAGTATGTAGAACATTAAAATAAGATGTGAAGAAACATCTGGAATAATCTGTAGGCTGCCTCTTCCAGGTTGTTTTCTGGCTAACCTTGTTAAAATGATCTTAGTTTCTAAATGCTTCTCATAAATGTTGCTTATGGATAAGCTTTCTTTCTTCTCGTCCCCCTGCTCAGCTGAAGCAGCTTTAGTTCTCATGTTCTGCAGGACCTTCCCTCATGGCTGGCTGTGTTAGTGATGACCTCATGCTCTCTGCTGCTCAGAGCAGAAGCTCATGGCTCTCTAGCGCCCCTCTGTGGTGCAGGCAGCAAAGAGCCTTTGGCCATGTTCTGATGACACATTTCATTGGTCAGCGCTGTGCTCGGTCTTCTGTTGTGTGCTCCCAATAAAGCTGTCCATCAGCAGCCAGATAGCTGCAACTCTGTGTGTGTGTGTGTGTGTGTAGGTAGGTGGACCTGGTATTACTATCTTTGTGGGGACCAAAAATTGGAAGTTTACTATCCAAGTGGGGACCGACCTCCCTTGTGGGGACCAAAATCCCGGTTCCCACAAGTTTGAAGCAATTTTTGAGGCTTAAAATTTGGTTTTAGTGTCAGGGTTACACTTAGGTTATGGTTAGGTTGGGGTAAGGGTCAGGGTTAGGCATTAATTTTTGATGGTTAAGGTTAGGGTAAGGCGCTACGGAAAACATTATGTCAATGAGAAGTCCCCACAAGACATAGAAACCCAACATGTGTGTGTGTGTGTGTGTGTGTGTGTGTGCTGCTGACCTGTGTGTCTTATTTCAGAAAGAGTCCCCCAGCACCTCCAGGCAGTCCCCAGCCAATGGCCATTCCAGCATTAACAGTTCTATCTTGGTAAGAACACCCCACCCCCACCCCCAGGTGTCCTCCCAACATGTCCCTGTCTCTCGTCCCCCTGTGTATATGTCTCCTCACCATGGTCCGTGTGTCATTTCTGTTGGAGCAGTAGACGGATCTGAAACAGGTGGGCGGTGGTCGCTTCAACGGACTCCACCCCTTTCTCAACCCCCCACTCTCCCACCCCCACCCTAATATCACATGTTTGACTCTGAGGCCCCTCCTGTGTCCGATATCTCAGTTAACAAATTGGTGTGCCACAGGGAGCCTGCTGAGTGCCAGCTTCTGTTCAGGGTTCTGTTCAGGTTCTGTCCTGGTTCTCCGGCCCGATGCCCTTGCTGCTTGGCTTGCTCTGCTCCCACCACAGAACAGAGGACAAACCCTCCTCATCATCTTGGCTTTCTGTTTCTGTTTGTCTTTCATACCTGCAGAATGCAGATGGTTATACATGCAGATGTTTCTGAAAGTGAAATTGTTTGGCATTAATACTGTATATAAACATCTTTCTGTGATTCTTGCTTTTTCACTTCTACAGGACCTGCCGTTCACCATCCAGCCCAAGGGTCGACAGGTAACACCCTCACAGCTGTACTCACCCTCTCTTCACTGGGTAGCTTTTTATAAAGTATTCATACCCCTGGAACCTTTACACATAATCCATGTTAAAACAAAAAGACTTTCTGTACTTCAAGGGATTTTAATGGGACAGAAACACAAAGCAGCAGATGTGTGAAGTGGAAGGAAAATGGCTAATAACTCTGTCAGACTGGGTGGATATAATTATCATGATTCAGATCCTTAAAGGGATAAGGGACGGACACCACCAACGTTCTCTACCAGAAAGGGGTCCAGCTCCAGGCCTGGTGTCCTGCAGCTTGTATATGTGTCCTGCAGCTTTTAGATGTGTCCTGTAGCTTTTAGATATGTACTGCAACTTTTAGATGTGTCCTGCAGCTTTTAGATGTGTCCTGCAGCTTGTAGATGTGTCCTGCAGCTTTTAGATGTGTCCTGCAGCTTTTATGTGTCTGGTAGCTTTTATGTGTCCTGCAGCTTTTAGATGTGTCCTGCAGCTTTTAGATATGTACTGCAACTTTTAGATGTGTCCTGCAGCTTTTAGATGTGTCTGGCACCTTTTATGTGTCTGGCAGCTTTTAGATGTGTCCTGCAGCTTTTAGATGTGTCCTGCAGCTTTTAGATGTGTCCTGCAGCTTGTAGATGTGTCCTGCAGCTTTTAGATGTGTCCTGCAGCTTGTAGATGTGTCCTGCAGCTTTTGGATGTGTCCTGCAGCTTTTATGTGTCTGGCAGCTTTTAGATGTGTCCTGCAGCTTTTAGATGTGTCTGGCAGCTTTTATGTGTCTGGCAGCTTTAAGATGTGTCCTGCAGCTTTTAGATGTGTCCTGCAGCTTGTGGATGTGTCCTGCAGCTTTTATGTGTCCTGCAGCTTTTAGATGTGTCCTGCAGCTTTTAGATGTGTCCTGCAGCTTTTAGATGTGTCTGGCAGATTTTATGTGTCTGGCAGCTTTTAGATGTGTCCACATCTTATCTAATTCATGTCTGTTAAGTTGGTAATGATCCAGGTATGGTGACCCAGGGTGACATCTCAAACATCCAAGTTGTTTATAGATTTATATTAAATGTATGAAATAATAAACAAGGTTGACTCTGTTGACTAATTAGTTAACTTTTTCTAGTTCCTCTGGAGTTTTTTTTAGAGTTATTAGAGTAGAGAGGACAGAATCCTAAAGTCACCTCTAGCTACGTTTTCATGTGCAAAATGTCTGTCCTCCAATCATAGTTCAGATTAGAATCTAAATATGTAAATGTCCCTGAACAAATCTATAAGTGTTATCAGGTCAGAGTAATCTGAATGCTGTGTATACATGAAGCATTTTGATTTTGATCAGGCTTTTAATCTGATGACTTGTGTCCATGTATACATAACTACCCTCAGATTTAGAATTCTTTATGAACGCCATCATTTCCTGAGCAGCTATGCAGCATTTTGTGTTGATCTCTCATAGAAATACATTACAGTTTGTGGACTTAACTTGGCAAAATATGAAATGGGGTATGAATGGTTTTACATTTCTGCCTCCGTGTATTGTGTCCCCCCCCCCCATAGGATTATAGCCCAACCAAACACAGGTTTGAATAAAAAAGTATATACATATAGAAGAAATAAAAAATAGTTCATGCAGAGACAGAGAACTATGAATGCAGTTATAAGAATAAAAACTATTAAATGGAGTCTATAAACACATTAATAACAACTGGACTTCTTATCACTCACATTAATATCATGGCTCAGAAGAACACAGAAGAATAACTCAGAAAAGGTCATTAATTAAATAGATATCTGTCTTACTTTTACTTATTGGTTGTCCAAAATATCTCTCTAAATAGCCTTGGTTGATTCTGTGGATGAAGTAGAAAATCATTGGCTAAATCCTTTAAGGAGAACATCCATAATCCATAATCCCATGGTTTAGAGTTAAGGGGCTTCTGCATCTTGATCCATATCACTCTGTGTTCTGGGTCTATATAAGGACATGGAGCTTTGATTGGTTCTGAGAACCCGACCCCGTGTTCAACATGTCTCCAACATTTTTCACTGTGTATATTATCTTATTCCACTTTATTATTGGTTTATGATCAATTGTGGATAGAAATACTTAGAAGTCTTAAATTTACTCTATTATTTACTTAACTGAATTTCATTTTGAAGTTGATTGTGGTGAAATATGACAGACTGTTTCTGTCCCCTAATCAGCGCAGCATAACTCTGGGAGACAACATGACTTTTACAAGAATCACTGAACCAACTGTCCTTACAGTAAACCATTCAAGGATTTTAGAAAACAACCACATTATCAGCTATCAGAGCAGATATGAAACCTCCGCAGGCAAAACTGCTCCAGTTGGTCCCTCATGAACACAGCTAAGACTCTAAGATCTAAAACTGCAAAGTATGAAGTTACAAAGGGGTGAAATGACCATTGCCTCTTGGTATGTTTTTTTGTTCCATAATGAATATCAGCATGCTTTCTTTATCAGCAGTGGGTAGATGGGATCTGAACCCTGAAACATTTCACCTAAATCTCAGTTTGGTGCAGTATGGGAATGAAGTTGTCTCCCAGCCAATGGGATAAATGAAAATAAGAAGTTACTTTGGAGCAAGTGAGAGGAGAAAAAACTGTATTTTGTCATTTATTCTGTTGTTCTAACAGAGAGCGCAGGTAGAGAACTGATAGCAGGAGCCATGTCCACAGCATGCTGAACTCTGTTTGGGTTGGGACTTATTGTAATGTGGTTCCAATTGAATGTGTGCGGACACTAGTCCGCTTTAAAACGTTAGCGTCCATCGTCTGTAGCTGCTGACCCCTGCAGGACAGGGCTGGCTACCTCCATCAGTAAAGAGGCGGAGTCCACCCTGGACAGGTGGCCGGTCCATCACAGAGACACACAACCATGTACACACTCATACATGAGGAGAATGTAGAGAAACCAGTGTAACCGCTCCACTCTTTAGCTTAGCAGGGATTCCTGAGAGCAGTGGCAGTGTTCTCATTGACAGGCTGGGAATAAATGGGACTGTTTAGAGTGAAAGAACAGATTGTTAGGAAAAATATCAACTTCCTTATATCTCCAAAACAATGTTCATGAAACCTACAAATCTGAAAGTGTACCAAACACTGCTGACAGGGCTTCCGTCTAATGAACCATAGAGAGCAGAGCTACAGCGGGTATCAGGAGTCTTATTGTTTTCAGTCGGCCTACAGGCACCTGTCATCTCTTGACTTGATTACTGCAACACACTTATACAAGTCTACCAGCTAGTAAAAACCTCTGCAGGGGATCGAAATGCAGCTACACACCTTATTTTTAACCAAACTAAAAGAAGTCATGTTCCTCCTCTGTTCAGATCCATGCACTGGCTTCTAGAAGCTGGGGACATAGACAAAGAACAGCTGGGGACATAGACAAATAACAGCTGGGGACATAGACAAAGAACAGCTGGGGACATAGACAAATAACAGCTGGGGACATAGACAAATAACAGCTGGGGACAGAGACAAGGAACAGCTGGGGACAGAGACAAGGAACAGCTGGGGACAGAGACAAAGAACAGCTGGGGACAGAGACAAAGAACAGCTGGGGACAGAGACAAGGAACAGCTGGGGACAGAGACAAGGAACAGCTGGGGACATAGACAAAGAACAGCTGGGGACAGAGACAAGGAACAGTTGGGGACAGACACAAAGAACCACTGGGGACAGAGACAAGGAACAGCTGGGGACAGAGACAAAGAACAGCTGGGGACAGAGACAAGGAACAGCTGGTGACATAGACAAAGAACAACTGGGGACAGAGACAAGGAACAGCTGGGGACATAGACAAGAAACAGCCGGGGACAGAGACAAGGAAAAGCTTAGGACAGAGACAAAGAACAGCTGGGGACATAGACAAGGAACAGCTGGGGACAGAGACAAGGAACATCTGGGGACAGAGACAAGGAACAGCTGGGGACATAGACAAGGAACAGCTGGGGACATAGACAAGGAACAGCTGGGGACAGAGACAAGGAACAGCTGGGGACAGAGACAAGGAACAGCTGGGGACATAGACAAGGAACAGCTGGGGACAGAGACAAAGAACAGCTGACTTAGATTAGATAAAACCCAGGTATACAGACACACCATGACATTGTTATGTTCCTCATGGATAATATCTGCTAAATGATGTGAATAAATGATGTGAATAAATGATGTGAATAACGTGAATGTGATCAGCCCTGTTACTCTCAGTACAGGCAGATATCCGTCACTATATGCAGCTCTGACTGTTTTATTACAGGCAGCATTTAGCTGTTGGGTTTATGTGTAACCAGCAGAGGGCAGAACACGTCCATCCGGAGCTGTAGTTCATATCATATTTAAAAGGAATCCTAACAGCCCCCACCCCCCACCCCCCAACTGATCAGTCCACTGTGTTTCTGCTGCATGATGTGTGTGATGCTTTAAATCCTAGATTGGATCCAGGCCTCCCACAGAAGACAAACTTTCTGTTAAGGTAAGAGACAGGCTACCCCCCCCCCCCCCCCCAGCAGTAGAAGCAGCCTCTACTGAACGTTCCCCTCACTAACAGTCTCTCCAGGCAGGATAAAGCCAAACTGAACAGCTGGGCTGTAACCACCCAGTAGTGTTTGGATTATCAGCATCCCTCCTGGTTAATAACCTTGAAACATCGTGACGCTCCTTTTCCTACTCCTTGAAAAGTTAGCTACCGTTAGCTCCTGTTAGCGCCTCCATCATCAGCCCTCTACTGACTGCATGTGTTGTTGTTCTTCCACAGATCTACGTCAGGGCCCAGTTTGAGTACGACCCCTCCAAAGACGAGCTCATCCCCTGCAAGGAGGCCGGCATCCGCTTCCGTGTGGGCGACATCATCCAGATCATCTCCAAGGATGACCACAACTGGTGGCAGGGCAAGCTGGAGAACACCAAGAACGGCACGGCGGGCCTCATCCCGTCGCCTGAGCTGCAGGAGTGGTGAGTGTGACGTAGAGACGGCCTGAGGGCTGATGGCTGAGGAGGAGCAGGAGGAGAACTGAGGTCCCTCTGGCATCTCACTACCACACTAACCATTATGGCCTTTGCAACACAAAAGTTCATCTCATCAAAAACTTTTGATAACGTTGTATACCAACCACAAACTTTAATCTATTTTATTTGGATTTTGTGTGCTGAACAAACAACATATTTATACTCTTGCCACAGATTATCAGATGAATTTATGTCTGGACTTTGACTAGGCCATTCCTAATGGGTAAATCTTGTGTTGTCCAAACAATTTAACTGTGCCTCAGCTCTGGATGGTACAGGTAAATGGTCTGCAGTGTACCTTGGTCTCCATGATGCTCTGATGTTCTTTACTAAACCTCTGAGGTCTTCACTGGACATCTAGATTTATACCTGGATTCCAAATGAGGTGATCTGTTGGCTTCTGCCTCTCAGGCTGTAGATCACAAAGTGCTGCCAATAAGAAAACCTAAAACAACATGAGTGCATTAAAACAGTGAGTTAAAAGCAACTTTAAACATAAGAGTTTAAGCTGAACAGAGTCTGTAGTCATCCAACTAAAGTGGAGACAGTCCCAGAGTTAGGCCTGTCGCCTTTAGCTTTAAGTTCAGTTTATTTCTATAGCAACCATTCACAACAAATGTCATCTCAAGGCACTTTACAACAAAAATCATTTCAATACAATTATACATTCCAATCTGTTAAAAGTTTTCTATGTTAGGAATCCCCGCAGATTGTGTGAGTCATCGATGTGAGGTTGTGCCCAGATCATGCAGACTCCAACCACAGCAATTCCTCAGCAATCCCTCATACTGAGCAAGCATGTAGCGACAGTGGAGAGGAAAAACTCCCCTTTAACAGGAAGAAACCTCCAGCACTTTAATAAGACAGAGACACAGAACAGAAACAGAAGAACTGATCCTGGAGAAAATGGCGGAAAACTTAACTCCAGGTTTATTATGAGATATATAAAGAGAGACTGAACAAGTATCAAGCGACCTTAAAGGATGCAAGGGAATCATTCTTTTCTGAGATTATTCACAGAAACAACAATAATGCTAGGATATTATTTGCTACAGTGGAGAGATTAACTACACCTCCAGTGACAGTATCCCATGAACTAAACTCCACCAGGGCCTGTAATGAATTTGCCAAATTCTTTACTGGAAAGATCTTGAACATCTTGAACATCACAAGGTCAATCAGTACATCAGACCATAACACCCAGGCAGAGAAAATGACTCACTTCCAAACAATAAATCAAACAAGCTTTTCCTCCAACTGAACAAAAACAAAACTGAAGTATTTATCTTCGGCCTCAAAAAGGATTGATTAAATATCAGTAAACGGCTTAAACAGGTCCATCTAGAAACTACTGATCAGGCCAGAAATCTAGGTGTAATAATGGACTCAGACCTGAACCTCCAGGGTCACATAAAGGCAATAACAAGGTCAGCTTTCTATCAGCTGAGGAACATTTCTAGGGTTAAAGGACTGATGACACAAGGAGACCTAGGAAAACTCATCTATGCATTTATGATTACTGCAACAGCGTCCTCACAGGTCTGCCTAAAAAAATCAATCAGAAGGCTGCAGCTGATCCAGAACGCTGCTGCTCGTGTTCTCACTAGAACCAGGAAAGTAGAACACATCACCCCAGTTCTAAAGTCCTTCCACTGGCTCCCTGTAGCTCAGAGAATAGACTTCTAAATACTCCTACTTTATAAATCATTAAATGGTTTAGCACCAGAGTACATTAGAGATCTGCTATCATGGTACAAACCATCCAGATCACTCAGGTCCTCCAGCTCTAGTTTACTGATCATCCCTAGAACCAGAACCAAACATGGAGAAGCAGCTTTTAGTTTCTATGCTCCTCATATCTGGAACAAACTACTGGAAGAATGCAGAACTGCAGAAACACTGAACTCTTTTAAATCTAAAATAAAAACGTACCTATTTAGACTCGCTTATGAGTAACTGATTTTACTTGCTTATTTTTAATTGTCATACCAATCATTGTCTTAATTACTGTAAATGCTTTCTTGTGTTAAAAAAATATGAGCGTTCTTCAGCGAGATCAGTTAATGAACTAAACCTTTTTTTTACTCACCTGTCCCTACATTGTAATATTTTCTTGATTATTTTCTCATTGTAACTGCTCATTTGTATTCTAATCATATGTAAAGCACCTTGAATTGCCCTGTGTTGAAAGTGTGCTATACAAATCAAATTGCCTTGCCTTTCTATGTTTGATAAAAGTAAGAAGTTAAAAGTAGCTCCTTTACCTGTAAATCTTCTGCCTATGTGGTCCTTCATATGAACCCAGATAGAAAACCTGTTTTTTTACCTTGAGTTTTCTCCACAGCTGAACTGGTTCTGCTCAGTCATTGGCTGAAACTCGAAATGCTGTTTGTTTGACAGGCGAGTGGCGTGCATTGCCATGGAGAAGACTAAGCAGGAGCAGCAGGCTAGCTGTACCTGGTTTGGCAAGAAGAAGAAGCAGTACAAGGACAAGTATTTGGCCAAGCACAACGCAGGTAGAAATATACACAGTGCTGATGCAGATGTGTGGGTGTGTCTCATGGGTGAAGCACAGTGTGTGTATGTGTGGGTGGGTGGATGTTATTTGGAAGCAGATCTCTTAGCTCCATTGGCAGAAGTGCAGCCTGGAATGAGAGGAAAAGAAGCAGATATGTTAGATGGAAATGTGACTGTGACTCTCTGATGAGCTCTGTCTGTTCACCATTGTGTTCACATGGAAACAGAACCAGGTGAGAACACCTTACTGCTGAAACCTGACCTCAAAGAAGGTTCTTCTGAGGCATAATGGGCTACAAGTTACATTTTGCACAGGACTTTTTTTATTTGTACACAAATGCCATACAAATGTTACTGCATGTATATGTATGTATAGAGAACTGACTTCTAAGGGCCCCTCCTGCCCCGGGCCCTCAGTACCTTTTACCTACCCACCAGCCCCCACCCCAGTCTGACGCCCCAATATCACCAACCCAGGGCTCTATAGTCGCTGTAATCAGTAGTTAATGCAGCATTTGGCCACTACATGCTTTATATTGAAAGGATCATTTATCTAATCTGTTCCTTTGTTGATTTTGAACTTAATGAGGTGTAGGAAGACAACAAAACAGACTGCTGGGTTTGTTTCCACGTGTTTCTAGAGGATTCTATGAGCTGCACTTCTAGTAAAAAGCTTTACAGCCTAATCAAAACTTACTTTCTGTCGTTCATTGCTCCTTGAGGGGAATGTGTTCACAAGCTGAAGAAAAAAGCTTAAACGACACTGCAATAGTAGGTAGACCCGCCATGAAAAGTTAGCACCCCCTGCTGTCCTGATCGGTAATTGCTTTGCAACACAGAAAAATCATCAGAGAACAGAGAGAAAGAAATGGATGACTATAAAGAAAAATGTGTCTATCAATACATCTGCATCTGGGTGCAAGTTGCTGTTGGAGAAGTACAAACTAGGCTTTACTCCCTGAGCACACAGAGAGGAGGGGCTTTAGTAGCTGCAGCTCAGCTAGACACACTGGAAATTTGTCAGGCAGCATGAAGATGACAGAAAGAAGGTTTGGACTTCCTGAAGTCAGCTGCTGAAACGGCTAAAAAGAGCACCAGAACATGACAGGAAGTATGGGAGGCCTGCCTTAACATCCTGCAGCATGCAGCACTGAAGATGTTCATGGAAACCCTCCATGAACAGTCAGGTTGTCTCCAAACTGAAACGCTCCACCAGGGACCTCCGGGAGTATCAGCCACCTCAGATGTTTGGGTTGAGATCCTGTGTTCTGAAAAATAACAATGACCCCATGTTGATGTGACCTGAAACAGAATAGAGCACTCCACATGTATCAGCAGAAGAAGAGGAAGACATGCCTTTTCAAAATAAAAAATAATTTAGTACATGTCAATAAATCTTTTTGCAGTTCTGAACAAAATGTGTTGTGGTCGAATTGTTAACTTGGAATAGAAAAGGTTTGTGAGTCCTGTTCCTGTTAACCCAGTCCAAGGTCGTCTCTCCTGATTCATTCTCCACAGAAAATTTAGTTCTGGGGACCAAGATGGCTGTAGAGGAGCCAATACAGTTCAATGGTACAATCTAGTAGATCTTTAATAGCTTTAAAACGTTTCCAGTGCTATTGGAGGAGAAACAGGCCCACAGCATCACAGAGCCTCCACTTTACTCTGCTGTGTTTTACCACATTTAACCTAACTGCTCGAGGAAAGTTAAGCACCCTCCAAAGGTTTATATTTATGGGGCAGAAAATGTTTTTTGTCAGGCTCACCTGCCCAACAACAGGTTGATATGTTGTCTAATGGTTGTCATGGAGACCTGGTGAACCTGAGATATTTGTTCTCTGGCTGGAAAATAAAACAAGAACGACTGTAAGAAAGATGGAGAAATCCCTCTGTTAGATTTAGAGGGACTATTTGTGGTATCAATATTTTGTTAAAAACAGTTCTTCCTTAATTATCAGGATTATTTTACATAAACAAAGAATTAAGGTTAGATTTTTTTCTCCATAGATGTTTCTGCTGTGATAACGGATGAGTTCATGGAGAATGTGTGTGGCTAGCTCTGATTTTTCTCTGTAACATTGTGTAACTCTGCTGCTGCTAATGTAAGCCTCTCTGTTTTGACCTCTTCTATTGATCTCTCTTGCTTTCCGCCTCTGACCGGCCTCTCTGCATGTAAGTAACAACCAGGAACAGTTCCAGCTCCCCCTCCCTTCTCTTCCTTCTCAACTCTGTCACTGCTGGGGTTTAGTTTTTGTTCCTGTTGTTTCGGCCTGAGACCAAAACTGAAACCCTGCAGTTTGCTGTAACGTTTGTCTCTGAGTCACGTCACTGTGTGATGTGATTTTCACCCCGACACATTTGATCTCCTCCATGTGTAGCGTTTGCTGCACTGATGGTCTGATTGGTAGCAGCTGCAGTGAAGAACCCAGTGACTCGTGGGTATTGTATTTCATTTGCCAGCAGCCTCAGATGTTCAGAGGTTCATGTTTCTGATGCTGGGAACATGCTGTACAGGGATCAGCTCTGCTTTAACATGACGCTCTGCTCTGCAGGACAGACACACAGTCTCTGTTATTCTGGGCTCCTGATATACAGAAGGAACCAGATTTAATGTAAATGGCCTGTTTATATGATTGACTGGACTTTTAATTGAGACAGCTGAGACTCCTACATACTGCTGCCTGCTAAAAACACCTGATTTACTGGCTTCTCCTGACACGTATAACACAGCACAAATAGCTATTCTCATTATGATCAAGACAGAGAGAAACAACACAAATAATAGAAATCCACTTCTGGACAAAAGATTAGAAAAGTGTCATTGTAGATATTCCAGCTTCCAAAAACCTTCATTCATCTCAGAAACTCTGGAATATTTTCTGTGTAACCTGCCATTTAAAAATGATAGACAGTTCAGCAGTGTATGTATACACATCAGTGGCATCACTTTATGAATATGTTTTGGCTTTAATCATTTTTGGATACAGTTTTTTAGAGCAGTATCCGTCAACTTCAATCATTTCCTTAGCATGACACTGCCACCACCGTATTTGACTCTTTGTACAGTCTGAAAGCCTGAACTTGGCTCTTCCAGATATATTTTCTTCCCCTAGAAAATGTCTGATTTGTCCATATGTACCGCTGCAAATTACAGTTGAATGTTTGCATGTTACATGTTACAAGCGGTCTCTCTTGACATGACTTACTGTTAATTCAACCAGTGATGTATTTCAATCTGATCCTGGTGGATAAAGCTGAAAGATTATTCAGAAACAGCTTCTAACCTGCATGATAAACATTGCATTTTGTTTGGCACATTGTAAAAGTTTAGGACTGTAGGTTCAGCTGCTCTCAGCTCAGCGTTCTCTATAAAACAGAAGGCCTGTCTGTGGATATCTGAGCAGAACAGGTCAAAGGGCAACAGCAGCCTCTCTTTCTCTGTTGATCTCTCTGTAAGAGGCTTAGCAGAATATACAGAATGGATCAACAAAATAATTATTAGCACAAACTACACAAGCCTGTGAATATTCTCATTCATCCAGGTCATGGTTATCGCAAGGAAATTTCAATCGAACGCAACTGGACTTGGTAATTTGTCTTGGAAGACGTTTCACCTCTTATCCAAGAGGTTTCATCCCTTCATGCTCACCGCTGACCAGGCTGGGACTGGTCCAACTCCAAGTACGTCTTCCAAGACAAATTACCAAGTCCAGTTGCGTTCGATTGAAATTTCCTTGTGACAAACTACACAACAGTTTTCCAAGTCATCTGCATAAATGTACGCTGTGGCTGAAAACAAAACCATGGCTGGGGTTTGCTGGGGTTGAATTCCATCAGGAATCCTGATGAATGGCTGATTATTTAAACGCCCTGAGCTGATGATCATTGATCTACCTGAACCAAAGCCCAGATGTTCTACTATCTGACCCCAGCCACCATCAGCTCTCTGTCCTTCACCTCACAGTCAGCAGATGTAGCCAGGCTTTTTCTCCTCTGCTCACACTACTCTCCTTCCATCACCTGCAGTGTTTGATCAACTAGACCTGGTCACATATGAGGAGGTTGTGAAGCTCCCAGCCTTCAAGAGGAAAACCCTAGTGTTGTTAGGTAAGGTAGACCAAGCAGCTGTCCAACAAACAGGAACGGCTTCATGTTTAACTCCAGGTTTGTCTCTCAGGCGCTCATGGAGTGGGCAGAAGACACATCAAGAACACACTCATAACCAAGCACCCTGACAGATTTGCCTACCCTATCCCACGTAAGATGCTCTCCATACAACATCAGCCGTACCTGGTAGGAAGAAAGGTCCTCACTTCATGTTCTCTGGGACTCTGTCCCTGCAGACACAACCAGAACTCCAAAGAAGGACGAGGAGAACGGGAAGAACTACTACTTTGCTTCTCACGACCAGATGATGCAGGACATCAGCAACAATGAGTACCTGGAGTACGGCAGCCATGAGGACGCCATGTATGGGACGCGGCTTGAGACCATTCGGAAGATCCATCAGCAAGGACTGGTGGCCATACTGGATGTTGAACCTCAGGTGTGTCGGTTTACACGTTCATATTCTACTTATTTAGGAACTTCTCTAAGTGGACCAAGGCCTGGTCCTAATATGCTTCTGTATCAGGTTGAGGTGAAGGTGATAGCTGAGGTCTGTTATGGGTATATGCAGACAAATGAAAGGACATTTAATGTCTTCACAAGGATAGGTGTGTTTGACCTTTAACCCGAGGCTTGTTTCAGGCCCTGAAGGTCCTGCGGACAGCAGAGTTCGCCCCTTATGTGGTCTTCATCGCAGCTCCAACTATCACACCAGGCATCAATGAGGTAAGACTCACCACAGCTTCCAGCTCCACCCAGCTACCTTACATGGATCTACATTACAGTGGAGGTAAAGTTCCAGCTCCTAGAAATCAGATATGTAGAATCTGATTACAATGTCTATTAAAAATATTCAGCCCCATGGCTGTTTTATCCCATTTATCACTTTTAACAGTCCTGATCAATAGAAAAAGAATTAAGGGAATTGTTGACACAAAAAAAAAACAGATAACTTATCATGTCAAAGTAAAAACTGATTTCTACAAAATATATGATTAAGTAAAAATCTACACAATTAAATAATAGACAGGATACAATTTTTAATCCCCTTTGAAGTAACTGACCTAATTCAACAAAGGTCTAGCCAATAGGTGCTGGTAGTCTCACAGTGGATGGACACTGTCTCCAGTGGTTGTGGTGTGAAGGACCAATCACTGTTAATCAGTATCTCTGGCTTCCATTACCGCCTTGAGTCTAAAGAACGCTCCCAGCCAATCAGAGAAAAGGTCTTTGACAGGTATCTAAGGAGACCAGCAGGGCTCAGGTGAGGTGTATCCGTACCCTCAGCTTTTTAAACTGTGTGCAAGGATGTGGGGATCGTACTGGACTTTTTCCAGAGCATTAAACTGAATAAAAGGCATTATTCCTGTAACTTGTAAATAAGATGACTAAGCTAAAATTCACCAGAGACCAAGTTTGGTTCAACTCAAAGTAACAACAAATGCATTAACAACTGTGTGTTTGACTGGACGTTATTTCTTATTCACAGTCTCAATACTCGATCAAGAGCATCAGTTTGTTTGTAAAATAGCTGGGGACAATAAATATAAATGATTCATTAAAAAGTATCCATCCATTTGACGTCTCATTACAACATGCTCTGCAGTGTATTAACAAGTGTTAAAAATCATATTGTATTCAGTAAATAAAAGTTGAAAGCCATATGTGTTGTTTTTATTTTTAAACAGCATTGGAAGCCTCTATGGAAGAATCATTCAAATCCACATCTTAGCACAAAGATCAACGTTGACTAAAATAATAATATTCTTTCTCCAGAAGGATTCACAACAATAAAACGTGTTCTCTTTGCAACCCTGTCCGTTCTGTACAGAGAAACGTCGCCTGCACTACAGTTCAGAGTCCTACAACGCAGCAGATCACCTGTGGCCGATCCACATAAAAATTACAGAAATAAAATGTTATGGGGGCAGTCTGGACTTTTGGGTGAGACAATATGTACAGTATGTAATCTTTTAAGGTTAAAAAAGAGGTTCTTGCTGATGATCTGTTTTGGTGGACAGAGCATGTCAGAATATTTCCCTACCTTGTGCTTCTAGCACAATGTTCTCCCTATCTAGGCATCCTGCGCTGGCAGCTACGGTGTCTTTTCTGTGCCTGGATTTACGATTCAGGAACAGAGAATACAGGTGAAGCCAAAGACTGCACAGGCATGTGCTATCTGTGCATAGATGCATGGAGCAGGGAGAACTGCGTGACTAGAACACCTTGCATTAAAAAGAAATTAGTTAATCAGGTCCCTGTTGATTCTTTTGAATGTGAATCCTTATTGAACGAAACATCAACCACTGCAAAGAATGCGGCACATAAAGAAACATGACTGTTTAAGATAGTGAACATCAGTTAGTAGATGTTAGATCTGGTAAAAATAATACACATCAGGTTTTTAAAAGTGATGGGGATAAAAGTATAATTTATAAATACTGTTAGGGAAATGTCCTCGGTTAAAATGGTGCCTATGTCTACTTTCCTGCAGGAAAGAAATCCCTGCATGGTTTAATAAATCAAGGGTACGGATTCTTACACCTCAAAATAATTCCTACAGCTGAGCCCTGCTGGGCTCTGTAAGGATCAGTCATGGACAGGATACAAAACATCTTTAAGGCCCTGAATGTACCCAGGAGTTCAGTTAAATCCATCATTTCAATTCAGTTTATTTATATAGCGCTGTTTCACAACAGATGTCATCTCAAGGCACTTTACAAGAAGAGTTATTACAATACAATGTTTAATCTAGGAATTAGAGAACCACAGAAGATTGCGTCGTGACTTCTCAGCAATCCCTCACACTGAGTCAGCATGAAGCGACAGTGGAGAGGAAAAACTCCCTTTTAACAGGAAGAAACCGCGAAGGGAGCACAGTAGCGCAGCTCACCTCACAGCTAGAAGGTTCTGGGTTCGATTCCTGCCGGGGACGCTGTGGGTGCTGAGGGTGTGTTTGTTCCTCCATATCATCAGCACCCACACCCTGGGTGGGGTTGGCAAAAGGGCCTTTCTGTGTGGAGTTTGCATGTTCTCCCCGTGTTCCCTTGAGTAGTTAATGTGAGCTACTCCCAAAAAAACATGCATCAGTTCTGGCTATATTCTGCCTCCTCCTGGCTGACCGAGGCGCCTGAGGGGTTGGAGAGGATCTGGCTGGAATAACGTGATCCTTCCACACGCTATGTCCAGCTGGGGAAACCCTGCCCCCTCAGGTGAAAAAATGGGCCTGCTCTCTCCTCAAGCAGGAAGGAGGCTTGAGCTTCAGTGCGCGGCCCTCCTGTGGTCGGCAGAGGGAAGGCAATGCCCAGGACTGTACTTAGGTAGGAACACTGGGGTGATAATAATGGGAAAAAACCGTTGGATAAAAAAAAAAAAAAAAACATTTAACAGGAAGAAACCTCCAGCAGAACCAGGATCAGCACAAGCGGTCATCGGCCGAGACCGTGTGTGGTTTGGAGAAGGCAGCAGAGACACAAAGAGCAACAGAACAAATGCAGAAGTTGGTAGCAGGACGTGGAGAACGTTCCTCCACTGGCATACCATCTTAGTCAGGGTTGTCAAGCAGGGCGGGTCAGGAGAACCTACTGTAGGAAGAGACTAAGAGAAAACAGGTTAGGGCTTAAATTGACAGCACATCATGCAGTTGGGGAGAAGTAGGAGAGAAAGTAGGAACTGACTCTAATAATGTCCTCCAACAGCCTAGCCTAAAGCAGCATAGCTACTAACATTAACCTGTCTCCTAGCTACTATGAGACCTAGCTACTCTATCTGACTAACATTAACCTGTCTCTTCCTAGCTACCTGTTAACCTATCTCTAACTGTAAGCTTTGTCAAAGAAGAAAGTTTTAAGCCTAGTTTTAAAGACAGACAAATTGTCTGCTTCACGAACCAACCCTGGGAGCCGGTTCCATAGGAGGGGAGCCTGATAGCTTAAAGATCTGCCACCCATTCTACTTTTAGAAATCCTAGGAACTACCAGTAAACCTGCAGTCTGAGAGCAAAGGGCCCTGTTAGGAACATATGGAACAATCAGGTCTCTTATGTATGATGGAGCTTGATTATTAAGAGCTTTATATGTCAGAAGGAGGATCTTGAATTCTATTCTAGATTTTACTGGGCGCCAGTGAAGAGAACCTAAAACAGGGGAAATGTGATCTCTTCTTTTAATATTCATCAGAATCCTAGCAGCAGCATTTTGGACTAACTGAAGACTTTTAATTGTTTTCTGTGGACTACCTGATAATAAAGAGTTACAATAATCCAGCCTTGAAGTAACAAAGGCATGGACTAGTTTTTCAGCATCATTCCTGGACAGGATGGTTCTAATTTTTGCAATATTCCTAAAGTGAAAAAAGGAAATCCTAGAGACTTCTTTAATGTGAGATCTAAATGACATATCTTGGTCAAAAATAACACAGAGGTTCTTTGCTTTATTACTGGAGGTTAATTTAATGCTGTCCAGGATTTATGGATAGATATAGCTGTGTATCATCTGCGTAACTATGGAATTTTATGCCATGCTGCCTAATTATTTTACCAATAGGAAGCATATATATAGTAAAAAGAATCGGCCCAAGCACTGAACCCTGTGGTACTCCGCAAGTAACCATTGAGGAAGAGGAAGATTTATAATTTACCTGAACAAACTGAAATCTGTTGGACAAATAAGATTCAAACCAGCCTAGAGCTGTTCCTTTTATACCTACACTTTGAAGCGTTTCTATGAGAATATTGTGATCAACACTGTCAAATCATTATCATCAGGACATGGAAGGAATATGGTCCATATGTAAATCTGAGTTGTTGTTTTGTTTGTTTTTTGTTTTTTGTCAAAATAAGACTAATTTTGTTGATAATGATTGATTTGTGAAATGCAAAAAGGGTCAGTCCAATCAGGTGGTCACATTCAGATCCAGTTGCATACAGTATAAATCAGTGCTATTATTTTTTGAGTACAGTAGAGGTCAGTTGATCCTGTGCCGAAATCTCAACTTTGAGGACTTGTAAGGAAGGCCAGGTGACTAGACTGAATCCAGGTGGATTCCCCATTTCTGTCTTCTTCCTGATATCTATCTTTAAGATAGTTTTATTAGTGCTATATTTTATATATTCATTTGAAAAAATGCTGGATCATCAGCTATATTTTGCCACATATTCTCTTTCTGTGTTGTACTTCATCTGCTGAGAGGAAGCTTTATCATTTGTAGTCCTGGCTGAACATTTTGGCAGTGACACATATGTTCTGATCTTTCCACAGTCATGGTATTCAGAATAAGTATTGGCATAAAAAGTTTGCTGCAATAAACATGTATATTACAGTGTTTTTTTTTTTGTAGCTAACTTTCTGTCAAAGCGACCAAATCGAATGTTAATCAACACAAACCAGGGGGCGCTGTGTGGGCGCCCCATGTGTGGAGGCCTCAGTCCTTGACCCGCGTCCTTTCCCGGCTCCAGTCCTGCCCCGGGTGACCTTTGCCGCATGTTTTCTCTGCCCTTTCAGAAAATCTGTCCACTGTCCAATAAAGGCCACTGTGGCCCAAAAAACCTTAAAAATCAAAACAAACCAGGCAGTTCAGTTATTTTTAAAAGTCATTTCATAACAAAAAATAATATAACATATCCAAGACCAATGCAGCACTGACTTACCTCCGGCGACATTAGGAAAAGTTTTGATCAGAGGAGGCACTCATTGACCTACGTCATCACGTATTGGCTAGAGACACAAGAACACACAGGCAGACTTAGAGACAAAATAATATAATATGACTGGTGTTTTGGTGAAATGCATAAGTATTTAACATGTTTGTTACAAAATGCAAGGCAACCGTATTTGTATAAGACTGCCTTCAGAAGCCTTGTACACTATCATTTCCTCCGATTTCTATTTCTGATTATTTTGTGGGGGACATTTGGAAAATCATTTGCCTAGAGAATAAAATATGAGTGAAATGTATGTGTGGAGCTTCCTCGCAGTTAAACCCAAGTACACTGCTGTTAACAAACTGTGGGCTCTCTAAATCCTCCAGGAGCAACTCCCAAAGATCCAGCTAGAACTCTGGCTTCATCTGTATTTTCCAGCGTGATCCAG
The DNA here is from genome assembly GCA_028564705.1 of Apricaphanius iberus. Classification (NCBI taxonomy): domain Eukaryota; kingdom Metazoa; phylum Chordata; class Actinopteri; order Cyprinodontiformes; family Aphaniidae; genus Apricaphanius; species Apricaphanius iberus. The sequence goes on along the minus strand of JAPXFQ010001371.1, from coordinate 193,482 downwards.
CCAGGGCCGGCTCCAGGAGGGATGTGGCCTCCTGGGCCGGGGCCAGTTTTGGTGCTCTCTCCATAGGTAGTCCTAGACATCCGCGCATATGAATTGATTCATGCTAGGTTTAATATGTCCCCTGGCCAATGGGGAGCCTAAGCCCCGCCCTTCTACTTACGGTCCATGGGTCAAATGCCAAATGCCAAAAAAATTAATGAGAGTCATGGAGCGATTAAAGTTTTTTTCTGATCCAGTTTGAAATGTGCCGTGGATCAAAAATATGATGTCCGTGAATTTTAAAAACTAATTTTGATGCAGAGAAAACGCTGATTTTCGACCGGAGGTAAAAGTTACTTTAGGTTTTGTGTAAAAACGTTTAGCGGACTACGACTACAGAAGAAGAAGCAGAGTGATGGCCGTAGCCTCCAGGATGAAGAAAGGAGCATTAAACACGGAGAAAACCTCTATAAATCTGACCATGTAGAAAGTAGCAGCTATGTTGGGGATAAAGCAGTCGGTGGAATGAGAGCCAGCATGGAAGAGAAGCTCTACAAGCTCTAGGTGAGTGTTTTACATGCTATAGCTAGTGCTAGCTCCTGTTAGCAAAATTATGTCATATATGCGACTTTCTGACTTCTAATTTGTAGGCATTTAATGCGAATTTTTACAATCAAATAAATCCCAAATCCCTTGACAAACACAGTCGAAACGTACATCGTTAGTTATCATTTAGATCAAATTACAGTATGTGTGATTCAGGACGTAAAAGCGGACCACAAAATAACTTTTATCACTCTATTGACTTCCATTCATTCTTTTTTCGGTTTGGGGACCCACGGGCCGACCGGAAGGGGGGGAGCTTAGGCTCCCCATAGCTCTATCCTGTTCCCCTCCAAAATTACTATAACTTTATCATTTTCAAATCCCTGTGTTTATATTCATACAAATCCCAAAAACTCCCCTGATGTCGGCCTATGATGTTTATCTAAAGTACAATGATGCAAAACGCTTAATGGTGAAAAAAGAAAAGGAACATTTTTAAGGCTCCTCAAAAAGTTGGGGCCCCAGGCTACTGCCCCTGTAAGACCTTTCTAACGGCCTTGGATGACGAATCCTCTGTGACGGGGCCTATGACAGATTATTGAGCATTCTCATGAACGTCATGCAGATACAGGAAATCTATGATTCAGTCTGCAATCGACCAATAAAACATACACCCAGGGAGTGATGATCAAGGCTGGTGATGAGAGTACAATGAGACAGTAGCAGTCTCAACATTAGCAACACTGAAGGATACATGATGAAAAACAAAGAAGCTGAATTTATTGAACTTTGGCAGCAAATAGTGAGTATATGAAGTTACCATCAGTGGTGTCTGTCAGCCTTTAGCCACATATTCTGGTGGTGTTGGCGTGTCCTGCTACAGCGAGATGTCAGGCAGTTTGACTCTGTGTAATCTGGAGCTGTACAGTGTGGCATGAAGCAGTGTGAGTAAAAGTTAGTAACTTAGTAAAGGTTTGATTTATGACACAATAAGATGCTGTGGCTAAAGAGCTTACATTATCCTAACTCTCCTGACATCATTTGGTCTGCAATGGACAAACAAAAAAACAAGAACGCAAAGCAACGAGAAGATGAGAACAGGTTACCATCAGTCAGGATTTGGTCCACAAGCTGGTCTCTATCATGTCAGAGACAATTATTAAGTTATGACAATCACTCACATTGATTAACACTGAAATACTGATTCTTCACACAAACCTATATGTGCTTGCTCATAAGATCCTGCCCAAAAAAACAGGTACATTTGACCATTTGTGTCCCTGGAAATGTTTGGCCATGATTGTAAACCTGCTTGTGTCTCTCTCCTTCCTGTTGTCTTTTGTTTCTGCATGCTGCATGCATCGGTTGTTTGCTTGGTACTCACCAGGCGCCCAGGTGGTGTCGAACACTGCCAGTAAGTAGCAGGACTGCTGCCTGCTGTTAGTAGGCCACATATGTGTCTGCTGTAAGCTGCCTGTGGTGGGACATGTCTCTGTCTCTGTGTGTGTGTCTGGCTTCCATCCTTAATGCAGAGAGGCAGTCCACTTCTTTGTCTGAATCTTCAACAAGCTGGAAAACCTGGATTCAGTATTGAAGTTTTCACACCTTTCAAAAAATGTTTGGTTATACAAACTAAAGTGTCTTTATGTTCCACATTTTATGTTCCAGACCAACATGAGCATCTTTGTGATGTGGAAGGAAAATCAAACATGTTTTTTTGTTTAAAAAGAGGAGATGAAAAAATGCAAAAACCAGGAACAAACGTATAAGGAACAACAAGACAGACAGACAGACAGACAGACAGACCACAAGTCTGGCCTTTATAGCAGAATTGCAAGAAGAAAGATTTCTTTATGGGCGATTCTGAAGAAGAACCAGTTTGATGAAATTCAAATTGCAATGTTTGAGCTACACCTAAAACACTTTAGAATAGTTTCATCATAGGAGAATCTGTGGCAGGATGTGAAAGCTGCCGTTCAGACATTCTCTGTCCATTCTGACGTAGTTTGAGGTGGAATGGGAAGAAGAAAAGACTAAAGATGTGAGCAGTAGATACATGCTGGTGAAGACACACTGAAAGACTTCTGCTGTCTGTTGACTCATGGAGCTGAATTCAAATGCAATACTCATTATTTCCTTTCACATCACAATAGTTCACTATTTTGAGTTGCTCTAACACATAAATCCTTGTAGAAAAGTGACAAAGTAAACGTAAAGTGTAGACGTTGCTCCTGCTTTCCTCCCTGTTGTGTTTTCTGCCTGTGGTAGTGGGAAACATTCCTGTTCCTCTCTTCCTACTCCAGGATGAGTCCCTCCAGCGGCTGCAGAAGGAGTCCGAGATCCTGCAGAAGACCTACGCCCACTACTTCGACATGACCATCATCAACAATGAGATTGATGAGACCATCAGGCACCTGGAGGAGTCCATGGACCTGGTGTGCTCCTCCAGCCAGTGGGTTCCAGTCTCCTGGGTCTACTGACAAGCATCATGTCCCCTCCAGCAAGCAACACCAAACCTCGCTCACGTCCTCTTCAGCAAACAGAATCTAAGAATAAAAGAACTAATCTGTTCAGACTGAGGAATGAACTCCTTCTTGATATTCTGGATATCAGACCCCCCCGTGTTCTGTGAAAGCAAGCACAGCCCTCCCCTGATACCTGCTGAGGGTGGGGAGGGTGGTGTAGAGTCGGACCCCTCCATTCGGCCCCGGTCACAGTCTTGTATAAAAACAGTATGTGATTCTTGTCATGTCTGTACTAGCTAGGAGGCTAAATCTTTGTAGATGTTTTGTTTTAAAGAGACAGTACAGTGTTGCCGTTCCACTGCTTCCTGACCTACTCTTCCTGTTGGCTGTTGTAAAGTAGGACACTAACAGTGGCTGTCTTATCAGGAGACTGAGGTTCAAAGCACACAAGCACACTGCAGTGTCTTCTCATCTGTAAATCACATCAGCAGATCCAAAACATTCATCCGATTCTGGTCCGAGCCGTATCCCCTCATCGACCTGGATAGAAGCATTCAGTGCGTTCCAGTGTACCCCGCCCACCCCCTTCCTGCTACTGTCTCTTCTAAATCAACCCACAACTGTGTCCGAGATTAAAATGAGGTTGTCTTGCATGTGGACATGTTTGAGCTTCCATGCTGTCAGTTGGTCAGTGTTCCCCATGTTGCTCTGTGAACCTCCACCGTGGAAAAGATGGCGAGAAAAAAAACATTTCTGCTGAACTCCAAACTGAACTCCACCTGAAGAAGGAGCAAGACAGCAAACCCTAACCACGACAGAGCTGGACGTTGACTCAATGCCTATGCACAGGCCACATTCCTAATCTACAGATTTATAAAGACATTGACCATGTATGTGAGATGTGTTTGTAAGAAAAGAAAATCTAATAAAAGCCTTGATTTGTTTCTATATTTTTTTTATTTGTTGTACAAAATTAGGAAGAATATGGCCTGATGTCTTATGGTGCTTACACACCAAACACTATAGACAAGACCAGAGAGTCTCGTTTACATGTAAAGTCAATGGAGGAGCATGATGAAGCGCGACTTGGGATCCCGCTACACGTTAGAAGCAGATTTGCATCACAAAAAAGCTTTTCTGCCTGATTTACATGACCAAAAATGCATGCTGCATTGTAAGTCTGCCGCAGAAGTCGGAGAAATTTGAACTACAGCATAACAACCAATCAGCTGAGGGGTGTCAGTGATGCTGGGACTGAACTGAGTCACAGCATCAGCAGGACATGTAAACTGATGAACACCGTGGCTAATCACCCTGAGCTACATGACACCAGCTGTTTTTTATACAGAGACAGGAAGAAAAAAAATATTGGCTCATAGACCAGTGTCCACTGGGAACTCCTGGAGGGTCGGTAGAAGGAGGCCAACTGAGCGTACCTGATCAGGATCATTCCACATTTCCACTTCTCACGCATGAAAACAGCATGTTTTAAAGGGCGACCAGTTCGCTTTGGACATGCTTCGAGGTGGGAATGTTATGGCGACCAGCTGGGGGCGTGTCATGCTTTTTGGTCGCGTCTATCGTGTTCGGTGTATAAGCACCTTTATGATGAGTTCACACCGGCCCAAACGCCAGCATTATGCGTCAGGCAAAGCTCACAAAGCATCTAGTTTGACGCTTCTATGTTGAAGCTTGCAAAGTCTGCCACTTCTGAGCAAAAAAGAGCGCATGGGCGGGGCTTCTTCTGTTGTCAGATATTCTGAACTATGGCAGATAGTATTGAGAGATTGGCTTGGCTTTATTTGCTAAATAAAGCTAAACAACGTCAATTTCGGCAACATCAGTGCCGTTTGTGGATACACCCTATTCTACGGATGCGTTCTGAGTTTGGGGAGTTTAACCATTTGCTCTAGGAGCTCCGTATGGATGAGGTTCGCTTTGAGTGCTAGTTCCGTCTGTCCCGCACCCAGTTTGACGACCTCCTGGGCCGCATCGGAGCTCGAATCGCCTACCAGGACACCAACTACAGGCGCTCTGTTCCTCCCGAAGAGCGCCTGTCCATCTGTCTTCGGTAAGTGTTATTTATGATTTTTTAAATCTGCGTTTTCTAGACTTAAATGTAGGTTTTTCCTGTTCCGCTACATTCAAAATATGTGTAGTGACATCACTACAATTATAAGCTCTGATTGGTTAACGCGCCGCTTCAGGGCTGTCAGCACCGTCAAAAGTTCAACTAGCTGAACTTCTGTGCTGCTGACTTTTTGAACTTTGAAGCATGAAAAGCAGGAAAAGCTTGAAAAGTTGACGGAGCCAAAGCTCACAAAGCGCTGCAGAGACCGTGATGCTCCTCCAACGGCCTCCGCCATAGACTTAACGTGTAATCTTGACGTTGCTGACGCTGACAAAGCCCTTGGTCTGAATGCACCATTAGGAGCAGCAAGATTACATGTAAAGTCTATGGTTGAGTCGGTCAGAGATCTGTCAGAGTCTCTGCTGTGTTTTGTGTGTGCTGGCTGCTCCAATTTTTCAAGCTTTTCCTGCGTTTCAAGCGGCAAAGCAACAAACGCACGCAAAACAGAAGTTCAGCTAACTGAGCTTTTAACGCCCTTAATGCTCTTGATGCAGTGCGCCAACCAATCAGAGTGTCTCAGTCAGTACTTTTAGCAAGAGAAATTCAAATTATTACCTTAGTCTGACTGAAATCAGACTTTTAAAATGCATGCATACACCGGCTGGAGTCAAACTGAACTGGAGTTTCAGAAGCTCGGCTACTCTTGCTGGATAATGCGATTCAACTCAGACTGTTCTGCAATCTGTGTGGTGTGAACGCCTCATAAGAAATATGATATTGAGTTTGAATGTCGACAGAAGAACCGTGACTTTAATTCTGAAACTATGTTACTGAGGCATGTATGAACTCGACTTTCTGAAGGACAAAGGCGGAGTAAAGGCCACGTGTGAATATGATGAGCTGATGAACAACTGACTTCTGTGTTCTCCAGTGTCAACATTTTTTATTCAATTTATTTAATGCTTTTGAGAAAATGAACAGTGGATTTTTATTTTCTCTCTTACAAGAATTAGTACATCAACATCATCTTAAAACCTAGTAATGTCCTTTGTTGACTACAAGATACAGATTTACATTAAAAAACTTAAAGGACAAGAACAAAGATTTGACAGTTCAATTTATATTAGTATCCAAAGAGTTAGAGAAAATGTTAGAATAAAAGTTCCTTTTCCAAAGCATTTCAACTTTTGAGCAGTTAAGAGTTGCTGCTAAAGACACACTCCGTAACTTTGCAGATATTTGCCCTATGTCGCCCTCTCAAGGCTTGCGGCGTAACGTCATTGTTGTAAAAACAAATCTCTCCAAATGTCGAGACGGTTTTACAAGGTCACCTGCCAAAACATCAAACTAACGGCGTGTCAGTTGGTAAATCATCAAACAGTTTTCCCGGCACAGTATCACATAATCAGGCCCAAATAACACAGGAGCAAACAGTTATTACTTACCAATCCAGTAGCAACACGGCTAATTCAGCATCCATACATCCTGCTGTATCTCTAAAGTCCCACTCACAGCGGCTGATCACACAAAACTGAAAAGTTGGAACAATGGGTTTTAGAAGCTGATCCTACTTTGACCTAAATTGAGCAACAGATTGACAGAAAATATGTTTCACAGCAGTGAAGGGAAGGACGTGTTATCTGACCTGTTTCATCTCCTATATTGCTGCTCTCTGAGGCAGCAGGAGGAACAGCGGGAGGTGCTCTATTAACCAAGGGAACAACCTGGTCATGAGTTTAAAAAACTCAACAAGCTTGTCCTCTTTGACCTGCAGTGGATTGGATATTATGGTGGGAGCTGAATTTCTTTCATTGCAGCGATGTTTATGGGGACATGAGGATGGGCCAAGGGATGCAGAACCCAGAGATGAAAGCGCAGGGGTGGAGATGGAAGGTGTGCAAGGTGGTGCAGGGCTGCCTGATTGAGACTGGAATTGAAGTGAAGGTGGCTTTCCCAGAAACTCAACCAAGGCTCCCAGTCGGTTCTACTCAGCCTCCTCCCAGAAGGCGACCAAACTCAGCTCAGGAAACAGTGGTGGCCAGGGTCTGAGCAAGTCCATAACTGTGAGGGTGTTTGTGGGTGGGTTTGTGTGACCTTCTCTCCATCCAGGTGCAGCTTGCTGTCCTCGTTTTCCTCAGGTGGTTTCGCTCAGCCTGATTGCAGTGGAGCATTTAAAAGGGGAGTGCCAACCTGGAGCAGACGCCAGATGGTTACACCTTATCGCTTGGTAACAAGCTGGTTCCTAGGCTGTCCTCTGCGTACCTTACAAAGGGAAATTCTTACCTCTTTGCCTTTCCTTCCTAGGAAGAACCTCCCCACCTGGATCCGCTGCCCAGGCTTCTGCAGTCTCGGCGTCTGCTCCTCCCCAGCCTCCTTCGTCCTCCTCCATGGGGTCCTTTGGCTGAGTCGAATCTCCACCTGCCTGTTCACCCTCATCCTGCCTCCGGAGATAAGTGAGTCCAGGAGTCAGTCGGCCACACGACAAACCCACTTCCCTCCTGGGCAGATCTGCGGCGGTACCCAATGGCTCTTCCTGGCTCCCAGTGTCTGGCTTAGAGGTTGTTCCCCGAGTCCAGCGTGTTCAGGTTCCCTGTGTCATCTGGTGTCTTGCAAAGAGAACAAATAAATCATTAACATAGTCCTCCTTGGTTTGCTGAGTCGTTCGTGTGTCCGCACTAGAGTCCAACAGCGAAATCATGACAATAACCTGGTCTGCTGCAGTGACACAGTGCACAGTGACATTGAGGCGCCTTGCTTAAGCTTGGTTTATGCTTACCGCGTGAACATTCCGCGCAGAAACAAGACGTGCGGAACCGGCTGAGACGCCTTCGAGCAGCGTTTATACTTTCTGCAGCTTGTCCCTGCTGAGAGCCAATATTTTTGACGACTGTAGGGGGCGGCGTAGGGCTCTACGGCATGCATACAACACTACACCATAGTAGAAGTAGTAATCACTGTTGTTTACTAGATGGTGACACCTGTGAGCTTTAACAAAGCAGACGTTTTATGCTGTTTACTTAGGAAAAAAGACGAAAAAGGAGACTGTCCTCTCTTCCATTAAAACACAGTTGATCACAGTGATCTCTATCGGCCGAATCATATTTACGAACCTCCGGCAATATGAGCTCTTGCCAGTCCGCCATGTTTTTCCGCGTAGTTACAAATTTTCCTAGGTGCGCGTTGCGGAAATTTTGGGGCGGGAGGAGGCCGCGCGGAGAGGCGCGGTTACTGAAATGACATAATTTGGCCGCGTGGAGCCATGCAGACCTCGCGGAGGCGGCAAGCATAAACCAAGCTTTACGAGGACACTGTCCTTCCTTGGTCAAAAAAACGGTTTGGAAAAGACTTGCCTTACGTGACTGCGGCTGCCAGCTTATGTGCTCTGTTTACGTCCCACCCATCGTAGTAGCATTGTAGCGTAGTAATATTACTTCAACCATGGAATTGTAAATGTATAACGAGAGTTTTAGTTTTTATTATATGTCAGTTAAATCAAATGTGCAAACGAATTAGTACCTGGTAGCCACCGAAGCTGCAACTACTAAGCAACTAACGAACCATTTATAACTGCTTTGGATCTAAAAAATTATAATAAAAAAAATAAAACAAACATTTTAGATATAAGCCCGATGGTTAAAATTAGTTGAATAACATTTAAAATAGAAATTTACCCCCGAAGTAGCTGCTGCCGGCACCTATCGCGCTGTATTCTGGGAAATTTTTGACCGGGGGACGTCTGATGTATCCTTAGTTAGTTAGCTAAACGGCTAACAAATGGAGGACAGATTCCTCTGTAGCACATGAACATTGGAACACGACTTGGCGGTCCCTGATGACGTATCTCTAGGCAACCGGGGCGGGAACAAGGCATCAAGGCGAGGTTCCTGGGAATTGAGAAACACCCTGAGTGACTAAATCTGAAGACGGACACTGCGTTGGTAAGGCGTGTCGTGTCATTTCCTATTTGGTAACCTACTTGGCTGAAGCATCTCGGTGCTCTTGCCCTCTTTTATTTATCTAATTTTATCTGTCCAGAAGCTTTTATGAGTTATTCTAACACACAAACACGTTGAAACACTTATTTTCTGTTGGAGTTGTTTACGTTTTGGGAACTCGTTAAGTGTTAAACTGGTTTTCTAGGCTAGGTAAGGTATCTCTAGGTTAGCTTTGGTTAGGTTAGGTTAGGTTAGCTACCGCTTTGTCTCCTGTTCCTCTGTCTCTCTCTGAATCTCCTGCTCTGTGTGTCAGATGTTTAGCTACTCCTCTGCCTCCTTTAGCGAAGATGGTAGGTGTAATAAGTGCAGCATTTTTGTAGTCTTGGCGGTAAGGGTTTCTGAGCTAGAGGCCCGGCTCTGCGCTGTAGAAATGCCAGGCCCGGCAGTAGCTAGTGCGGAGCCTGTTAGGACAGGACTCCTTAGCCGTCCTCCAACAGCTCCCTTGCAGCCGGAACCTCAGGCGAACTGAATGACGGTTCGTAGGAAGCTTCGCGCCAGACCCCAGCGCGCAGCCAACCTCCAGCCCCTTTCTGTGAACAATAGGTTCGCCAGAGGCTGATTCTTGTAATTGGCAGCTCCATAGTTAGGAACGTGGCTCCAGAGACACGAAAGACCACTGTTAAATGCCTTCCAGGGGCCAGAGCTGCGGACAGTAGGTCACATCCCAGCTTTTGGCTAAGGACAAACAGCAGTATAGCAGGATCGTTATCCATGCTGGTGGTAATGACCCCCGGCTACGGCAATCGGACGTCACTAAAATTAGCGTAGCTTCGGTGTGTAGGGCTGCCAAAAAGATGTCTGACTCTGTCATTTTTTCTGGTCCCCTGCCTGATCATACTAGCAATGACATGTACAGCCGTGTGCTGTCGTTTCACCTTTGGTTGTCAAGGTGTTGTCCAGAAAACGATGTGGGCTACATTGATAACTGGGGGACCTTCTGGGGAAAACCTGGAATGTTACGTAGAGACGGCATCCATCCCACCGCGGACGGAGCTTCGCTTCTTTCCAGGAAGATTGATAGGGTTATCTCTAGTTCCCCAATGCCGTGACAACCCAGAGTCCAGGTCAGGGAACAGGGACTGCCACTAACCCACTACCCTATAGAGACAGTTTCCCGTCCACTACCCAAAACTAGTGAATTAAAAGTTAATGCTAATAGAGCAAAATATAAAAAGCTCATAAAGATAAATACAACTCCGATTGAACAGAAAAATAAATCAATTAAATGTGGTTTACTAAACATAAGATCTCTCCCCTCAAAAACACTCTTAGTAAATGACTTAATTTGTGAAAATAAGATAGATTTGTTTTTTCTTGCAGAGACATGGTTGCAGGAAGAGGACCATGTCATAATAAATGAGTCAACTCCCTCTAGCTACTTAAACTTTAGTGTCCCTCGAAGCACTGGTCGAGGAGGTGGAGTAGCCACCATCTTTCATTCAGATTTACTAAGTAATCCCAAAAAAAATAATAGTTACAGTTCCTTTGAGCATTTAATCTTTAGCCTTCCTCATACACATAAGAAAGCAGTAAAGCCACTTTTATTCGTGGTTTTGTATCGTCCATCAGGCCCTTATTCTTAATTTTTAGATCAGATAGCAGATTTTCTATCTGACTTAGTTTTGAACACTGATAAAGTCATTATAGTCGGAGACTTCAATATTCATGTTGATAGTGAAAGCGATACTCTAAATACAGCTTTTAACATTATCTTAGACTCAATAGGCTTTACTCAAAATGTGCAGGGACCAACCCATCGTGGTCACCACACCTTAGATCTTGTGCTGACTTATGGCGTTGACTGTGAAGAAATAACAGTCTTTCCACCGAACCCTATCCTGTCTGATCATTTTCTGATCACTTTTAAATTCACCCTAACTGACCATTTCAAACCTGAAAGAAAAATTCATTATACCAGAACGTTATCAGACAATGGTGTAGCAAGTTTTAAAGAAGCTCTTCCAACTGTAATTTCCTCAGTATATAGAAGTACAATAGAAAATAGTGATTTAACTCCTGACTCCTCACAACTTGACATTTTAGTTCATAGCGTTAATTCATCCCTGCGTCTGGCAATAGACAAAGTTGCCCCCTTGAAAAGGAAGGTGGCTAACCATAGAAGATTAACTCCCTGGTTTAATTTAGAGCTACGTACCCTAAAGCAGAATGTTTGAAAACTAGAGAGAAAATGGCGCTCCACGCATTTACAGGATTCTTATTTAGTGTGGAAAAATAGTCTATTGCTTCATAAAAAGAGCCTTCGAACAGCTAGAACAGCATATTATTCATCTTTAATCGAGGAGGATAAAAATAATCCAAGGTTTCTTTTTAATACAGTTGCCAAACTCACACAGGATCATAGCTCTATCGAGCCAACCATTCCCCCAACTCTTAGTAGTGACGACTTCGTGAATTTTTTTATAAATAAAACAGACTCTATAAAAAATAAGATAAATGGGAACGTTCCCAATATGCTTGCTTCTTCCTTAGTTAATGAGGCAACATCAAAAATGGTTTAACCTAATATATGCTTGAACTGCTTTAATGAAGCGGAACTTTCAAATCTACTAAAATTATTAGCTTAATCAAAACCTTCAACTTGCATGTTAGACCCAATCCCAACTAAACTCTTAAAAGAAGTTTTCCTTCTGATCGCTGCTCCAATTTTAGATATAATGAATCTATCCTTACTCAATGGATATGTACCACAGGATTTTAAGATAGCTGTAATTAAACCTCTACTTAAGAAACCATCTCTTGATCAAAATGACTTAATTAACTATAGACCGATATCTAATCTTCCCTTCTTATCTAAAATTCTTGATAAAATAGTTGCACACCAGATATGTGAGCATTTAAACAATAATGAGCTGTTTGAGAAGTTTCAGTCAGGCTTTAGAGCTCATCATAGCACTGAAACAGCTTTGGTAAGGTTACTAATGATATTCTCATAGCCGGGCTGCACGGTGGCGCAGTGGTTAGCGCTGTTGCCTTGCAGCAAGAAGGTCGTGGGTTCGTATCCCGGCCCAGGGTCTTTCTGCATGGAGTTATGCGTGGGTTCTCTCCGGGTACTCCGGCTTCCTCCCACAGTCCAAAAACATGCATGATAGGTGAATTGATCACTCTAAATTGTATTGTAAAGGAATGAATGTGAGAGTGAATGGTTGTCTGTCTCTCTGTGTTGGCCCTGCAACAGACTGGCATCCTGTTCAGAGTGTACCCTGCCTAACGCCTGATAATTACTGGGATAGGCTCCAGCTGCCCCATGACCCTGAATTGGATAAGCAGTTAAGAAGATGGATGGATGGATGGATTCTCATAGCCTCAGACAATGGACTGGTGACCATTCTGGTTCTGTTAGATCTCAGTGCTGCCTTTGACACTGTTGATCACAATATTCTCATAGAAAGGCTTCAAAGTGTCGGTATAATAGGAACAGCACTAGGTTGGTTTAAATCTTATTTGTCTAACAGATTTCAGTTTGTTCAGATAAATGATAAATCTTCCTCAACCTCAATAGTTACTTGCGGAGTACCACAGGGTTCAGTGCTTGGGCCGATTCTTTTTACTATATATATGCTTCCTATTGGTAAAATAATTAGGCAGCATGGGATAAATTTCCATAGTTACGCAGATGATACACAGCTATATCTATCCATAAATCCTGATGAATCCAATCAGTTAGGTAGACTACAGGCATGTCTGGAAGACATAAAAATTTGGATGACTCTAAACTTCTTGCTTCTGAATTCTGATAAAACAGAAGTTGTCGTCTTTGGACCAGAAGCTCTGAAAAAGAAACTACTTAGTCAACCCCTTCACCTGGACGGCATTAAATTAGCCTCCAGTAATAAAGCAAAGAACCTCTGTGTTATTTTTGACCAAGATATGTCATTTAGATCTCACATTAAAGAAGTCTGTAGGATTTCCTTTTTTCACCTTAGGAATATTGCAAAAATTAGAACCATCCTGTCCAGGAATGATGCTGAAAAACTAGTCCATGCCTTTATTACTTCAAGACTGGATTATTGTAACTCTTTATTATCAGGTAGTCCACAGAATACAATTAAAAGTCTTCAGTTAGTCCAAAATGCTGCTGCTAGGATTCTGATGAATATTAAAAGAAGATATCATATTTCCCCTGTTTTAGGTTCTCTTCACTGGCTCCCAGTAAGATCTAGAATAGAATTCAAGATCCTCCTTCTGACATATAAAGCTCTTAATAATCAAGCTCCATCATACATAAGAGACCTGATTGTTCCATATGTTCCTAACAGAGCCCTTCGCTCTCAGACTGCAGGTTTACTGGTAGTTCCTAGGATTTCTAAAAGTAGAATGGGTGGCAGATCTTTCAGCTATCAGGCTCCCCTCCTATGGAACCAGCTCCCAGGGTTGGTTCGTGAAGCAGACAATTTGTCTGTCTTTAAAACTAGGTTTAAAACTTTCTTCTTTGACAAAGCTTACAGTTAGAGATAGGTTAACAGGTAGCTAGGAAGAGACAGGTTAATGTTAGTAGTCAGGTAGAGTAGCTAGGTCTCCTAGTAGCTAGGAGACAGGTTAATGTTAGTAGCTATGTTGCTTTATGCTAGGCTGTTGGAGGACATTATTAGGGTCTGTTTCTACTTTCTCTCCTACTTCTCCCCAACTGCATGATGTGCTGTCAATTCAAGCACTAACCTGTTTTCTATTATAGTAGGTGCTCCGGATTAGCCCTGCTTGACGACACTGACTAAGATGCCATTCTAGTGGAGGAACATTCTCCACGTCCTGCTACCAACTTCTGCATCAGTTCTATTGCTCTTTCTGTGTCTCTGCTGCCTTCTCCAAACCACACACGGTCTCGGCAGATGACCGCTTGTGCTGAGCCAGGTTCTGCTGGAGGTTTCTTCCTGTTAAAAGGGAGTTTTTCCTCTCCACTGTCGCTTCATGCTTGCTCAGTGTGAGGGATTGCTGAGAATTGCACGACGCAATCTTCTGTGGTTCTCTAATTTCTAAATTAAACATTGTATTGTAATAACTCTTCTTGTAAAGTGCCTTGAGATGACATCTGTTGTGAAACGGCGCTATATAAATAAACTGAATTGAATTGAATTAATATAAGAGGCTTAAACAGTTTAGACAAGGCAAGGCAATTTTATTTGTGTAAAACACTTGTGTGTCAAGACTTATTTTGATTCTCTTTATTTTCAAATACTTTTGAAAAGTCCAGAGTTGTGTAATACAGCCTGCACCCTGTCAGTGTGACTTGGTCTTTATAACAGAAAAGCTGTTTGTTAAGGTTCTTCCATAGTTACAGTAAATGAATGGCTCTAACACTAATTAAAGCTTACTCTCAGATCTTAAGTTTGCTCTTATTTATTTTTGTACGATCTTAAAAGAAAAGCATTAAATATCTTGTGAAATGGGAAAAATTAGTAATACATTTACATGAACAGTAGATGGAATACTAATGTATATGATGCTAAGAGATGAAAGTACTATGGGAACGAATGCATAATAACTGTAAGCTCATACTCAGCACAGTTTATATACTTTTCAAATGTAGGTCGAGTTCTTCCATAAAACAAAGTCATGCCTGTGGTCAAACAGTCCAGCCTGTGATCCATCCCTGTGGATTACGTATTCCAGGTGAATGCACACTCAGCTCACCTCTTTGTCTGTCTTTGTGGTGATTTCAGTTATTGCAAGGGAGTGATTAGGATTAACCAGATCCTGAACACTGTGTTTTACTAATGCTTCATAATCCCACACTATTAATAGCTGAAAAAAATGAGGCACTGTTGACCATGCTCTGTTTGCTTCTGTCAAAGATGACCATCAAATCTCCTAAATGGATGGTGCCTCAGCACAATGTAGTTATAACTTCTTAGGCATGCATGAAATATAAAACAAACACCTACAAATTTTTACCACAGCCCAGTAACCTGATATTTTTTCATCCTTTAGGTGTGTAGAGCGCCATTTTCTCTCCAGTTTCCTATTAATAATAATGATAATAATAATAATTCATTTTATTTGACAGCACCTTCCAGGCTGTAATGGCCTGTAAACAATTGGTTAATGTGGTGGGGCAGGCGGAACCAAGTTTTGTGGACAGATAAAGTTGTGTGTCGCCAGCATAACAATGAAACGGAATGCCAAAGTAATGAAAAATATTGTCTCCATGAGTTCTACTGCCTGGTCGGTTCATCTGGGGGGGCTGTCCGGTATTGGCTGGGCCCCAGATCTTGGCGCTCTGCATGGGGCGGGATCTGGACCCGGGAGCTGGTAGATCTGGATGTCCAGGTGCTGGCTGGGCGCGGCCTGGGGAGGGCGTACTTCCGCTTTGGCTTTTACTGTGGCTCCCTGGCGTGTGGGTGTGTGTGGGGGGCCGGGTTGTTGGCGGTGTGTATTAGTCCGGGGTGGCGGCGGCGTGTATTGTCCGTCGATCGGCTGCAGGCGCCTCCTGCCCGGCGGCGGGGGACCCCTCTCGGCGGGTCCCTGGTCGGGGCCCTGCTGGGGGGCGGGGTGCCCCTGATCCCCGTGGCCTTCGGGTCCTGTTCCATACATTAGTATTGTGTTCATTAATCCATGCTTTTGTGTAGTGAATGTGTAATTCTTTATTTTTATTACTGGATCAGAACTATTGGTGTGGTTCTGTTCAGTTCGTTGTTTTTGTTTGTTTTGTTTTACCGCTTCTCTGCCACCTGGCAGAGGTGGAGGACTGGGATGTTTTCTTGTGTTCTTTGTTTGCCTCCCTGTCTTGTGTCTTCGGTTCGCGCCTCTGCTGGTGCGGTTTCTTTTCTTCACCTTCTTCCTTTCTCCCTTCTTGTCTCGGTTTCGTGTCCATGACTTCTGGAAATTGAACCCACAGTAATCACTAATAAAGATTTTTTAATACATATACATCAAGCAGAGTGTTACAGCGACGCTGTAATACTGTGCTTGGGAAAGTAAATCTGTTGGGCTTGTACTTGGTACTCAGACACCAATTCTGAGTGGCAAACTGCTAGACAGGACACGTAAAAAAAAAAAAAAAGAAATATATTGTCAAGGGGAAGAATGTAAATTAAAAACAAGAGAGGACCTAAAGCACGCATAGCACGCATTGATAGCTATGGCTATCAGTCAGTGCTACCCCTCAGAATGTGCTACCGTCATGTTTACATCTCGAACAAACTATTAGCTTTGATGTTAAATATAATAATTGGAAAACATTTTACAAATGATGTTACTGAAGTGGCAGTTTAGCAGTAACATAGTAACAACTTATATGAATAACGAAAACTTTTTTTTCAATCCACAGAACATTCTACCTGTTTAATATAAAGCTGAAACTGGCATATAGATGCACTAAATACCATGATCAAAATATCCTATCTTTAAATATAAGAGGGTTGTACATATAAGTGGACTAAAAACCGTGATCAGAATATCCTACCATGTTAAATATACATCGTTAGGACACACACGCAATAAACATGGATCTCTTCATCTACGAGATCGTTCACTGCAGCTGCTTCTCTGTCTGGTCAGGACATCATGGAAGGGGTGGTTAGTTTTACCCAGAATGCCCTGTAGTTTCCTCATATGCCTCTCCACCACAGTTCCTACAGGGTCCAGGTCCTGAGCTAGCACAGCCTTTTTGATCAGTTTGTCCACACATCTGCAGTCTTTGTGCTACTTTCCCAGCAGGTAACAGCAGCAAACCTCTGACCTTAGCCATCTTAGGAAGATAAAGTTCTCTGTGCCTTCCGGTATGTCTGTGTGTGTGGTCCACCCCAGTTCCTGGTCCAAAACCACCCCCAGGTATCTTTAGGACTCCAGTCTCTATTTTCTCCCCATGGATGCAGAGTGGCTGTAATTGTGATCTCCTGAAATCCACCACCAGCTGCTTAGTCTTTGTGGTGTTCAGAAGAAGACAGAAAACAACCTTGATCTGTACAATATAAAGGTTTTTAGTGCATCCATGTTCTACCCACATGTAAATATGAATCAGAATGTCTGACCTTAGGGCACTGAAAGAATGAGAGTATCAAACAAGGGGAAACAAAATTAATTTATTGTAATTAAATATATACAACAGTAGAAATTAACCCTGCAAACAGTTTTGCAAAAAAAAGTTGTGTGTCAGTCTTTTACATGTAGCTAATAAAACTGTTCTCACCAAACCTCAGGAGTCACTATGGACCTGAAAAAAAGATCAATTGTTTCTGAGACAGTTTGCAACTAAAACAAATCTTTAACATCACTGATCTCAGAGAATCTGTAACATTATGATGGTGATCAAAATAATCTAATATTGTTACAAAGACAAACATTTCAATGGAAACACTTCCCAATACAAATTTAAATAATTTATTGCTCAACTCTGTTGGTAAATAGTGTGCTGAACATCACTGTGATTTTTTAAGGTGATAATCTGGAAGAGGTCAGGCTGCTTCCATATTTAAGGTTTTAATGGCTGACTGGTCAGCTCATCATTTATTTCACCCTGAGCAAGATTCTGTAGCTGTCAGCATGATAAAAAACATCTATGAATATCATTATATAAAATACAAGACAATAATGTATTCTTGCTATCAAAGTCTTTATACTATCAACATTAAATCAACCAACTACTCCATCATTTTTGGATTAAAGTTTTCTTTGCTTCGCTCCGGATCCATAAGAACAGTAAACTTCTGTAACATGCCGATGATCTCAAATGTGTTGAATCGTCACAGATAAATACATAATTTAAATCATACATTGATTTACTTTATTTTACCAAAACACAAACCAGAAGCCTCCAACAGCCCAAAGTTTAAGGACACAACCAAACCTTTTCAGCTGACAACTTCATTGGTTGGTTTGTTTAAAAAAATGAGATGCAAAAACAGCATCTTGGTCGGTTCATTTTTCTCACATTTCTGTTACTGTCCTGTAAGCAGCTTACTGGAGGGATACAGGATTCTGTAAAAAAGACCACGAGTTTAAATACATGCTAAATAAACACTCCACAGGAATGAAATTGTCTGATTTTTATGATGATGAACTGATATTAGAGCTGATGAAATGAATCTTATTGTTCCAGAGGCTCCGGGAGGGCTTGAAAAATAAAACATGCATTTATAAATTAGCAATCTCGATGTGTGTGGGCATCAATTGGCACAGCATCTTTCTCTCTCAGTTGAGCAACGTGTGTCTAGTCAACAATGACCTCTGAAATTGTTCTGTACAAAATATTAACACTGATTTTCTCAGGTGTTCAAATAAATTCACAACAGATGTCATCTCAATATAAAGATAGTTCCTTACTAACACAATAAACCGTGATCTGGCATTTATCTGTAGATGGCGGATAAACTCTGGAAATACTGTATGTTACTGTAGACAGTTAATAAATATTTACCATACCAAGCCATTAAAATGTGATGTACACAGGAGAGCTTAAAGACTTTTTTTAAAGACAATGTGCTTCTAATTAATGATGAACGCACCCGGTGACGCCACATTACACTACACAACAGCCAGCTTATGTCTTCTCAACAGGCTCCTTCTAGCATGTATTTAGGATGGTCTAAGAAAAGGTATTGTTACTCCAAAATAATGAATAGTAGTATTAAGGTAGGCACAAATAGCGCGCCAAATAGACTCTAATTGTCGCAATTCACGCGGTCGACTCTAAACAATGGGGCGACTTTAGTTATTTACATGCAATTTAACACTATTACAGACGTGAAACTAAAGCCATTAACATACCTACAGAGTTGGCATGTAAACTAGTAGCGATATAATATCTTAAAGAAGACAGTTATAAAATAATTTGAATAAAACTTACCTTAATCCCCCATGAAATTAAAAAGACGAAACGCAGGTAGGATGATCTGATGACAGTATTGCTTAGTCAGCAGTCTGTGACGTAAAAATCAAAAGTGTGCATGCTCAGTGTGACAGGGTGGGGTAGCACAGAAAGTCAGAACAGCTGCACTGAGGTCAAGGAGGATGAGAATGGAGAGGAGGCCTGAGTCCACTGCATGAAGAAGATTAGTTATTTTGACAGGAGCCGTTTCAGTGCTGTGTTTGGTGAGAAAGCCGGATTGAAACGGTTCAAACATTATTTGATTGAAGGTGATCCTGAAGTTGAGCTGCAACTGTTTGCTCTAGTATTTTAGCAATGTTCGGTCTGACGCTGAATATATAAAATTATATAAAAGGGTTCTACGATAAATGACACCAGCATCCCCAAGCGCTGGCTTCCTCCCGTTTTCAGGGCGGAATATTGCTCTAGAAAACAGAATTTCCCCCCGGCGCAATGTCTGTCTCACTCCCTACATCTGGTCGATCAACAGAACCTCGCTCCCTCCCAGAAGTGCTAGATTCTGATAAGTCCCTCCATCTCGACTTGGTGGAACATCTCTCAATCAAACCCACTGCAGCTTTCTTACAGCCTGACTGGATGCCTGAAAAACAGGAGGAGCAAGGTACAGGATGGCGCTGTTAAAATCTCTTGGCAGGAAGATATATCGCCCTCTCTGAACGTTCCACGCACATTAGTTCTCCGTCTTTGAGCAAAGAGAGTCTGGGCCCTTTTACCCCCTCTGATGTCTGCCGCAGAAAAACCTCCTCCGAGGTCTGAGTGGCCATCAGAGTCTTGTCCCTTCCTAATTTCAATCCAACTAATTGCCTGAAATGTTTTCCCTTTTTTTTGTGTCACGTTTTTCCGTTTTTCGCCAACCCTGTGGTCTTCAAAGAAAAAGTACGGTCATTCTGATTATTATTCGGAGTGTGGGTGGAGCAATTCTAGGATTTTTCTCTATGCATTCATGCTTTCTGTAAACGTTCCATTAATCAGATTTACGTTGAAGTTTACTGTATTTTCCTGAGTAAGCTGAGCTTTTGATGTGTTCGATTTGTGTTAAGTTACTGTGTGTGTTTTTTTATCAGTAAAAAAGCTGCGTTGATTGTATGTATCTGTCTTTGACTTGGTTTGGAGCCGCAAACCGATGTGCTCCCGAGTGACAGGCAAAGCCGAACGTAGCCTCTGTTAACCCTTTGTTCAATCCGTGACCATTCAATTCAGAGCTCTTGGTTAGCCGAAGGCTAGTTTCAGTGATAAGCACCATGCGGTCTCTTTGTTTCAAAGAGACCAGGGGTACATCGCCCAGGTAATAAAACCCCCACCATTCGGCATTTTACCCGTTCGTGTTCGTACGACACCCCCATGCGTGCGTTCGTGTTAAGACGTACGCGCATTCAGGAAGCTCCCCGTGATGTACCCTTCACAGTTTCTGCTCTGCGTCCATTTTTTTGGTTTTGTTTACATAGCTGCTAGCTTCAGCTGCTTAGTTTAGCAGTTAGCAGAACCGAATTAGGGGAGAGAAAATTCAGGTTGTTGTTTGGTGTGATAGAGTTAGGTAATAAAATTGTTAAACTGAATCAACTCTTTGTTTCCTTTAATTGAGTGTTTGTTTGATTCATTGAAAAGGGTTTACCCTTCAGACAAATAATATCTGGTAAATCATGATAATTAGCTATAAAACTGCAGTTTAACAGAGTAACCCTCTGATATATATACTGGTTTAAATCCCGGTTGGTGCCCCATTTAGATAAATAATATAAAGGAATAATCATGAATTATCAATTTAATATTTCCAATATAACCAGATAGACAATAACCTTTTTTTTTTATTCCACAACAGCGATAAATGGGAGGTTAGAAATTGGACAGTAGTTATTAAAGGTTTTGGGATCTGAACCAGGTGTTTTGATCAGAGGTGTGACAGAGGCCATTTTGAGAGCAGGTGGAGTAATACTAGTGGACAAGGATGAATTGACTACAGTCAGTAAGACAGGAGCGACTGTGGGTAGACATGATTTTACTAATGACGTGGGAAGTGGATCCAGAGAACAGCTAGATGGGCGTGCTGAGGTGATGAGCTTAGACATGTGGTGTATTAACGGTAAACAAAACTCTGACAGGGTGTTGGTAGGTGGTAGCAACATCGACCAACAGTTGTCTGAGTATGATGGAGAAGATGTAGGGAGGAGTTTATGTATTGAATCATATTTCACTTTGAAGTACGCAACTATGCATTAAACCAGGGAACCAGCCTGCTATGCCTAATTGCCCTCTTTTAAAGGGGCTGTACTATCTAATGCCAGATGCAATGAGGAGTAATGTTTTTAACCAGAGCCTGTGAGTATTCTCATTCGTTTTTAACCAGACCATCAATATCTGAAGGGTTAGAGATGGAATTGTTTCCTTCCACTGTGTTATTTTGTGACACTGAATGAAGTAAGAATGGCACAGATTCTTTAAAACTTGTTACAGAATTGTCTGATAAGGTTCTACCATAATGAAATTTTCTTTCAGCTTTGGGAAGATCATTTAAATTAAATTCAAAAGCTATCAAAAAATAGAGGGAAAGGACTGGGTTATGTGGGAGGGCTGTTACTTTCTCACACTTAATGCTATATGTCAGTATGTCTAAAGTGTTCCAACCAGAGTATGTGGGTCCCTTTGTGTTTGGCCAGAGTAAAGACAATTGAGTCTAATATAATATTAAAAGCTACAGTTAAGCAGGTTCTGATCTGTTCATAGACAGAAAAGCTGCTGCTTAGAGGCTGGTTCTGATTATTTCATAGACCGAACAGAGTGTACGAGCTGCTGCTGTTATTTACAAGACATCAAGGTGCAGGTGTCGCAACACAAATTTTTGCTTATTATTTTAATTATTGCATTCAACTACTCATTTTGTCAGAATGTAATGTTTACTCTGACTTTAGATGTAAATGTCTGTGGGCAGGAAGGGTATTTCTGTGAGGATCATTCAGTAGTTTTTATGAAGCTCCTGACTGAAGAGGCTGTTGTATTACTTGACAGCTGCAACATTAACAGTGGTGATGGTAATTTCATTATCCTTAGCATAAGTTATATATCTGCTGTATCACTAATGTTTTATTTTATTATAGTTCATAACTGTTACATGAGCTTTCTAACTTAAAATTTTTTTTTAGGTACTGTATAACACTCCGAGGTAATGCGCAAATATAACAGCAGCTTCTTGCTCCTGCAATAACATGCATTTTACACATGATCTGAATAGTCGACTAATTGGCAGAATAATTAGCGCTTAGTCGATTATCAAAATAATCGTTTGGAGAGGCCCTACTATGATTACATTATCAGTATGTAATACTAGATCAGATTTAAAAATGATCCGTGGACAATACAAAACTACAAACCAAAGTGGCTTTAATTTTTTGCAACTTGGATGGTGTCACACTCCTTCCGTACGAGCACACGCCCACTCTCACGTGAACCACCTGCTGTGCAGCACGCACACTCAAGCAAACAGTGCATATCCTCTCCTGCCTGTATGTCTCCTACAGATGGGGAAAACTAATGATTAGATCTTCAAAAGAACTGTAGCTATTAATTGGGCTAATTATTAAATATTAAATATGAATGAAAGATGGTTGCAACTCCTCCTACTTGCCTAGTACTTCTAGAAATGTGAAAATTTAAATAATTTAATTATTGGAAGGAGCTGACTCACTAATACAATACATAATAAGGATGGATTCATCCATCCTTCCATTTTCCGAACCGCTTAGTCCTCCAGGGGTCACGGGGGGGCTGGTGCCTATCTCCAGCTGTCAACGGGCGAGAGGCGGGGTACACCCTGGACAGGTCGCCAGTCCATCACAGGGCCAGATAGAGACAGACAGGACAAACAACCATGCACACACACACACCTAAGGACAACTTAGAGTGATCATTTATCCTGACAGTAATGTTTTTGGACTGTGGGAAGAAGCCGGAGTACCCGGAGGGAACCCACGCATGGACCGGGAGAACATGCAAACTCCATGCAGAAAGACCCTGGTTGATCATGTTTCTTCTTTACATATCCATATTGATTATTAAAACTTTTTTTAATTCAAATTCATATAGTTTTAGTGACATTTATGGACCACCAAGGCATCTTGGTTTTATTTGACAAAATTACTGGATCTGTCCTAGGAGGCAGAGGGGTAGCAGAGTCACTCAGGAGTGTTTTTTCTGGCTTAAAGGGCCCACCAACCTCCATTAGCTTTGGTTAGCTCCGGGTTAGCTCAGTTAGTTTGTGGCTACATCACCTTAGAGTTTGATGAGTGTCAATCATCCGCCTCCACCCTCACAGCCTCACTCTTACTTCCACCTCTTTTCCCATTTTTTGTATTTTTTCGGGTGTGACATGGTGCGCCAAGATGGCCATGGTGGAAACCGCCCAGTTGGCTCCAGTTAAGCTCTTCAAAACCTACAGGTGAAATCACAGAGGTTCCATCCATCTTACATATATAGTCTGTGGTTCATTAAAGTACAACGTAGCTCTATCTCGGGCCTCAATTACTTTTCCAGGATACCAAATTATGATTGAAATTTTATTGTAGAACTGAAACTGAATGGTGAGAAGTGTAACTTAAACTTTAAGAGCTGAAATAGCGATAGGATGAAATACAGTTTTGAAGCAAATTGATTCTATTTCAAAATGTAAAATTCAATATCAATTTAGTGATAATAATTTCCAAACTAATACATTGGATTTCAAATTAGGCTTGTTCAGATTTTTCTTTCATTTATTAAAGTTTATACTACTCTCTTAGCAAAGTACATCTCGACACTCGTTCCAGGTCAAAAGAGACAGCCTTGTATGACTCATCCTCTTTTGCTTTCTTTTTTATCATTTGATTTTTGTTATCTAGCCTGGGTCTTTCTTAACTGGTGGGCATCATACTCATCCTTGTGATTTGTCTTCTCACTGTCTTCTTAACATTGGTACCACTCACATGCATCTTTCTTCGGAGTGGGAAAGGTAAGATTGAACTCATTGTCAAACACTGTTCTATAAAGACTTTGTTTTTCTGGTATAATCTTCCACTGCTGTTCGCAGTTCTCTTTATACAGTTCATACATTTTTGGCAGATTCAGAGATCCTTCCAAGTAGAGCTTCTTTGTATCTTTCCTGGAGTAGTGGGATTCAAGTTTTGGAAAAAAATTGATATGCTCTTGTATTTTATCTTTGCTACTCTCAGGGACTTTGTTTTGAGGTGCATGCCGCCCTTTCTTGCCTGGAGGGTTAATTCACAATTCACTAGGGGTATGGTCACCTGCAGACTTGCACATTTCTCTGACACATCAAGGGTCTTCAAAAAAAAGTATTTGCATACCCTAATCTGTCTTCCCTCTTAGGTAAAAAAATTATCAATGTATGATTTATTCTTTAGATTGTTTCCCTGTTTCTTTTCTCTCTTTTGAAAACATGATTGACAATGGAGTCTTTCTGCCTCGCTGCATCTCCCATCTCCCAATAATATTGAAATATTTTTCCCTCAATTCCTCAGGGAAGTTTTCATTGCATTTCTAGTGACAGGGGGCACAGTTCTTCTCCCTCATCCTCCTTCTTGGGACCTGAATGCTATGTGAATTTATGTAGCTTTGGCCAGAATTTCTTAACCTCTTGCATTTGTTCTTTTTCCAGTTGTCAACATGTCTCTTTCTTTTTCTTCCTCTTTCTGTGTTGGCTTCCTCCTACTGTCCACTGTCTGCCTCTCCCATCTGAGCTACTTCAGACACAATAACTTCAGATACAATAACTGTCTCTGTTTGTCCCTCATCAATTGCATGATCTTTCGCCCTCCCTGTCTCTCTCCCTCCATCTTGTGCTGTTTCCATGTGTGTGTCTCTCTCTCCAATCTCATCATTTCTCTCCCTCATCTCATGTGGTTGTATCCCTAAACGATTAAACATTATTATTTACCATTATCCTACATAAACTGAATGATTAAGGGTTAAATTAGTTATGCTTAATGTTCAAAAAGTGCAAGTCAGAACTCATATTCTCCATCATGTGCTGTCTCCATGTAAATGGTAAATGGACTGAACTTATATAGAACTTTTCTAGTCATATTGACCACTCAAAGCGCTTTACATTGAAGCCACATTCACCCATTCATACACCGATAGCCAACATGGCTCGGTAGGACAATGTAGAATTTGTGGGGTTAAGTGCCTTGCCCAGGGGCACATTGACATGTGACTGGAGGAAGCTGGAATCAAACCTACGACCCTCCGATTGCAAGCCAACTACTCTACCACGGAGCCACAGTCGTCCGTCAATGTGTCCTTCAAGCCGACCCGCATCTTACTCTTGAAAAGGTTATCAACATGGCGAGGCAGAGGGAGGAAGTTAAAAGGCAGCAATCTTCACTGCAAGGAGACACCAGGACACAGGCAAGTGAGGCTAAATGTGTTGACGGAGTACCTAAAAGCAGTAGTAGGTTTGCTAAGACCAAACCTTGCCAAGCTAGTAGTCGCCAAAATACGCTGCAGAGCTCTCAGCACAGTAAACCGAGTGCTCAGTGTCATAAGTGTGGCAGCTCTCCATCTCATCAAAAGCGAGATTGTCCAGCTAATGATGTAAACTGCCATCTGTGTGAAAAAAAAGGGCATTACAGGCGTGTGTGTAGGCTCAAAAGGCTGTGGATGAGGTGGAAGAGGACATTGATGCCTTATTTCTTGGCAGTGTTACTAAAAGTGGGGAGCCATATTTAGTAACACATATGCCATCAAGTTAAGACCAAATGCTCTACCATTGTCACTGAAAACACCTCGAAAGATCCCATCCCCACTCATGGACAAAGTGAAACAAGAACTGTCCCGCATGGAAAACGTAGGAGTGATCAGCAGAATTGAGGAGCCGACAGAATGGTGTTCAGGCATGGTGGTGGTGCCAAAAAATAATACAGAAAGGGTACACATTTGTCTTGATCTCACACACCTCAACCTTTCTGTGTGTACAGAACCGTACATCCTGCCATCGGTGGAGGAAAAACTGGGCAGACTGGCTGGAGCCAGAATTTTCAGCAAGCTGGATGCTAACATGGGGCTTTGGCAGATACCCCTGACAGAAGATTCAGTAAAGTATGCCACATTCATCACACACTTCGGCTGTTACTACTTCAAGCGACTGCCTTTTGGAATTGCTATAGGAGGAAATGCCAGAAGACAAGGAGTCTATAAAAAGTGCGACCTGTCAAATCAAGAGGTGACCTTTTTAGGTCATGTGGAATCAGCCCTGATCCGAGCAAACGTTGAAAGTGAAAAAAATGAAGGAGCCGAAAAATGTCACAGAGTTAAGGAGCTTCCTGGGAATGGTTAACCAGGTGGGAAAGTTCATCCCTCAACTGGGAGAGAGAGACAAGCCACTGAGTGACCTTCTTTCGGAAAAAAAACACTGGCTGTGGGGTGTTGACCAACATCAAGCATTTCAGGACTTGAAAGACACACTGTCATCACCTCCAGTCCTACCCATGTAAATTGTGAAAGCAAAGTCTCAGCAGATGCTTCTTCGAATGGCTTGGGAAGTGTGCTGAAATGGGAGGAGGAGTGGAGACCGTTGGCCTATGTATCACGATCTCTAACACAGACAGAGAAGAGATATGCTCAAGTTAAGAAAGAGGCTTTAGGCCTGACCTGGGCATGTGAAAGGTTCCGCAACTTTCCCATAGGAAAACATTTCCAAATGGAGACCGACCACAAACCTCTCCTGAGTCTACTGGGGTCACAGCCTCTGGAGGCCCTCCCTTCTCGAATCCAACGGTTTAGGATGTGCCTTTAGGGCGTGAGTGGACTTGCACCCACTGCTTTATTCAATACAGGTTGATGTCTGATGCTAGATGGAGCTCATCAAGACCTTTAATTTGATATATAGAACACATGTTCGCCCATAATACCACTAACGTCCCTCTGGTTCCAAGCCCTCGATCTAATGTACTTGTAAATGTGTCTTTAAACAAAGCAGTAGCATTTCTAACTGAAGTCTCTTCTTGAATGGATTTACCCACAGTTATTAATGACAGCAGTCATTTTTCGACCGTCTCAACTAAATGAATGAAGAGCTCAAACCAACTATTTCGACACAAGAACAGTTTCTTGCTGTCGCTCTGATGAACTCTGAGTAGTCACAGAGTGTGAGTCCATTCACATGAACAATAAACTGTAACTCTGCACTGTTGTATATACTCATTGTACAATAACCCAAGTTTAGTGTATATATTATCCTTTATTATTTATTTATATTTATTTTTACTTCACTTATTTAAGCTCTGTACTAGAGAGAAAAGATGCCGGAGTCAAATTCCTTGTATGTGTCATAATTGGCCATGAAAGCTGATTCTGATTAATTCTACAGAGTATCAGTAGCATCTTTTCATTTATCATATTCTATGGAATAGCATTAAACAGAAAATCCTAAAATGTTCAATCATAGGGCCAAACTACATGGTGGTGTTAGAAAATGGCGCGTTTGTGGTTACTGTTTTACTGTTCAATTCTCAAGAGTAACACTCAGATTGTGCGTAATTCCTTTGAATTCAGTTAATTTAAATAGTGTCAATTCATTCTAATCAGTTTAAAAGTTTTCTATCTAAAGGATCCCAGCAGATTACATTAAGTCATTGATTGGCAGCATTCACTCCTCCTGGAACAACTAGTAGCAGCAATAGACACTTGTCTAAGTTGTGTGGTTGATTTCCCAGCAATCTCTCATATTGAGCAAGCATGAAGCGACAGTGGAGAGAGAAAAAAAACTCCCCCTTAACAGGAAGAAACCTCCAGCAGAGCCAGAACCTGGCACTAGGAGTTGCATACCAGTCTTGTAGAAGGCAACTGTTGGATTTGAACTCACAAATATATTAATGTTATAATACTGCTTAAAGTGCTTATATAACTTGTTTTCCACACTAGAGCTGCATATCGCTCTCCCCTCATCAACTAGGAATTCTTGATAATGCCAAATGATTGTTTGTCCAAAGCTTGACAAGTCATTGTGACCTGCAAGAAATGTCCAGGAAGCATTTGTCTAAACTTGGAAGGTAATTATGACCTTGTAAGTATGTCCAGAAGAACATCTGGTTTCTAACAAGCTGGGCATTGTGTTCTTGTGTATGCAAGAGCACGCGCGACTGAGACATGCGTAGAGAGTATTTAAGGTCTTGAATCCACCATCAGTTTTTGGAGTCTCGAGGTATTATTTCCGAAAGCTCAATCTGTTTTTCATCACTTCCTGCCTGTTTAGAAAAGGTATGATATTCTTTGTCATCACTTTGTGACTTCAATTGATAAATTAAACCTGGCCAAAGACTGACCTTTCCATATTCTAAGGCTGTTGTCTTTTTTTATGTTTTGCATATAATACTAAGGACCAACTGTCTCTCTAAATTGCCATTGAGTAGTGAATGTGTATGGTCGTGTCTGCCTGCCCTGTGATGGACTGGCGACCTGACCAAGGTGTACCTTGGCCCTCGCCCAATGACCACTGAAGATAGGCACCACACATCCTCTGTGACCCACATACTGTAACTGTTCGTTTACATCTCAGTATCATCGCTCGATGAAAAACAGCTGCATGAGAGTCAGGGTGAGTGAAGGGAATGAGGTGGAGCCTCCCCAGTTGTCTAAGTCCCAGGCTAATCCTACATTAACAGGCCGGCACTCAGATTAACTGGAGTTCACCACTAAAACAGGTCAGCTCCTCACACGAGGCTGACAGAAAAAGGAGAGCAAGCATGTGGTGAGTTCAGCAGCAATCTTTTTTAATTCATAAAAACATATACTGTCACAGAACCTGGCTTCTGAAACACAGTTGAACTGGAAACAAAACTACAGATTCATTAGGATGAAAAGAAAAGTATTAAATTATATTAAAAAAACATCCTCAAAGTGCAACTCATCCTCAAATCACCTTGGTTTTTTTGCTGATACACTGTATGTATGAATAAATGAGTGTCTAATAGTGCTCTCTTAATGTCTGATCATTATTTTTGGTATTTTAATGAATTTTTGTAAAAATAAATAAATAAAAAAAGTAAAAAAAATTATACCAAAAAGGAGTTCCCGCTTCAGTTTAACACATCACCCCGGACTTAAACTTGAATCAGACTTTACTACTGACTCAAGCTTTATTGCAGCGTTGCCGCTGTGGAGTATAAAACCAGCCCAGTCTTGGGGGGTTGAGTTGCTCTTTATGTATTGGAAACTACACAACATTGTGTATAATATGAATACTGCATTATGCTGAAAAGATGTGCATGTCTCCGATTGGTCAGCTCAAAAATAGCCAGAGATCATTTCAGCAGAATGGTGCTCCATAGTCGATGTAATCAGTAGTCAATGCAGCTTTTGGGCACTACATGCTTTATATTGCAAGGCAAGCTTATCTAATATGGTGTTTTGGGGATAAACTGTTGTTGACCAGAGATGTCCCTGCAATGGTAGGCAGACTCGATAGAAAAGGTCAACACCCCCTGCTGTATTTATTGGGAATTGCATCTCAACAATAGAGAAGTGTAGAAGGAAATGATCTCCATCATTATGTGTATGTCTGCATGCAAACCTGCTGATGAAGTATAAACTATGTTTTAGTCGTCCCGACTTGCTACACATACTGACAATTGGGTATCAAACCTAGCGGACTTGGAAAGACTCTATCCATAGGAGGCAAAAGCAATGAATAGGTCCCTCCTTCACATTGTAACATCTAGAAGTAACAACGTCACTGATTAGCATGCAGTAAGAAGATTAATGCATTTATGGAATGGCTGTGGAGCCTGTATCTGGAGCAGAATGAAGAGAAACAGGCAAAGAGGGCATCTGTTTAGAAGATAACTACAGGAGCGCTTATCTCCTTTAATGTTACACACAGATATATAGAAAGCACAAAAAACAGAAAGTGCCATTATAGACTGTAATGCTATTAACTATTACATGATTTTATTAAAACTGAGCCTTATGTTAAAGAAAAATGTCTTTCCACAGGCAGATTTGTTTGTAATCCATACCCCACTGCCTTGTTCATTAACAAATCTTGAAGCCATAAAGATTTGGCATGGAAATTAATGTATACTGCTTTGAAAAAGCACTTATGGATTTTTATAATCCCTTCTCGTTTAGTCTTTTTGTCACAATAAAATTATTCAGATCTTCAATTACATTTTAATACTAGACAAAAATAAAAAGCCAGTTTTAAATGATTGAACTATTAAGGTTAAAAGAGCTATTAAAACCAACCTGGCTATATGTAGAATAAAGTCAGCCTTTATAGAGCATGTATTAAATGTGATTAAGTATATATTTGAAAAGCTATATTCAGTTTCATTAAAGCTATATTCAGTTTCATTTGTACAAGACAGAAAGATAAATTACCTAGATATAGCCTGTTTGACAACATGAAGTTCTCAAAAAGTAAATCATCCTGCACCGATCTAAAGATTGTCCAGAACATATGAGAAACTAACGCCTGATTCACAATGAGTGCAGACTGCCAGTAACACCGAAAACAATCCTAGGTTTCTTTTTAGTAAAGTTGCCTAACTTAAACAGAGTCATTGTAAAATAAAGTGTATTAAAAATAAAATCCTTGGCATTCTTCCAAACATTGAAATGTGACAAAAAAACAGAAGAGAAGAACCCTTGGGGGTGGGGGGTTATTACTTTTACAGAGAACCTCAAAAAATGAAATCCAATCGTTTTGTACTTAAGTATTTCAGTTATTAATAAATGTTTTCATAGAACCAGTGCTTGCTAGCTAGATCATATTCCATGTACTACAGTTATATGCCAGCAGAAAGAGCAGCCAAAGCCAACATTTGGCAGCAGAGACTCCTACCATGGAGAACAAGCCATCAGACCCCCTTGGATCGATTAAACCACATCTCATCTGCAAAGCGATATAAAAACTCCTTCGCGCTGGAGTCCTCTTCCGCTTTCATGTGAAATAAAGACAGAAATAAGTATCTGACAGGTTAAACAAACCAAAGAGGAACCACGTCACAGTGAAGCCGAGCAGTGATTGGATGGCCTGGGTCCATCTCCCTACAACCCCCCCTGATAACTGGCCCTCCTCCGAATCCAGCAGGGTCCCGTTACGCAAGCTTTCGGTCCCATTCCCCATCTCCTCCCTAAGCTCCTGCTGGAGCAGCTTTGAGATGAGGCTGTTAAAGCGGTTCTCTGTGGTGGACACGATCTCCGAAGAGGCTGTGGTCAGATTGAGCTCCATGGGGTTAACACATGTCCCATTCACCATAGGGAAGACGACCTGACTGAGGTCCAGACCTGCCACAGATGAGGGTGAGGCGCAGGGGATGTCCCGCACCAGCTTGTAGTTCTCCATCCACTGCTTGAGCCAGTCAAGGGAGCAGTCACACTCCCAGGGGTTTCTGAACAGGTACAGGTGGCCCAGGAAGTAGATGGGCTTGAAAACACTGAATGGCAGCGTGGTCAGGTTGTTGCTGTTCAGGTGGAGCGTGATCAGGCTGGTCAGGTTCTCAAAGGCACCCTCCTCGAGGTTCCGCAGCTGGTTCCTGTCCAGATACAAGACCTCCAGCTCAACCAGATCACTGAACCATGTCTTAGAGACATTAGTCAGCTGGTTTCCACCAAGGTTGAGCATCTTCAGGCGGCTGAGCCCCTTGAAGGCAACCCGGGGCAGATCAGACAGAAGATTGTCATTGAGGTAGAAGTTCTCTAGCCGCACCAGATCCTGGAAGGCATTGTCATGGATCACATTGATGCGGTTCCCTTGGAGATTCAGGTACCTGAGACGAAGAGAATAAAACATTTGTAAGTCTTGTATCTTTATACCTTACAATCTTCTGAACTAAAAATCTCTCTCTCTCTCTAAATTGGCATCTGGAAATAGTGTTTTGACCAAGACATGACATTTAAATGCCATAGTGAACAGGTTTCCAATATGTATTTCCTCCACCTCCAGAATATTGCAAAAATTAGAGACATCCTGTCCAGGAGTGATGCAGAGAAACTAGTCCATGCATTTGTTACTTCAAGGCTGGACTACTGCAATTCCTTATTATCAGGAAGTCCACAAAATGCAATTAAAAGCCTTCAGTTGATCCAAAATGCTGCAGCAAGAGTTCTGATGAATATTAAAAAGAGAAATCACATTTCTCCTGTTTGGGCTTCTCTCCATCGGCTCCCTGTTAAATCCAGAATAGGCTTAAAGATCCTCCTCCTTAAATATAATTGTTGAATTCCTTTGCTCTGGGTGGCTGCAAGTTGGAGTAGCTCTAATTTGGAGTGGCTCTGTTGGCTACACATTATATTTTGTTTTTTCGGACATTGCTTCCTCTGTTTTCTTGAGTAAATTTCGCATTTTTGGGGCTGGTACTCTTTCTAGTTTTTGATGCTGTGAAGCCAGAAGGACTTTTTTTTTTAAACTTTTGCTTTTTGATCATTTACAAAGATGTATAACCATGGCAACAAGCTAGTTTAAGCAAGTTAGCATCTGATTAATACTGCAAAAGCTGAAATAATACCTCGACTGAATATATATTACATAATATAAAAAACATTTTATAATACATATTATTTACCAACCAAGAAAGTTTTCCAGTTTTATTATGGCAACCCTCTGTATTTGACCATCAGCAGTTACTGACTTCGTTACTTGCTCAACAAAAGAATATAAGACATTAGATTTGTTTTATGCAAGTGTATAGGATGCGTACATGTCCAAAGTAAGACATCCTCTAGGACGATCAGATCACAATCTTGTTTTTCTTTGTTCAGAATATAAATCACTTGTTAAGAAGGCAACCTGTCACAAAGAGAACTGTTGGGCTTCATTCACACTTTATAGTCTGGTAGTCTCAGTTCCACTGGACACCCAAATTGTTGCAGTTTTTAGCTGGTGTGGTTTGCATATACACAGCTATTTTTGTCAAACAAACCAAAGCTTTAAAGCATCATGTTTACCTTCCAGCCAGTTTCTGCTGGCGAGGATCAGACCCGCCAAGGTCCCGGGCTTCGGAAACCACCCATCCGACACTGCACCCAACCCCTATGGCCCCTCCCATAGGTGGTGAGCTCATGGGAAGGGGGGCACATGTTGCCTCTTTGGGCTGAGCCTGGCCAGGTCCCATGGGTAAAGGCCCGGTCACCAGGCACCCGCCGACGTGCCACACCTCCAGGCCTTGCTCCATAGGGGGGCCTCAGTGACCCATGTCCGGGTGCGGGAACACTGAGTCCATTGATGCTGCTCATCATGAGGGTCTTCGGGCTGTGCTGATCCCTCACCTAGGACCAGTTTGCCACGGGTGACCCTACCAGGTGCGGAATTCCCCCAGTAACTTAGCTCCTAGGATCAATGGGAAACTCAAACCCCTCCAGCACACTAACGTGGCAGCCCAGGGAGCCAGAAAAGGGTAGGGTTCTTCCTTTGGGTTGGGAATGAGGTCCGTCCTCAATTGGAGGAGTTCAAGTATTCCGGGGTCTTGTTCACAAATGAGGGGAAAATGGAGCGGGAGATCATTAGGTGGATTGCTAAGGCATCTGTAGTTATTTGGGCGCTGTGCCAGTCTCTTGTAGTGAAGACAGTTGCTGAGTCAAAAGGCAAAGCTCTCGATTAACCGGTCGATCTAAGTTCCTACCCTCATCTATGGTCATGAACTCTGGGAAGTGACCGAAAGAACGAGATCACAGATACAAGCAGCTGAAATTAGTTTCCTCCGTTGGGTGGCTTGGCTCTGTCTTATAGATTGGGTGAGAAGCGCAGTCATCCGCTGCTCTTCCACATGGAGAGGAGCCAGCTGAGGTGGCTCGGGCATCTGGTCAGGATACTTCCTGGATACCTCTCTGGTGAGGTGTTCCGGGCACGTCC
The DNA here is from genome assembly GCA_028564705.1 of Apricaphanius iberus. Lineage (NCBI taxonomy): Eukaryota > Metazoa > Chordata > Actinopteri > Cyprinodontiformes > Aphaniidae > Apricaphanius > Apricaphanius iberus. The sequence goes on along the minus strand of JAPXFQ010001371.1, from coordinate 159,743 downwards.
CACTGGGAGGAGGCCCAGAGAAAGAACCAGGACTCACTGGAGGGACTACGTGTCTCTGCTGGGAACGCCTTAAAATTCCTCCTGAGGAGCTGGACCAAGTGGCTGGGGAGAGGGAAGTCTAGGTCTCTCTGCTTAATGCCAATAAGTGGAGGATAATGGATGGATGGATGGATGGATGGATGTTTTACCTCTCTGCCTGTGGTGGCGCGGTGGTGTTACTGCACTAATTGGTGCGGTAGAGGAGACTGCTTCTACAGTTAAACGTAAACAAACATGGAGTGGTAGCAGACTGTAGCGGTTTAGGATTGCTCTGTTGTGTTTTGCAAATGTGCCACATCAATACTGCTGCAGCAACTCAAGATGAACACAGAATGAGGCAGAGGACTTTCTCATGTCCACGGCTGAACAGACATCCCACCCTTCTCTGACCCACACCTTTCCTGTCACAGCGTAGGTGTTTTATTCTTCACCTCAGTCATTGACCCTTCTGTTTCCACAAGTTTGTTTTCAACCAAGTCACTAAATGTTGCTCCAGGAGAAATAAATGCTGCAAGTCAATGTCTCAATGCAAGCTGCTGTGTTTCTTTAGACAGAAAACTTTGAAACTGATTGGAATTATGAACTAAAGGATCAACTGAAATGCATGGATGATTGAACAAAAATGAGACCTCTTGTAAAGCGGCTTTTGATTACATTTATTGTGAAGCGGGCCATAGAAATATATTGAATTGAATTAATAAAAGCAGTTTAACTTCTTCAATTAGAAGAACTCAGCATTACTTATTTCCGGAAAAATAAGCATACACGCAAAAAAAAATTCTTGGGAGCAACATTTACATTTTTCCATTACAGGAGGCGAGCTGCAAAAAAGGTTTGCAAGGCAATAGATTCTGCATTTTTAGACAGACTTGCAGTGAAATAATGGAAGCTGTAGGAAGGGAAGTAACCTGTTAGTCTTTATGCCAGCCTGGAACTCACCTGAGACTCCCCAGGCCAAGCAGGGAATTGTAGGCCACGGCCTCAATCTTGTTCCTCTCCAAGTAAATGTGTGTCAGGTTCTCCATTCCTCTGATGGCCCCTGGGATTCTCCTGAAGTTGTTTTGGAAACACAGCAGCTCCTTCATTGCTATCTGCTCAATAAAGATGCGGTCTGGGATGCTGAAGAGATTACAGTCAGACAGATCCAGCCGCAGCAGCTTTTTCAGCCCTGTGAACGTCCGTGTGTGAAGGTAGCTGATGTACTCGTTGTGGGCCATTTTCAGCTCCAACAAGTTCGAGAGGCCCTACAGGATCAGAGATTAGACCATGTTTATGTCTAGACCAAAAAAAATTATAATAATTTGTGTTTACACATGTTCTTATGACACTAAAAATATATTTTGGCTATGAATAATAATTACCAATTGCTTAGGGTAATTATTAATAAGATTAATCATTTTATGTCCAAATCACCTAGTTTGAGGCACCATCCTGGGATCCAAGAAAATAATAATAACCAAATAGTTCCGTCTCAGGTAATGTTTATAAATACCTCCTTGATACGGTTGAGGTAATTAAACAGATGGAGGAATAATTTCATAGTATTCTTTGAAATGCAAGAAGTTACTACATACATATATATATGTGGAATAATAATTGACTTTCCCCTTAATATTCACACTAATGATCACTAATCCTTGAGATATTGATGGTCTGGTTCAAAGTATTACTTCCTCACTGCGTTTGGCACTAGGTAGTGTAGCCCCCTTAAAAAAGAAGGTAATCAGCCAAAGGAGGCTGGCTCCCTGGTTTAATGCAAAGTTGCGTACTTTAAAGCAGAATACCAGGAAACTGGAGATAAAATGGCGCTCTATACACTTAAATGATTCATTTCTAACCTGGAAAAATAGTCAATAAGAGGTGAAACGTCTTCCAAGACCAATTACCAAGTCCAGTTGCGTTTGATTGAAATTTCCTTGAGATAACCATGACCTGGATGAATGAGAATATTCACAGGCTTATGGTCGCCATGTTTGTTTTGTTTCTACCCTAAAAACCCAGCACTCCATCAGGTCTGAGTTCTCTACTCTGCCCCATAGTGGAAATCTCCAGTACTACATGCAGTGCACAAGCAAGTATGAGCCCAAGAAGCAGCCTGTTTCTGGTGTCAACATGAGGTTAAAAAGTAAGTATATTTCCAGTCTTCTTGTTAAACTGCACTTACAATAAAGTGAGTATTGGTAAAACCAGTTATTGTTTTTATGCTGAGTCAGTAGGAAGTGTTATTGGCATCTGCTGAAAGTAACTAATAAAGTAACTTGTAATCAAACTCAGTTACTTTTAAAATTAATCATCAGTAAAGTAACTAAGTTACTTTGGAAGACGTAATCAGTAGTCAGGAATCCCATAAATATTTCACTGGTCACTACATGCTTGCTCAGTATGAGGGATTGCTGTGAAGTCAACGTCACAACGTCAGTGTCTATGACTGTCTACTGTTGCTAAATGTTGGTCCTGGAGAAGTGAATTCTGCATGTCGATGACTAGATGCAATCTGCTGGGTGTCCTTAGATTTAAAACTTTAAAACTGATTGAAAGGATTAACTGAAATGTATGTAGGACTGAATTAAAAGAACTTCTCCTGTTAAGTACCTTGAGATGACAGGATTTTTGAATTGGCACTGTACAGATAAACTGAATTGAATTGCAGGGATGGAGCATTGCAAGAAACCTTAGTTCTGCAGTTCAGTAATCCTGCCACATCTAAAGACAGACAGCCTTTTTACCTTGCCATCAGTGGGTCCTGACAGTGTGAACACCAGATAAAATGTGACATATTTACATGGAAACTTTAAAAACAAGTATTCAACTGTTGAAATTTTAGTGGATTTTAGTTCTGTTTCTTCATTTTGAAGCTCTATTACAATTTGGTTACATTCCAGCAGCATGAAAAACCAAAACTTGCATAGTCTTTCTTGGGATATTATGATCAGGAGTGAAGCATGGTTTAGGATAGTCACTGAACATGTCATTCTGTAAATCCCACTAGCGGCCAAAATCAAATAGACTAAAAGTTAACCTGACAAAAGCAAACTATGAAAATCTCATTTAAATAAATATGACTCGAACCAAGCAAGAAAATAGAGTAATTATATGTGGTCTACTGAACATAAGATCCCTCTCCTCAAAGACTTTATTAGTAAATGACTTGATATGTGATAATAAAATTGATCTATTTTGCCTATCAGAAACCTGGTAGCAGCAGGAGGATTTTGTCATTATAAATGAGTCAACTCCTACGAATTATCAAAATTTTCACATTCCTAGAAGTACTGGGCGAGGAGGAGGAGTTACAACCATCTTTCATTCAGATTTGCAAATTCCCCCTAGACCAGTTATTAACTACAGCTCTTTTGAACATCTAATCCTTAGTTTTCCTCTTCCAAACTGCAAAACATTAAAACCACTTTTGTTTGTGGTTCTATATCGTCCACCAGGCCCTTACTCTCAATTATTGGACCAGATCTCAGATTTTTTATCTGATTTAGTTTTAAACACTGATCAGGTAATTATAATAGGATATTTTAATATTCACGTGGACACTGAAAGCTTAACTGCAGCATTTAAGATTATCTTAGTCTCAATTGGCTTTACTCAGAAAGTGAAGGGACCCACACAATCTGCTCAACACACTTTAGACATTGTACTGACATACGGCATTGAGTGTGATGAACTAATAGTCCTCCCACATAACCCAGTCCTATCTGACCATTTTTTGATAACCTTTGTTCCATTCTTATTTCAGTATGTGTCTCAGAATACCACAGTGGATGGCAGTAATTCCATCACTAACCCTTCAGAAATTGATGGTCTGGCTCAAAGTATTACTTTCTCATTGCGTTTGGCAATAGACAGTGTAGCCCCCTTAAAAAAGAAGGTAATCAGCCCTAGGAGGCTGGCTCCCTGGTTTATTGCAGAGTTACGTACTTTAAAGCAGAATACTAGGAAACTGGAGATAAAATGGCGCTCTACACACTAAAATGATTCCTTTCTAACCTGGAAAAATATTCTACTACTTTATAAAAAGGCCCTTCGAAAAGCTAAAACAGCAAATTTCTCATCATTAATAGAGGGAAATAAAAAGAATCCTAGGTTTCTTTTTAGTACAGTTGCCAAACTTACACAGAGTCATAGCTCTGTTGAGCCAACTATTCTCCCTTCTCTCATTAGTGATGACTTTATGGGATTCTTCATAATTAAAATAAATTCTATTAAAAAAAAAATCATTGGCATTCTCCCAAACATGATTAACTCTCGTTCAGTAAATGAGGCAGTATTAGAGAGAACTGTAGAACCATGTTTATGTCTGTACCTTTTTGATTCTGTTGAACTTTCTGAATTATCACAAATATTAGCTTCATCTAAACCCCCAACTTGTATGTTAGACCCAATACCAACCAAATTATTTAAGGAAGTGCTCCCTCTGGTTACTGGCCCTATCCTAGACATGATGAATCTATCTTTAATAAATGGATATGTGCCTCAGGAATTTAAGGTTGCTGTAATTAAACCTTTACTTAAGAAACCCTCCCTGGATCAAGATGACTTAGCTAACTACAGACCTATATCTAACCTTCCTTTCTTATCCAAAATTCTTGAGAAAATAGTTGCTAATCAAATATGTGAGCATCTAAACAGCAACAACCTGTTTGATGAATTTCAGTCAGATTTTAGAGCTCATCATAGCACTGAAACAGCACTGGTAAAAGTTACTAATGATATTCTAATGGCCTCAGATAATGGATTTGTGACTGGTCTTGTTGGATCTCTTTTCTCATTTCTTATTAATATTCGTAGCTTTTTTCTTAGTTATTTTATACTCCCAGCCTCTGGGAGTATAAAATAATCTGAAAAATGTATCACATCAACAATTTTAGAATATTTGGTTGTGCAAAGCATCTCGTCATGGAAAATCAACATAATCTCAACAAAGCCAGAATTAAACTGCTGGCCTCAAACATGTTTTCTTGTCTCAATCAGAAGGCTCTGAGTGTCTCAAAACACTTGAAAAAACCCTAAAGGCTGACCTTCAAGAACAACCTGCGGCACCAGCAGCTAAAAAAGATAGAAAACCTGCAGGAATTAAGAGTGAAGGAACACTTCCAACTTCTTCTAGGACCGCACCAGAAGCGGACAGAGATGTACAATGCTCAACACAGTGTTATGTACTCTCACACACAGTTTTCATTCTCCACCATCACTCTCTTCATTGTAATCAACAAACTGATACTGACAGGCGTAATGATCAAATTATGATAGGAACTCAGCTAACACCAAGACCTGGACTATGCCAGGTCTTGGTGACTCTAGAACTGATGGATGTAGTTCTCATTTTCCATCACTGGTTATAACAGACATCTGATATAGAAGAGAACTGGACATTTTCTCCAGAACCATTATCTACCAGGGTTTCTGGCCACCCTGAAGGTAGAATCCCATTGATTATCAACAGTAGAAACCATAGAAATAGAAATAAACACTGCCATATTCAACCAAAACTCAAATTGATCACATGTCAGAATAATCTGCTAATCATCAACAAATCTTTTAAACTAGTTCATTAAACCTTAAACCAGGTCTTTGACAGGCAAGTCTTTTCTAATCAATAACTTAATCACTGAACATAATAAAAATGCTTTGTTTTTATTCAAAACCTGACTGGATGTAAATACTGAAACATCTGCATTGATGGAATGTGCTCTTCCAAATTACAGCTTTTTAAGTGGGAGCAGGAAACAGAGATAATTAGAACACTGTAAAAAGTGTTTCCTTTCAGTTCAGTTCAACCCTTTAAACAGATTTATTCTCCCACCTCACCCTCACAGCCTTCATCCTTCAACACAAACTCAGTAAAAAAAAACTGCTCAAAAAATTTCTTTCTAAAGTTTCAGACATAATTAATACCATTGCTTTAACTAAAGTTAAAGTAGTTTTGGGTAGAAAGAACTCTCTGTGGACTAGCAATCCACTGGTACATTGTGAAAAGAGGGAGAATCAGATTTAATGACCAAGTATGACACATACAAGGAATTTGACTCCGGCAACTTTACTCTCTAGTACATAACTTAAATAAGTGAAATAAAATAAATACAAATAAATAATAAAGAATAATATAAACACCAAACTGGAGTTTTTGTACAGTGAGTATATACAACAGTGCAGAGTTACAGTTTATTGTTACTCTATGTAGATGAGCCAAGAGAAAATTATGAAAAACTCGACTCAATTTCATTATGAGATCTACAAAGACAGACGGAACTGATATTATTTAACTTTGAAAGATGGAAGGGAATTCTTCTTTTCTGTAATTATTAAAGATACACTCAGTACGTTTACATGCCAATCTAAATCGAGCTTTTTGGATTAATCGGACTGAAGCCTAGTTTATGCCTCTCCGTTTTGACAGAGACGGATCAAAGCACCGCCATTATCCGTCAACGCAAGAGCTCTCCGTCACCTACGCAAGGACGCACGGAGTAGAGGCCCATTTTTAACTCCACACCAATGTCATCTCCATTTAATGTCAATGTAAGGAAAACATATGAATTAACAAAAACTAAACCAATCAAAGCTTAACGAAAACCTAACCCAATTAAGCTCTTCCTCTTGCTGCCTCGACACCTTACCTGCATATTTTCTAATGAAAGTTTCCCCTGTCATTAAATCTGATTCTAATAGTTAACTCATCCCTCCTGCCTGTTGTCTTTCCCCACGCTTTAAAAACTACAGGCCAATCTCTAATCCCCCATTCATCAGCAAGATTATTGATAAAGCTGTTTCAACAGTTTAATAGTTTCCTAACAATGACCAACCACTACTTATCAGTCTGGTTTTTGTTCATCAAAGCACTGAGACTGTCCTAGTCAAAGTTTTCAATCACATCCACATAAATACAGACTGGTTCTGTTGGACCTCATTGCAGCATTTGATACTGTTGATCATAAAATTTTACTGGAACAACTGGAGAGCTGGGTCGGATTGGACTCTCTGGTACGGTACTCGGCTGGTTTGAGTCATACCTTAAGAACAATAAATTGCTTGTATCAATAGGCAATTTTTCATGAGAACAAACAGAAATCACATGTGGGGTTCATAATATGTACATGATCCCACTCACCCAGGTTATAACATCCAATAATATGAATTACCATAACTATGCAGATGATACTCAACTGTACATTATAATGTCACCAGGTGACTTTGATCCCATCCAGACCCTAAATCAATGTATTGAACAAATCAATAGCTGGATGTCCCAGAACTTTCTCCAACTGAATAGAAAGAAAACTCAAGTAATTATTTTTGGACCTAAAGAGGAACGATCCAGAATCAGCACACAGCTTCAATTAATCCATCTAGAAACTACCAACCAGGCCAGAAATCTAGGTGTAATAATGGACTCAGACCTGAACCTCCAGGGTCACATAAAGACAATAACAAGGTCAGATTTCTATCAGCTGAGGATTTCTAGGATTAAAGGACTGATGACACAAGGAGACCTAGAAAAACTCATCCATGTGTTCATCTTTAGTCAGATTGATTACTGCAACAACATCCTCACAGGTCTACCTAAAAAGTCAGAATGCTGCTGCTGGTTCTCACTAGAACCAGGAAAGTAGAACACATCACCCCAGTTCTAAAGTCCTTCCACTGGCTCCCTGTAGCTCAGAGAACAGACTTCTAAATACTCCTAGTTTATAAATCATTGAATGTTTTAGCTCCAAAGTATGTTGAAGACCTGTTGTCACCATGGAGACCCCCAGACCAATCAGGTCCTCCAACTCTAGTTGTATTTATCCCATTAATTTTATTTCTCTTCTATTAATTTATTTGCTTACACACTTATCTCTCTTTTATTTATCCCTAGAATCAGAACCAAACATGGAGAAGAAGTTTTCAGCTTCTATGCTCTACAAATCTGGAACAAACTTCCTGATGACTGCAGAGCTGCTGAAACACCGAGCTGCTTTAAATCAAAGCTAAAACCTCATCTGTTTCGTGCTGCCTTTGAGTAAATGATTATGACACGTTATTGCTGTGTACTTCCTTTAATGTTTTTTTTATTCTTGTCATGTTTTATTCTTAAATGCGGTTTTTATTTTCCATGCTTTTGTCATATGCTTGGTTTCATTATCACCGACTCATGCCAAACACCTTGAATTACCTTGTTGTTCAAAGTGTGCTATACAAATAAAATTGCCTTGCCTTCTTTATTTTATTTAGCACATTCATCTCTGCTGCAAATTCTAATAAAAAGAAGAAAATAACAAAAAAAGAACAATATACATTAAAGTGTGAGAGAAAGTTATGCAAAATAACCCTTAGATTAATATATATCAAATATTAAAAAGACAAGCAAAAAACTAAATACAGGACTATTGATATTTTTATATGCACACAATATATATCAATAAAACATTTTCAGGTATCTGGATGGGTTTCGGTGTGTTTTTGATTCTAGATTTAACTTCAAGCTTTGAGGAATTCGTTTGATAGGAGGGATACTTGTTAGAAATCAAGTCAAAAAGAGATGTTATTATGGCCCTTGAAAATTTGGCCTAAGCATAAAGCTCACATAGAGCGCACACAGTGAATTTTTTGCGTCACGAGGCGGAAAATATCAAACCTGTTTAGAATTCGCCAGAACGCTTTGTGAGGCAGGAAACTCACCAAAAAATAAGCTCACACAGGGAGTTATCTGCTGAGCAAACGGCCTCTAATACTTTTGGCTCAGTAGATTTTGTGGCAGGCTTAAGAACGATTAGAGAGACCAACTGACCAAACATACATGCTTTTCGACTGTGAGAGGAAGCCAGAGTACCCAGAGGGAACCCACGCATGCACAGGGAAACATGCATACTCCATACAGAAAGACACCAGGCTAGGAATCGAACCCAAGACCTTCTTGTTGCAAGGCAACAACTGCGGCACCGTACAGCCCAATCCAGGACATATTACTGTGGAATATCATCTCTACAGCTGTTGCTGACTGATGGTCAGACAGCAGCAGTCAGATGTTCAGTCAGAAGTCTCTTCAGAAAGTTTCAGTGGACTGACAGCTACCAGAGATCCTTTCTGCCTATAACATCATCATTTTTAGTTTTATTCTGTTAGAGCATGAAACAGAAAAGTATTAGAGTTTTTCTCAGGTCCCAGGAAGATACATAGCAGACTTTATACAACTTCTAGACAGACATTATATATAAAGAAACTTCAACAGAATGTACAATGAAATTAGCTTTAGTCGTCAGACTGATGTGGAAATATAAATAGGCCTTGAAGTTTTAAGTGTCTCTTTGTTTCTCACTAACGTTTTTGGACTTAAGAACTGGCAGAGCAGCAACCTGGGTAATGTAGAACTGAGTGGTGTTGACTAAAAAGACATCTACTAAGTTTTATATCAAATTCTCGTCATAACACATGTTTATTGAAAGTGAGCTATCTGGCTGGAGCTGATTAAAATATCTATAAACTTGAACCACATCATACCTTGAAAGCTCCCGGGGTAATAAAAGAGATGTTGTTGTGGTCCAGAGACAGAGACTTCAGCGAGGGCAGGGTACCGAAGGCCCTTTCTGAGAGGAACTTGAGCCGGTTCTTCTCCAAGTTGATGGCAGACGCCTCACAGGGAAACTCTTTGGGCAGCTCAGCCAGGCTGGAGCGGTCACACAGTACGCTGCAGCTCTTCTCCTGGGTGCAGGTGCAGGACGGTGGGCAGGCTCGGGCGCATGCCCACCGTGCCAACACCGACTGAGGCAGCAGGCACAGCACAGAGACTGAAAGGCAGAAAGGGAAAGAGAGCATTCAGGCTAAATCACAGCAGACCTTCAGCTTAGTGGACTTTACTGTGAGCTAGTGCTCACATCTAGTGCTGTTTGCAAAATCAAGTCCTTAAAATATAGAATCAGGATCAGTGTACATGTTAATTATGTAGTTCCTTCAAACCCCTTGAGCGTTTCCACATTGTATCCGAACACAGCCACTAACCTTAATGTGTTTGATGGGATAGAACAACTCAAAGTAGAGCAGAACTGTGAAGTTGAAAGAAATTTTAGAGATTCTCAGAGAATCTAAGAATTATTCATACCCTTCACTCTGATACCCGTTAATCAAATTAATTTTAAGTGGAGTCTACTTTTGTATAATTTATTCTCTGCACAAATCCAGCTTTTCTGTGAAGGTGTCAGAGGTTTGTTGGAGAATATTGGAGAATAAACATCATCATGAAAAGCAAGGAACCCAGAGAATGCTTGCTGAGACATTTAAAGCGGGGTTAAGTTATAACAACATACCAAACTTTAAGCATGCCCCTCATCTCTTTTTAGCCATCTCCTCAACATGGAAAGTGCATGGAATAGCTGCAAACATACTGAGACATGAACAGCCACCTTAACAGGTCTAATCAGTGAATCAGCCAAGACTCTCATGGAAACACTGGAGAAGCTGTCAAGATCCTCAGCTCAAGTGGTAAAACTAGTCATGTACTCCCCAAACCTGAGCTTTAAGTAAAAGTGGCAAGAACCGAGTCTTGTTAAATAACAGGTTATCATTGAAAAGTAGGCAAGAATATGCTCTGGTCAGATGAGACACTCCACACGGCTCATCAGTAAATATGGTGGTGGCAGCATCATGATGGGGGAATATTTTTCTTCAGCAGGGACAGGGAAGCTAATGAGATAAGATGGGAAGATTGATGGAGTTAAATAGCAAGAAATCCTGGAAGTCAACCTATCAGAAGCTGCCGAACACTAGAGAATGGGGACCAGAAGCAGCTTTCAGTTTTGTGATTCCATACTGGCCTAGTCAAAGTTTGGACGTCAGTCTGATTCAGATGTCACAGCGTAAGGTTGGACAGGGTCAAAGATCCTTCAGTCTCTCTAAATTAAAACAATTCTGCACAGCAGAATGGGACATTTTCTCCACATCGTTATGTGCAGGTTAGTATGGACAGCAATTTTCCCTTCAGGAAATTATTATTTGAAAACTACAGTTTGTATTTAATCAGGTTATTTTTGTGCGATTTTAAAATTTGCTGGATGATCTGAAACATTTAGGGCACAACAAAAAGCAAAAGTCTGAAAAATATGTAAGTGATGAATACTTTATAAAGCACTTTCTGAGAATAATATCTAAAATAACATACATATCAGAAAATGTTAGAGAAATCAATATTTTTGATGTGTTGATCTCATTGAAAGGGTATTTTCCATCGGCATCGTCTAAATTGAATTCATTTCATATTATTTACATAATTCATAACAAGTGTCATCTGAAGGCACTTTAAGAAAAGTAATTTCAATACATTTCAATTCAACTGCACTTCCTGAATGTGTCCCTCACATTTCAGCTGCTGTATTTATTGGCAGCCCTTTTAAAGATGCCTTAAAATACAGTCAGGTCCATAAATATTGGAATATTGACACAATGCTAACATTTTTTGGCTCTATACACCACCACAATGGATATCAAATGAAACTAACAAGATGTGCTTTAACTGCAGACTGTCAGCTTTTATTTGAAGGTATTTACATCTAAATCAGGTGAACGGTGTAGGAATTACAACCGTTTGCATATGTGCCTCCCACTTGTTAAGGTACCAAAAGTAATGGGACAATTGGTTTCTCAGCTGTTCCATGGCCAGGTGTTTGTTATTCCCTCATCATCCCAATTACAATCAGCAGATAAAAGGTCCAGAGTTCATTTCAAGTGTGCTATTTGCATTTGGAATCGATTGCTGTCAACTGTCAAGATGAGATCCAAAGAGCTGTCACTATCAGTGAAGCAAGCCATCATTAGGCTGAAAAAACAAAATAAGCCTATCAGAGAGATAGCAAAAACATTAGGTGTGGCCAAAACAACAGTTTGGAACATTCTCAAAAAGAAGGAACGCACCGGTGAGCTCAGCAACACCAAAAGACCCGGAAGACCACTGAAAACAACTGTGGTGGATGACCGAAGAATCCTTTCCCTGGTGAAGAAAACACCCTTCACAACAGTTGGTCAGATCAAGAACACTCTCCAGGAGGTAGGTCTATCTGTGTCAAAGTCAACAATAAAGAGAAGACTCCACCAGTGTGAATACAGAGGGTTCACCACAAGATGTAAACCATTGGTGAGCCCCAAAAACAGGAAGGCCAGATTAGAGTTTGCCAAACAACATCTAAAAAAGCCTTCACAGTTCTGGAACAACATCCTATGGACAGATGAGACCAAGATCAACTTGTACCACAGTGATGGGAAGAGAAGAGTATGGAGATGGAAAGGAACTGCTCATGATCCTAAGCATACCACCTTATCAGTGAAGCATGGTGCTGGAAGTGTCATGGCGTGGGCATGTATGGCTGCCAGTGGAACTGGTTCTCATGTATTTATTGATGATGTGACTGCTGACAAAAGCAGCACGATGAATTCTCAAGTGTTTTGGGCAATATTATCTGCTCATATTCAGCCAAATGCCTCAGAACTCATTGGACGGCGCTTCACAGTGCAGATGGACAATGACCCAAAGCATTCTGCAAAGGCAACCAAAGAGTTTTTGAAAGGAAAGAAGTGGACTGTTTTGCAATGGCAAAGTTAATCACCTGACCTGAATCCGATTGAGCATTCATTTCACTTCCTGAAGACAAACCTGAAGGGAAAATGCCCCAGGAACCAGCAGGAACTGAAGACTGTTGCAGTAGAGGCCTGGCAGAGCATCACCAGGGATGAAACCCAACGTCTGGTGATGTCTATGTGTTCCAGACTTCAGGCTGTAATTGACTGCAAAGGATTTGCAACCAAGAATTGAAATGTATAAGTTTGATTTATGGTTCTTATTCTGTCCCATTACTTTTGGTACCTTAACAAGAGGGAGGCACATATGCAAATTGTTGTAATTCCTGCACCATTCACCTGATTTGGATGTAAATACCTTCAAATAAAAGCTGACAGTCTGCAGTTAAAGCACATCTCGTTTGTTTCATTTGATATCCATTGTGGTGGTGTATAGACCCACAAATGTTAGCATTGTGTCGATGTCCCAATATTTCTGGACCTGACTGTACATTCATTTAGATAGTGTACAAGAACAAACTGCCTTTAATATGATCAACTTTGTTCAGACCATCGTTAGGAAAGAGTTTTAAATCAGATCACTAATGAGACTACTGTGGGTACCCCCTAAAAATCCCTCCAACATAAATGGATTCGAAGCTTTAAAGAAAACAAATCAACTGATTCAAACTTAACATTTAAAAGTTGATCAGAGAATCTGAGAACTTCCAACAGATTCCAAACTTTTCATGCTTACAGTAACTATCACACTGCTTTCTAGTTCTCTGCCTTCACCTTAAAGTATGGATAGAAATATGAATAGGAAGGAAGGAAGTCCAACATCCCATCTGTTTGAGAGGAATAACAGGAAAAAGTCCTTTCTGTCCAGTTTGCTCCACTCTACTGGGACTTTAACTGGAACTAGAACTATTTAGCCTTTCAGCAACAGTCTAAGTGGTTTTAGGAGCAATAAAGGATGAATAAGTGGAAGGGCACCACATGCCAACTGATAAGTATGATGGAGGATCTGTAATGCTGTGGGCCAATTTCTCTTCCACAACACCAGGGAATCTTGTTCTACTGTATGTTCTCTGAAATACCAGGAACTTTCCAATAGGATTTTAATGAGATCATGAACTTTTAAAAGAAAAAATATTCAACATCGTATCAAAGTTACTCCATGCCCATCTTAATCCCCAGATCTAGAACCTGTTAATAGCTAAAGAGCAGAACTAAAGGAACAAGGAGTCTACATGAGCTCCAACTGCACATCCCAAACATGTGAACTGCTGTGAATTATTAAATACTTCTTACAGATTTAACCACAGTGCTCCCAATAATTGTAATCCTGTGATTTTATAAAAAATCTGCGTAAACTGAAGGCAATTTTTTATAGTGAGTATCTACTGCTGCAATAAAAAAATGTCTTCTATTAAAGCTTTTAACACAGCTTTCAGTTAGTGTGCCATTGGGTCTATGTTGATCTCTGACTAAACAAAACAGTCACAGAGAAGAAATAGAATGTGAAGAGAACTGACCCGTGAAAGTGATAGGAGTCATTACTGCTGTCTCTCCAGTCTGTCCAGAACATGCCAGGATTAATGGAGGTCTGAAAGCGCACAACATCAGCACAGCATTGCTTCATCATCAGCTTTTATATCAAGAAGTCAGGAAATTATTAGCAGGGAGTGGGCCATCTAGGAATGTGGAGAAAGCAGAGAGAGACATCTGGAGAGGACAACTACCTGTAGCCTTTTCCAGAGAGTTGTATCCATGTGTGTTAAAGCTCCCTATACAGTCCTGCATGCAGATGTCCATCCTGTCCGTCCCATATCAGTCCAACTTCTACAGTAGAACTAAGTGAATGGAGCAAACCCTCTGCATGAAACACTTTCCACCGTCTGTGTGTGTTCATGTGTGAAGGGACACACACACCAAAAAGCTATCTCTTAATGGCAGTCAAATCCCCTGGATGGAGTGATTGAAGGAGGGATTGGTGGTTGGTGGGATTACACAAATAGAGAAGCTCTTATGTCAAAGTGCGCACACACACACTCACACACACACACAGAGAGAGAGAGAGAGAGAGAGAGAAAGGGAGAGAGCATGAAGTTATAGGTAAAACTTATCAGAGCAGCAAATGTTGGGATGGATTATTGGATAAACAGGCCATCTACACCGTGATCTGGTCAAACAGGCGATCAATACAATTTATTAAATTAGATTAACGGTCGACCAGCTGTTTGGACCTTTCTTACTCTACGGCTGACCTCCCCCAATTTTAAATGTTCTATAACCACAGCATGACACACAAATTAGGTGAAATAGGTGTTAAACACAGCAGTTATGAAACCTATTCAGCGTTAAAAAAAAGCCTCCACAGAGCAAGCAAAAAAAAGTCCAAAAAAGTGGGCTAAAACGCACTTTATATCAACCTGGAACATTAATCCACTGGTTTGCATTTTTCCTGTCCAAATACAGACTGCCTGTAGAGCTATAAAACATGGGTCAGGGCTGTTTGACACCACTAACATCTGCACACATGTCTTCCAGTGTGCTCAGACATGTCAAAATAAAAGAACCCATAGAACAGAAAAGGGCAGCCTCAAAAGGTAAATGAAAGATGGCAGAAACA
The DNA here is from genome assembly GCA_028564705.1 of Apricaphanius iberus. NCBI lineage: Eukaryota > Metazoa > Chordata > Actinopteri > Cyprinodontiformes > Aphaniidae > Apricaphanius > Apricaphanius iberus. The sequence continues at coordinate 144,538 of JAPXFQ010001371.1, read as the reverse complement.
ATGGAACCAAGAAATAACTGGTAGCTGCCTTTGTAACTGAGTGTGCAAGTTGTCCCATAAAAAAAATCAGGTGGTTTCCTTTAGTCCCATTTCAGTTGTTCGGAATATTGGGGCAATAGCTGTGACGCTATAAGCAATGTTCTAACAGAGTTAGAGGAGTTGTCTCTGAATTAACCACATGTTCCTGGTTCCATTTCACCAGCTTCACCCTGACCTGATTACTGGCAAGACAATTTATTTGTATAGCACTTTTAACAGCAAGGTAATTCAAGGTGCTTTACATGCTTTGGAGATAAAGAAATCAGAAAAAAAAGCATATCAATTACATCAGAGAAAGTAAAATTTAGTTCATCCATCCTCTTCCGCTTATCCAGGGGCGGGTCGCAGGGCCAGAAGCTTAAGCAGAGCGACCCAGACTTCCCTCTGCTCAGCTCCTTGGAAGGAATCTCAAGGCGTTTCCAGGCCAGCCGAGAGACATCGGCCCTCCACCGAGTCTTCCTTTGGGTCTCTCCCCGGTTAGACGTGCCCAAAACACCACATCAGGGAGGCGGCCAGGAGGCCCGAGTCATCTCAACCGTCAGCTCAACTCTGAGCCCCCTCCGGATGACTGAGCTTCTCATCCTATCTCTAAGGGAGAACCTAGACACCCTACGGAGGAAACTCATTTCAGCCACTTTTATCCATGGTCTCGTTCTTTTGGTCACCAACGAGAATTTACAACCATAGCTGAGGGTAGGAAAATAGATCGATGGGTAAATCGAGAGCTTTACCTTTTGGCTCAGCTCTCTCTTCACCACGACAGACCGGTACAGCTCCTGCATTGCTACAGAGGCCTTACCAATCCACCTATCAATGTCCATTTTTCCCTCATTCCTGAACAACACCCCCAGATACTTGAACTCCTCCACTTGAGGAAGGACCTCATCCCCGACCCGGAGAAGGCACCCTACCCTTTTCTGGTTCAAGACCATGGTTTCAGATTTGGAGGTGCTGATTTCTCATCCCAGCTGTTTCATACTCGGCTGTGAACCACTGCAGCGGAAGCTGTAGATCATGTTTCGATGAAGCCAACAGGACCACATCCTCTGCGAAAAGCAGAGACCCGATCCTAAGGCCACCGAAATGGATCACCTCAACACCTTGCCTAGAAATCCTGTCCATAAACGTTATGAACAGGATCAGTGACAAAGGGCAACCTTGGTGGAGTCCAACTCTCACTTGAAAAAGCCCGACTTACTGCTGGAAATCTGAACCAAGCTCTGACAAAAATCATACAGGGACCTAACAGCCCATATCAAAGGGTCTGGTACCTCATACTCCCGGAGTACCCCACACAGGATTCCGTGAGGGACACAGTCGAATGCCTTCTCCAAATCCACAAAACACATGTAGACCGGTTGGGCGAACTCCCACGCACCCTCCAGGACCCTGCTGAGGGTGTAGAGCTCGTCCAGTGTTCCACGGCCAGGAAAAAAAACGCATTGTTCCCCAACCAATGTGAACAGGTTCACATTGGTTGGGGGGGGACGGGCATTCCGCCCAACCACACCTCTCCAGGTCTTACATTGAACAGCATGAGCATTGAAGTCCCCCAGCAGAATGACTGAGTCCTCAGGAGAAGCACTTTCCAGCACCCCCTCCGCGGACTCCAAGAAGGGTGGGTAATCTGAAATATCGTTTGACACATAAGCACAAACATTATACAGGACCTGTGCCCCCACCCATTGGCGGAGGGAGGCTACCCTCTCATTCACCGGGGTAAACCACAATGTACAGGGGCAGAGATGGGGCGCCTCTCAACAGGAGCAACTCCAGAGGGGAAGAGAATCCAACCCCTCTGAAGGAGATGGGTTCCAGAGCCAGAGCCGTGTGTCGAGGTGAGGCCAACAATGTCCAATTGGAACCTCTCAAGCTCGCACAGCAGCTCCAGCTCCTTCCCCTCCAGAGAGGTGATGTGCCACTTCCCAGAAGCCAGCTTCTGCTGCCAAGGAATGCCAAGATCCCCGCCTTTGGCCACCGCCCATCTAGCACTGCACCCGACCCCTATGGCCCCTCCCACAGGTGGTGAGCTCATGGGAAGGGGGGCCCATGTTGTTTCTTCGGGCTGAGCCCAGCCGGGCCCCGCCTCCAGGCTTGGCTCCAGAGTGAAGACCCGATGACCCTCGTCCGGGCGAGGGAACACTGGATCCAATATTGTTGCTTATCATGGGGGTCTACAATTCAGTTTATTTATATAGCATCGAATTCAAAACAAATTTCATCTCAAGGCACTTTACAAGAAAAGTTATTTCAAAACAATTATACAATCATTCCAATTAGTTTAAAGTTTTCTATGTAAGACATCCCAGCAGATTGCGTTGAGTCATTGACGTGGGGTTGTTTCCAGAAGCAGCCACCAAGCAGTCTTCACACCTCCACCAGTCCCAACAATAGAGACGGAGCCACTCACATAATCAAAGACTTCAGCCAAAGCATCCCCCACCTTAGCCAACACCTATGATGTTCTCACATCACTTCCTACTATAACCCTTCATATTCATCAAACAGATGTGAGGAGACAGTTTAAAAGTGTAGATGCTTTGTCTCCTGCCACTCTCAGACACTTTGCAAATGAGCTGGCCCCTGTGTTTTCTACCATTGTCAACTCCTCACTGGAGGCATGTCATGTTCCTTTCTCCATGTGCCTGTTTCAAGTCCTCCACCATAGTTACTGTACCCAAGAAGGCAAGAATCACTAGATCTAATGACGACAGACCTATGGCTCTGACATCTGTGGTCATGTAGTCACTTGAGTGGCTGGTTCTCTCCTACCTCAAGACCCTGACGGCCCAACTCCTGGACCCTCTGCGGTTTGCCTACAGAACAAACAGGTCGGTAGACAACACCGTCAACATAGCTCTACACTTCACCCTTCCGCATCTGGACTCCCCAGGAAGTAGATCCTGACGCACCTGAAGAAATTAAACCTGCCAACACGGATGATGATCCAGTGCTACACTGCAATCATCGAGTCCATCCTCACCAACTTCATCACTGTGTGGTACGCTGGTGCCACCATCAGGGACAAACAAACTGCAGCACATTGTGCACTCTGCTGAGAAACTGATTGCTGCCGGCTCCCATCTCTATGGGACCTGTACACCTCTAGGACACTAGGCGGCATGCAGGTGGGTTCACCTGTGACCCTTCTCATCCTGGACGCAGTCTGTTTACCCTGCTCCCCTCAGGCAGTTTCTTCCCCTCTGCTGTCAGAGTCATGAACAATAACCCTAAGACTGCTCTGTTTCAGTCACATGACCCATATTATGTTTTTCTGCACCTGTCTGATTTGCACTGATCGTTACCTTTTCCCATGTATATATCAATCTGTTTAGCGCATTACATTTTATTTAAGTGTTTGTCTTTTTCATATGTTTTCACATATCGCAGCAATTTCCTATTCTTGTAAATCTGCCCAACATTTGGCAATAAAAAAGCCTTTCTGATTCTGAACATTCAGACTCCAACCACAGCAATTCTTCAGCAATCCCTCATACTGAGCAACCATGCAGCGACAGTGGAGAGGAAAAACTCCCCTTTAACAGGAAGAAACCTCAGACAGAACCAGAACCTGGCTCAGAGAAACTAAATGTTATCTTTTTTTAATATATTCATCACAACTCTTGATGCTGCAAATTATCAATGGTAATCAAATTTACCAACCCATGGAGGTGTGGATTTGAAGTCACACTCAAATTTAAAGTGGATGAGCCCACTACAGACTGATCACACTTTGATATAATGTCCTTAAAACAAGTTAAAAAGAGTCTCAGTAGTGTGTGTGTGTGTGACCTTCATGTGCCTGTATGCTACACGCTACACACGGATTACTGAGGGATTGCTGTGGTTGGAGTCTGCATGTTCAGGACACAACCTCACGTCAACGATTCATAAAGATTTGCTGTGATTCCTTACATAGAAAACTTTTAACTGATTGGAATGTTTGTATACTTGTACTGAAATGATTTTTCCTGTAAAGGGCCGTAGATGATATCTGGTTGGGAGTCTGTTTCTGCATATCATAAAGCGGAGAAATATCACACTAACTTTAGCACAGTTTTTTTTTTTTTTTTAAGTCCTGTCTCACATTCATTTTTTTATTAGGCTACTTGCAGTTAAATGTAGTCTGCTGCAGAGGCGTGCAATATCCTCATCCATTGTATGGCGCCCTTCAAACCGGAAACAACTAGAACAGTTTGCTCATGAGGAGTGGGCCAAAATACCTGCTGAGAGGTGCAGAAGTCTCATTGACAGTTACAGGAATCATTTGATTGCAGTGATTGCCTCAAAAGGTTGTGCAACCAAATATTAAGTTGTGGGTACCATCATTTTTGTCCAGGCCTGTTTCATGCATTTATTTTTTAAATAATTCCGTTGAAGCATGGATGAAAAGCAATGTCTGACTTTCATTGGTCAACATTTATATAATTTATATTTATTATTACTTTTGTAAGATTAAAGTTATTTCTGTGACCATTATGAGTTTTTCTTTTATTTAATTTAGGGTACCAACAATTTTGTCCACGTCTGTATATGTCCAATTGGTAAAATGATCAGTCTCTAATAGCTTAGCACCTGCCTAGATAAGGAAGTTAACTCCATGTCTTGTGATAACACTGCCAAGAGGGAGCATATAGAGGTTAAAAAGCACTGGGCCTAAAACTGCACCCTGGGGAACACCACGTGATCTTATGGACCGTAGAGGAACAGGTATCTAACTTACCATAAAAGTCCTGTCTGTGAGGTAGGATGTGAACCATTTGTGAACAGCACCAGAGAGGCCGATCTGTTTTAAACGAGTTAAAAGAATAGTGTGGTCTACTGTATCAAAGGCAGCGCTTAGATCCAGGAGAACCGACACTGTTACCTTCTTAGTGTCATAGTTTAATCTAAAATCATTTAAAATCTTTAAAAGCGCCGTCTCTGTGCTGTGGTTCATCCTAAAACCAGACTGAAATTTCTACAGGACATTACCAGTGTTAATAAAATCATTAAGTTGAATTAAAACAAGATTTTCTAGTTAGATAGTCAGATAATTGTTTAAATCATTAAAATCTAAATTGCTCCTCTTCAGCAGGGAGCAATTCATCATGGTTAAAATCTTGTCTCCAAGTGATCCATAAAATTGCTTAAAAACCGTGTGGGAAGTATCTGGATATAAATGTAACATTGCCATAGCCCTTCCGCCTTCTATGGCCCCATTTCAATGGTCTGCTAGTTTTCGATACCTGGTAATTCAGGTTACTTTGTCTCCGTTTGACCTATATTGTGATAAATTTATACGTTTAATTGACGGAGGACTTTGCCCGCTGGTCAGCCGTGCCCCTCTCACTTATTGGTCGAATTAGTTTGGTTAAGATGGTGATTCTGCCTAGTTTTCTGTATTTGTTTCAACTCCTCACAATTTTTTCTCTAAGTACTTCTTTGACAATTTGTATGAGTTGATCTCAGCGTTTCTATGGATGGGCAAACCAGCACGCATTCGCAAGTCATTCCTACTGTCTCCAAAAGATAAGGATGGACATGCGCTTCCAATTTTCAGAGTTTACTATTGGACTGCAAATATCCCAAAAATATTGTTCTGGATGAGTGAGGACGGTGATTTATTGCTTGGTTGGGTGTACTTGGAAAGGGCGTCCACTAAGTTCTCGTTGCACTCCATTTTATGCTCACAGATTCCCCTTCCATGTCTTTGGTCTCTACCTCTCTGAAGATCTGGAGTCAGTTTAGGAAACAATTGGGTCTTGCTTATCCTTCTATTCTGACTTCCGTGTTAAAAAATTTGAGCCGTCCCTGACTGACTCTGCGTTTCAGGTGTGGGAGAATTGTGGTATCAAGGCTATAGCTGACCATTACACTGACGGGATTTTCTCATCCTTTGAACAACTGGCTGCAAAATGTAACCTTCCAAACAGTCTTTTTTTTTTTTTTGCTTCTTTCAAGTCCGGGACTGTGTCAAAAAAATTTTTTCCTTATTTTCCCAATCGCCCCCCACAAATGTTTTTGGATGCACTTCTCTCTGTTGACCCAACTACCAGAGGTTGTATTTCAGTTTTATATAAGTCTATTTGGAAGACTCTGCCATCTTCGCTTAACTTTGTCAAAGATGCTTGGGAGGAGAGCCTCAGTATTTCAGTAACAGATCAACAATGGAAATCTGCGCTCTCTTTGATTCAGCTGTCTACTATCTGTGCCCGCCATAAACTCATCCAATGTAAGGTGGTATACAGGATCCACTATACCAACGCAAAACTAGCAAAAATGTACCTCTGTTAGTGATGCCTGTGCTAGGTATCAGCTTTGTCCTGCCAACCATGCCCATATGTTTTGGCTTTGCCCAGAGCTGAGATCACTCTGGACTTATATATTTGATACATTGTCTGCCGCTTATGACCAAAAGATTACTCTGAATCCCCTTTCGGCAATTTTTGGTTTCCCCCAACTGAGGGTCTATCCGGGACACTTGCGCGGGCCTTATCATTTAACATTTTACTTGCATGTAGACTTATCCTACTCAACTGGATCTCCCCCCTGCCCCTTCCCATGTCCGTTGGATTCGGGAGTTGCTATATAATCTCAAACTTGAGAAACTGAGGTTCTCATTTAAGGGCTCCATTATTAAGTTTCACTCTACTTTTTTGCGACATGTGGATTTGATGGCGTTTCCTCCTGCACTAAAGGATGATTAGCTGGTGGGTGGATAATTAGTTTTCCTAAATAACTTTTTATACACCTTCCAACTTTCTATATACATTGCCGTATTCTATTGCTTTCCATTTTCATTACAATCTATGTTATTTTCCACTATGTTCTTTTTCTTTACGTTCTAGTCTTCTTTTGATCACTTGTCCTCTTTTTCACTTTATTGTCAGTGGTTTTTTTGTGCGTTTTGGGTTCAGCCTGAGCTAGTGGGTGGGGTGGGGGGGACGACTGGGAGAGAGGGATGGCATACAGTAGTGTATTGCTATAAACAATCCTTTTGTAAATCCATTGTAAAATTTTACAATTCACTCTATGTTATATTGAAAATATTCAATAAATAAAGTTGAAAAAAAAAAACTGGTTGGAATCGGGTCCAAAACGCTTGTGGTGGGCCTCACTAAGGAGAAAACTTTATCAAGGGTCCCAGCTTCTACGACAAAAATGTCCAGTGTTTCCTCTGGTGAAGGCAGACACTCAGATTTGTCTAAAACCTTGTTAGTTTGAGAGAATAAAATATTACATCTGATGGTGTCTACCTTCCCTCTGAAGTGGTCTGCAAACTCCTCACTGGTTTTGTAAAATGCATTAGAGGAATGATTTAGAATATTGTCTATGGTGGAAAAAAATATTTTGAGATTATTTTTATGTTCTGAGAGAAATATGTATTTCTGGAATTTCTTACAGCGTTATTGTATAATTTGAGATGTTCTATGTATATCTGATGATTTATTGTAATTTTATTTTTCGTCCCTTTCCTTTCTGCCACCCTGCAGTTCCTCTTAAATGTTTTAATACCCTCATTTCTCCATGGTACAGTGCGTTTTGAATGTATCTTTATAATTTTAAGTGGAGCCAGCAGGTCTAGAGCAGATTGAAGTCTACTGTTATAATCATTTACAATAAAATCACAGGAGGCAGGTAAAGGTATATGAGGAATTTTTTAAAAAACGTCAAAAAACCCTGCAGCCACTTCAGGGGTTAGATGACGCTTCCTGACAGTTCTCACAGAGGTCTCTGATTGGATAAAACTGGTGATATTAAAAAACACACAACAGAGGAGACACTGGTGGACAGGCCATACGTGATGACCAGGTCCAGGGTGTGTCCTCTGTTGTGATTCGGCTCCATGACATGCTGACTAAAATCTATATAATTTTAAATATTTAAAAAATCTTTTGATAAAGGATCTAAAAGGTTATCTATATGTAGATTAAAATCACCAGCTAAAATTATCCTTCCAAAATTGATAACTCTTGAATAAACTGTGACGCATAAAATCTGAGTGCTAAAACAAGAGCCAGTATGACCGCTTGTACTGAGCCAGGTTCTGCCTGAGGTTTCTACCTGTTAAAAGGGGAGTTTTTCCTCTCCACTGTCGTTGCATGCTTGCTCAGTATGAGGGATTGCTGTGGGTGGAGTCTGCATGATCCAGGCAAAACCTCACATCAGTGACTCAACTGCTATGTTTAACACCTACAGGTGCTAGCCAGTAAATTAGAATATCATCAAAAAGTTGAATTATTTCAGTAATTCCATTCAAAACGTGAAACTTCTATACTGTATACTTTCCTTCCACACATAGTGATATATTTCAAGTGTTTATTAATTTTCATTTTTATTATTACAACTGACAGCTAATGAAAACACCAAATTTAGTATCTCAGAAAATTAGAATATTCTAAAAAGGCTCAATATAGAAGACACCTGGTGCCACTCTAATCAGCTGATTAACTCAAAACACCTGCAAAGGCCTTTAAAAGGGTCCCTCAGTCTTGTTCTGAAGGCTCCACAATCATGGGGAAGACTTCTGACTTAACAGCTGTCCAAAAGACGACCATTGACACCTTGTACAAGGAGGGCAAGACACAAAATGTGATTGCTAAAGAAGCTGGCTGTTTGCAGAGCTCTGTGTCCAAGCACATTAACAGACAGGCGAAGGGACGGAAAAAATGTGGTAGAAAAAAGTGTACAAGCTCTAGGGATAACCGCACCCTGCAGAGAATTGTGACGACAAACCCATTCAAAAATGTGGGGGAGATCCACAAAGAGTGGACTGCAGCTGGAGTCAGCGCTTCAAGAACCACCACGAAGAGACTCATGAAAGACATGGGATTCAGCTGTCGCATTCCGTGTGTCAAGCCACTCTTGAACAAGAAACAGCGTAAGAAGCGTCTCGCCTGGGCCAAGGACAAAAAGGACTGGACTGCTGCTGAGTGGTCCAAAGTTATGTTTTCTGATGAAAGCAATTTTTGCATTTCCTTTGGAAATCAAGGACCCAGAGTCTGGAGGAAGAGCGGAGAAGCACAGAATCCACGTTGCATGAGGTCCAGTGTAAAGTTTCCACCGTCAGTGATGGTGTGGGGTGCCATGTCATCTGCCGGTGTTGGCCCACTCTGTTTCCTGAGGTCCAAGGTCAATGCAGCCGTCTACCAGGAAGTTTTAGAGCACTTCATGCTTCCTGCTGCTGACCAACTTTATGGGGATGCAGACTTCACTTTTCAACAGGACTTGGCACCTGCACACAGTGCCAAAACCACCAGTACCTGGTTCAAGGACCATGGTATCCCTGTCCTTGATTGGCCAGCAAACTCGCCTGACCTTAACCCCATAGAAAATCTATGGGGTATTGTGAAGCGGAAGATGCAATACGCTAGACCCAACAATGCAGAGGAGCTGAAGACGACTATCAGAGCAACCTGGGCTCTCATAACACCTGAGCAGTACCACAGACTGATCGAGTCCATGCCACGCCGCATTACTGCAGTGATGGAGGCAAAAGGAGCCCCGACTAAGTATTGAGTGCTATACACGCACATTCTTTTCATGTTCATTCTTTTCAGTTGGCCAACATTTAAAAAAACATTTTTTCATTGGCCTTTAAAATATTCCAATTTTTTGAGATACCAAATTTGGAGTTTTCATTAGTTGTCACTTATAAATATCAAAATTAAAAGAAATAAACATTGGAAATACATTGGTCTGTGTGCATTGCATGAATATAATGTACAAGTTTCACGTTTTGAATGGAATTACTGAAATAATTCAACTTTTTGATATTCTAATTTACTGGCCAGCACATGTATATCATGTGATTTGGGGCAACTGTGGCTCAAGAGTTGGGTGTTTGCCTTGAAATCGGAAAGTTCAAGCCCTGGCTCCAACTCTCAGTTGTGTCCTTGGGCAAGACACTTCACCCGTTGCCTACTGGTGGTGGTCAGAGGGCCCGGTGTCCAGCAGCCTCGCCTCTGTGAGTGCACCCCAGGGCAGCTGTGGTTACAACGTAACTTACCATCATCAGTGTGCGAATGTGTGCATGAATGGGTGGATGGCTGAATGTAGCGTAAAGCGCTTTGGGGTCTGTAGGGACTGAGTAAAGCGCTAGACAAATGCAGGCCATTTACCATTTGTGTGTCATGCTGTGGATATAGAAACATTAAAGTTGGGGGAGGTCAGCTGTAGAGACAGATCTTCAATTTAATAAATTGTATTGATCGCCTGTTTGACCAGATCACAGTGTAGATGGCCTGTTAATCCAATAATCCATCCCAACATTTGCTGCTCTGATAAGCTTTACCTCCAACTTCTTGCTCTGTAGTTTGGATTGTAAATGCATATTTAATGAAATGAGATCAGAGATAAAAGTTGGATTTTTAAACCCAGGATAAACTGTAGATGCCAACCAGTTGATTCATCTTGTGCCTCATTAACCAAGAATGTTCTCCTGCATGAGGCTTTTGGTTCATGTTTGTCACTGAGGTAAAATATGGACTCTGATATGGATTAGTCCAGAAGCAGCTGTTTAATTTGTACCAATCAACTCAAGAAAATAAAAAGGGACACAGTTTAAAGTACAAATGAAATCTTTATATATAATTTTTCTCTTCAAAAGAAATGAAGCTCATCCAATCCACAACAAACTGATTTTTGCCATCTGTCTGGTTTGCACAAAAGTCAACAGACTGCTTGCTACAAGTCTTCTCAGCATCATCTACAGTACAACTTCTCAGAAAACATGCTTGATGTTTCAACAAACTTTAGCATTTAAACATTTTTATTTTGGTAAAATCTTACATTTTTGCACAGCTGAGTACTTCCCATGCAGTGCAGCAGCTTAGAGGCTAACACAGAAAAGCAAAGTCTACATCTAAGCAGCTCTGGGTTCTCAAGATTGTGTAACCAGTCTCTGGTTCCGCTCCAGCTTCAAAGCTAAAGACCTGTTCCACAGTCCTGGAGAACTCCAGAGGCATCATATTGCAAAATACAACAAGGAGAATGAACCACATGTTTGTTTCTTTAAGGATTGCCATGTGCCAGACATCGACTAGAAAAAACAACAAAACAATCAGGTCAAATTGGACTAAAGGATTAATGCACACAGTCACACACTTCTGCACTGATATGCTTAGGAAATTTGTTTGCTCTGTTGAAAGCTTTACTCCAAACCTTGGCATGTTTGCTCAAATCCACTCTGAATTTTGATGACCAATCAGGATATTTCAATTCTAGATAGCTGGCCGTGGTGAGGCCTCAAACAGCTGTGGATATTATATACCGAGTCCAATGGATCTTACACATTAAAAAGCTCACACTACCCCGAAATATAGAAATTTCACGCATACAGGTGACATTCAACATTCAAGTGCCAGTGTTTTTTGTACTGTCTTTTGGTCAAGTTTCTGAAACTTTCAAAGAATCACTTTGAGGCTTATAAAAATAAATATTTGTCAAAAATGCTTAATAAATTACACAAAATTAGCAGCAAAAGTAGAATCTAGAAATCTGTGCAAATGGCTAAATTCCCCCCAGACTGCTAAATCCCCTGGTCCCAAATAAATCCAGGATTTAAATGTTGACACCCCTTCCCCTTGTAAACAAGCTGCGTTCTCCCTTGTCTTTTTGTTTCTTACAAACTCCTCACACAATATTTGGAAGCTTAAGGACACAGAGACATCAATATAAAACTCTAGATGTGCAATAAAACAACTTTAGTAAAACTTGATGGGCTGGATGTATAAGGGCCTACACGCATATCAAGTAGCACCATTCATTCCCTCAATACTGTCAGTGCATCTGCTTTTAGATTGAAAGAAAAATCAAGGTTTCAAGGCACATCCCACCTGATGAGGACTGGGCGCGGTCCCTAGATCTGAGGGAAGCTGCTCCACTTTCACTAGTTAAGTTTCCTGATAAGACTAAATCATCTGTGAAGGTCAAACCACCTTCAGTTGAGGCTGCAATGTAAACCAGTGACGCTCTCGCCCCCCCCACTCTCCTGCTGCTTAATAGAAAAGCTCAGTGATTCATCCGGTATGGTCTAACGATGAACCATGCCTCCAACGCAGCTTGAAAAGAGAAAATGTTTGTAATTAAGTTAAGCCTGCGACTCAGTTCCTGTGTCCTTCTCCTTGACCAAAAAACAAGACACTTGCAAGCGTAGAATACCGCCGAGGGCCTCAGACCCCCCCCCCCCTCCCCCCAATGCTGTGGTCCTTTGTGCAGCCATTTTGAACTTCACTTTCAACATGGCAGGCATCGCTTTGACACGATCATTGCATACGCCTGCACCAAAAACGTCAGGAAAAAACAAAAACAGCGTTGACGTGAAGTAGCTAGCACTTGGTAACATACTAGCTGCCGTAACACTGTCAGTCAATCAGAAAGAGTTCCAGCATTGGTTTCCTGTTTGTTCCTCAGCGATCGTTGGCACTGAGAGCTTAATGACCACGTCTGGTTTGTAAGATTACGTGAGGAATGGCTTAATCAAAGATGAGCGTATCCCTAACAGAGCCTGTCCAGGATAGAGTGAGCAGAAAACAAAAAACCAATGGAACGTCAGACGGCGGCCAATCAGAGCCGCAACGTTCCACATCAACTCATGGCTCCATTAGCTGTTTGACAATAGAAAACGCTACATGGTAGAAATTTGAGGTTCAAATGGAATCATGACTCCAAGAGCCACGACACCCAACAGTTTGCCAAGGTTTAAGTCCAAGCTTATTTGATTTTTCTTTCTTTAAACTAAATATTTGAAAAAAATTTAGAGCTCTTGGCCATGTTCATCTGGTGAAATGACGACACAGATTTCCTGTTCAAATTCAAAAAGGCACAGTACATCAACAAAGAAATAATCCTCAGGTTACCCAGCTGTAAGAACAAAACCACTTGGAACGATGAGAGTCGAGCTCCAAGCTCACTGAGGCCTGCTGCAGAGAACTAGGCTGGATGTACTGTCCGTCCGTCTGGCTGTCTGTCAGAAGCTACACAAGGAGGGTTGTTATGGTCTGGCTCAAGTCAACATGTGGTTTCCATCAGGTTGCCATGACAACCGGTTCCTATGGCGCCTAGTTCCCCCACCAATCCACACTACCAGAGTGGTTGTAATTTCCTCCATAGCCGTCGCTACTGTAGAAGTTTCCACCGAAGCCACCTGGGAGGAAAAGGTCAAAGGTCAAAACCAACCTGAGTCCCAACAGCTTTAATAGATGGAATCAACTAGTTAATGAGAGAGTAGCTTCCTCACCTCCACCAAAGCCACGGTTTCCTCCACCGCTGCGTCCTGAACGGTTGCTGCTGAAGCCTCCAGAGCCACCTGGTGTCTGACGGTAGTCTCTGGCACCAAAACCACCAGAGAACCTAAAACAGAGAGAGACAGGTCAGTGTGTGTACACTCTGCAACAGCTACCCTAAGGCCAGAAGGAGGGGGGGTGCACAGACAGACCGCTTCGTCTGAGTCCATCTGCAGGCAGATTATCAACCATCCTTTACATAGACAGACGCAGCAACTTCCTGCTTCTCCTGTACCCTCCTCTAACCACTGTGTTACCCAGCAGCTTTTAAGATCACTCCTAATAACTTTGTTTGCACACAATTGGGTCCAACTGAGCTACAATACAAGCTGAAGGACTAATATATGAATGTAAACCCATGGGGTGACCTTTGACATGTCACCTGCTTCATTCTTGTTTTTATCATTTCAGGAACGTTACATTGACCTCTATTTGGGGTATATGGACATTTCTTTTTTTTTTTTATAAAAATAAATCAGAACCAATTCACAAGTCCAGAAATAGTTTTCATTGTTTGCCCTTTTTTTGTGTGTTTTTTCTATTAACAGCTAAAACATGAAGGAAACGTCCAGACGGCCATTTTAAGGCTGAGGACTAAAAGAGTTCTTATAGTTTTTCCTGATGAACGGTCACCCAGTGCTGGGTTATTGCTATACGACATAAAACATGTATGTAACTATCTACATCGAGCTAGATCAAATTGAATGGGATCATGATAATCGATTCTAACTCGAGAAATCTGAATCAATATCCAGCTCTAATATGAATCACTTTTTACTTCCTAAAACAGCATGATGTTGTGTTAAGCTACATGATAAAGCTGTGGAGTTTTATGTAACCTGTTAGCAGCTCCAATATACCAACAGCTCTGGTTCTGCGATAGTTCCCATCTACCAACTTCCCTTTAGAATCTTCTGGGACCACTTAGATAGAAAGCTGTAACTGACTGGGATGATTGAACTAGGAGTGTTCTTATTAAGCGGCCCATGAATGGGTTCCTGTAGTGTAGCTGTAATGCGTCACCTCTTGGAGCGGCCCCTGCTGGTGGTCTTGTGCTGGTGTTCATAGGACAGGCTCTCTAGCCAGGAGGGAACTTCCTGCTTGGCCTCAACCAGGATGTCCAGCAAGTCTTTGGTTATGTTGCTGTTTTTGTCGTTAAAGAACGACGTGGCCAGACCTGAAACAGCCCAAACATCACATTAACAACAGGACCATGTAAAGCAGCTACTGGTTGGTATTGAGGATGGAATCGTACCGAGGTTGCCCACACGTCCCGTACGGCCGATACGGTGAACGTACTCCTCAATGTCACTGGGCAGATCGAAGTTAATCACATGCTTCACGTTGCTGATGTCCAGACCCCGAGCAGCTACCTGGAAGGCCAACAGAAGATCCACTAAGATAGAGTAACTAGAGAGCAGGGGCGTCACGACTCAATTTTAGGGTCATTCTTTTACAGTACTGATCCCTGTGTCATTTTTGGAATAGTCTACGATCATTGGTTTTATTCATTACATTTTGGACAGTAAATCTCATTTTAAAAGACAGAAGGGATGAATTCTTTATTCATGTGTAATGAATCACATTAGGCATTAATGGTCAAATTGAAAGAATTTACCAGTAAAAGTGTCACAGTATTGTTTAAATTAGGCATGCACCGATACTGGTATCTGTATCGGCCCCAATACTGCCTAATGTACTGGTATCGGTTAAACTTAACCGATGCCATGAACAGATACTCAAAAATGCGAAATTCTGCAACAAATTTACCAAAAAAGATTTTTCGCTTAAAATTTTATTTTTATGGTAATTTTATATTTTACATCTGTTATTTTGTCTCAGTTATGTTTAGTTTGTAAAGTCTGGTGCCTTTAGTCTCTTCTAGAAAGGCACCAGAAGTTACACAACATGTAATTCAACAATATGTGGCTAGGTACACAACGAGGGCCCAAGTGGGATTCGATCCCACGACTCCCAAATGAAGGTCATGTGCGCTAACCAGTCAGCCAAAGGGATATCCCTGTGGCCAAGCAGCCAGGGCACATGATCTATGGGAGCCATAGTGACAGGACCGTAGTCACGTGTGGTTCGTGAACGAATCGTTCAAAATGAACTAATCTTTTATACGACCCGAGAGTAACGAGTCCTCTCAGTGAGCGATTCGTTCATTGTCATGCAGTTCCTTCTCTTGCCACATGTCAGCAGCTGCATGAGCTCAGTCAGCAGCAAGACAGGAAACAGAAATGATTCGTTCATGACTCACTCAGCTGCTGCGTCCGTTTTCAGGTCCCAGTTTTTTTTGTCATGTGACAGCCAGACCGCTCAGGCTGTGTGTGGCGAGCAGCAAGTACTACAGCTCACTCACGATTCATTCATATACGGATCGTGACGGATCATTCTTACTCATTCGTCACGTGAAAACTGTGGCCCAGCTTGCTATGAGCTGTGGAGCGGACTGAGAGATGAACAAGGAAATTAATGATGTCTGATATCTAATGTTCCTTTGTCATTCGACACCCGATATATATTATTTATTCATTAAATCATAATTATTTAGTGGACTTCAATTCTTGTAGATGTGTTATTGTGTGTATAATGTAAAGTGTGTTATAGGTTTGTTTATAAATAAATACTTCTGAAAACTATATCAGCATATTGATTAAATAATAAATATATAATGATGATAACAACAACAAACATAATCAATAATAGTAGAATTAATAATAATGTAAAATTTTGTACACAATAAACGCTCCATGTAAACATAAGGGACTTATTAATTATTCCTTTTTGTTTTAATTGTATCACTAATTGTCAAAATTAGTTTAAACTCACTCTTCCTCTCCCCAGCTGTAATGTGACCAACAGTTCGGACTGAACGGATCTCCTCGTTCATCGTTCACAGCTCAGGGTGTACAGTGTGTGGAGTAGTAGATTCGTTCATTTGTCATGTGACACCTACCTAGTCACTGTCGCGTTGTTAAACAATGATGGCAGCGTGGACACAAATAACTTTATTGTGGTGTGTATATGCTTTCCTAGGTTTTCTAATAGCTTGTGGCATTTTCTTTTTTCTTGTCAGGTGAAACAAAACATGTTGCCTTCTGTATTGTAGTGGAGAATTGAGCTGTGAGCCGGTAGTGAGCGATTTGTTCACGCTAGCGATTCAGCACCAGACATTGCAAGCTAGCTTCGGTTAGCTCTCGGAAAGGAAGGTATGAGTAACTCAATGTGCTGTTAGCATGTTAGCAGAGCTATACTACTGTGAACTAATGAGCTATTCTCGTGATGTGAGTTTTGTACTCGGGGTTTTTCTTCCAGTCCAGAGCAGAAATGTTTTTTTACTGGGTTTCCAGTTCCTCCTTGTGATTATACATTAGAAGGAGCGGCTTTAGCTACGGTCCCGCTGCTTCATCTATCCTAGCCGTGGTCGAGCTGTAGCTTTGCTAATAGCTACTTGCTAGGATCCGCTAATGTGCTCTGTAGACGTGCGCACTGATCATGGGGAATGTGATACAGGAAGTTAAAATGTTACCAGGTGTTGTGAGTTGTATGAGAACTGGGGAGAGTTACTTGTTAGGGAAAATGCATGTGTGGTTCTTTGTGATGAGACGGTTGTCTGTTAACGGTGCATCCCAATCGGAGGCCCGTATGGGACGCACAGTATGTAAAGATGGCAGGAGGTGATCGCGATCCTCTTTTGGATTTTGATGTGCAAGGTTGTAACGTAATTTCAGTAGATTTCGAATAAAAAAAGAAATCGCGATCGTAACACCCCTAATAGAGCGCATTTCTATCCTAATGTAGAACCTAGTTTAGACAGAGGGGATCACTCACAGCCGTAGCCACCAGGATGGGGCAGCGTCCAGATCGGAACTGATTCAGAGCTTCTTCTCTGTCCCGCTGAGAACGATCTCCATGGATGCTGGTGCAGGCGTAGCCTTCCCGATAAAGGAAGTCCTCCAGTGCATCTGCTCCTTTCTTGGTTTCCACAAACACCAAAGTCAGGGAGTCTTTACCTGTGGAGCCACCAGGAAAACTACATGAATGGCCTATAGAAAACTAAAACACTCTGTTCACATTTAACCAAGCAAAGCAAAGCCAAGATACAACATCCTACTTTACTATATTCCGACATAGACGCTACAAGTCTGGATTGATTGGTTGTTAGGTTAAAATGTATTATCAGATATGTGAAAACAAAAAATAAAAAATAGCCCTGTTGGCATCAACTGCTGTACCCCCAATGAGGTCTCTGAGCCTTAACTGAAGTCTGTATTTATTGATGTGGTTCAGTTTAGATGAATCCACCATTAGCTTAGCGCTGCAGACACCGCTCCATCTGTGGAGAAAATCTTCCGGCGTTTGTACCTGTGGCATTGAGCAGGTCAAGGAGGAAAGATCTCTTGTCGTTCTCCTCTACCCAGACCACCTTCTGTGTGATGTTCTCTGAAGTGGAACCAACACGGCCCACTGCCAAGAAGATGTAGTCCTCCAGGAAGTCCCGAGCAAGGATCTGAAGTAAAAGCAAACGCTCAGATAAGCATAGTCCCAGCCAGTAAACCTGCGGTGCTGTACGGTGCCCAGCAGTCCAACATACCTGGATCTCTTTGGGGAAGGTGGCGCTGAACATCATGGTCTGGCGGATACCTTTAGGTGGCATTGTATCCTGTTCTACAATGCGTCTGATCTGTGGCTCAAAGCCCATGTCCAACATTCGATCAGCCTCATCCAGAACCAAGTAGCTGCAGACACAGCTTACAGTCAGTCACTGACACCATCATTCTACATGCCAATTCTTTTTCAACCAAATACTGACTTGCAATGGTCCAGACCGATCTTGCCCCTCTCCATCATGTCAACCAGACGTCCTGGTGTGGCCACCAGTAGGTGGCAGCCTCTCTCCAGTTCCCGGATCTGTTGGCCGATGTCAGCGCCACCATACACCACACAGGGGCGCACATGGGAGCGATAGGCAAACTGGATGCCAGGAATCAATGGGAAGTTGTGTGATTTCAATAATCAATGCAGAATAAGTGAGAATGAATCATTAGTGAGCTCCACACTCACCTTTCTGGACTCCTCATAGATCTGCAGAGCCAGTTCTCTGGTTGGAGCTAACACCAGGGAGAGGGGGTACTGCTTACGACGACCGTACCTTCCATTGTCCTGGACATGGAGGGACAATTAGGACCTCCCAACAATGTATGAAATGATAAAGCACTGTTGCATTGTGTTACTACCTGTCCACTGTTCTTTGAGGCCTGCAGAGCATCTCCAGGTCCCTCAGTGTAGATCTGACTCAGGACCGGCAGAAGGAAAGCAGCAGTCTTACCAGAGCCTGAAACACATTCAGAAAGCTCCATCTAACAAAGCTCCAGACTACAACCAGCTGCAAAATATCCAGATTTAAGGAGGAGAAATACTGACCAGTCTGGGCGCAGGCCATCAGGTCTCTCTTGGTCTTAATGATGGGAATGGCGTGCTTCTGGACCGGTGTGGGCCGAGTGTAACGGCTCAAGTCGATGTTCCCCATGATGATCTCCCCCATGTCCACGTCATGAAACTGCACCATTAAAACCACCATTAGACAAGCCTCCTCGTTTACAGACAGGAAGAGAGAAGTGATGGACACCTACGCTCTCAATGTGTGGTGGACAGTTGCTTCCAGTCGCCTCCACAGGAATATCATCGTATTTCTCAAAGTTTATTCCAGTGTTGCTTGCAGAGAAGAGTTCACTGCAAACAGGATCAGGTTAGCATCAGCGTGAAACCAGAAAAAACAGCTCTCCATCAATGAGCAGGATTCTCCTTACTTCTCCAGACGCTCATTGGCTGCAGTGGGCTTGGACCAATCATCTTCTCCTCTGGAGTCCTCTGCCCAGCGGCTGTTCCCACCTCCACCTAATCCCCCACGCTCGTACCTGCACAGGGACGCAGAGAAAGTTTTGTGTTGAAATGTGGAGCGATGAGCAACAGAGCATTTCACCATCAGGTAGGGCTTTAACGCTCCATCCATCTGGATTGTTCAGCAAGTACCAAGGTTCTATCCTGAAGCATAACTGTGTAGCCCTTTAGCCAACAACAGATCTGACGCCACACAAACAGCTTAGCCTCCTGCTATCAAAAGATGTTCCACTGTCAGTACTTCCTGATGCCACAGAACCAAACAGTTTTGTTCACCAGCTTCCACTCTTCCCACAGTTTACACTTGGGGAACATTACCAAGTGAAAAAAACAACATTGTTTCTCTCACTCCATTTACTATAATGCTAAGATTTAATAATCTCCTTTCTCCCTATTTTTTGGTGTCGACTCATGTAAACTCTTATAGGCCTAAATATGTGATTTTATGTACCAGTTGGGTTTGGGGAGGAAGAGGCGTCGTCTTAGGCTTACTATGCGCTTCACAAATGCTCAGATGAAAGATGGGAAGGGTCTAAACTCTGGCCGCATATGAGCAAACATTCAAGACTTACTGACATATTTACTGCTGCATATGGTAATGTCAACAAGTACAAAGAATATGCAGAGATCAAAGCTGAACATTGCTAATTGAGCTGATTGAAATGGTTTTGCAAAAACTTTTGCAGGACTGGGTTTGATCGCACAGCTGCCCTGGCTGACCAAAGGTTTCTGTCCATGACTCAGGTCAGGGATCCTTTCTTTCTATTGCAAACAGAGGAATCGAAGGGAAGGAGAGCCCTGCTGCTGAAGTGTACATACCCCTGAAGGCCTCAAATATTTCAGGATCAACTTTTCCTAAACTATCCCGTCCAATAAGACTGTTCCTCACCTTCCTCTGGAGCCGGCCCCTCTGTCATTGAAGAAGGCAGACTTGGAGCGATCGTTACGTCCTCCAAAGCTGTTGTAGGCTGCGTCTCTAGGAGCCCCCCCCCAACCTCCATCTTTGTTTTCATAGCCTCCAAACCCTGTGGGGAAGAATATAAAACCCGTCAGCTATGCACTCTGAAACTAATGTGGTCAATCAGCTATCAGACATCAACAGATGCCTGCTGCTTACCAAGGCTGGACGTGTGATTTCCTTAAAGCAAAATTCTGTTAAAGGTCAAGTTAGTCCACAGCTAACAGACTGCTGTAGCTACTGGGTTCCAATGCATGTTTATCATAGAGGAAACTGGTTAAGAGGGTGGGGGACTAGACTATCTCTACTCTACACCTGCAGCTACAGTTCAGATATTTAAAGGAACAGAAAGTCCCCACCTGTATTCTGCAATGGCTGAGTAAACGAGCCTCCGCCCCTGTTACCATGGTAGGCGCCACGCCCACCTCTGTCGTTGCGAGGGGGTCCGCGGCCTCCGAACCCCCCGTTTGCTCTGTTGTCTTGGAAACCATTCACATATCCATTAGTGCGTCCGCCGTCCCATCCTGCTGAATCTGCATGTGAAGAAAGGGAGGAAAAAAAAAAGGACAGACAAGGGTTGGGAGTGTTCTGATTTACAGATGTTCATGACAGCAGCCAGCCACTGGGCGGCGCTCAGAGTCCAGAGCAGGCAGACAGACACCACTAAGGGACGAGCAGCGCTCACCTCCCTCAGCACTGCTAGGCCCACAGAACGGTGGTTACAGCTTTAAGGATCACCATCATGGAAATGCTTCATAAGCACGTTTAGTGAGCACGCGCGCACACGCACACACAGTAAACAAGCAACCAGTGTGTCCCAGTAGGTTCCGTTTGTGGGGAAGAACCAACAGGCAGAGTTATTCTAAAAGGACACAGCGCTGACGGATAAAACTCATCATGCTCAAAAGAACATTTCAGGCCAACAAACAGGGAGAACGAAGAGCTACTTCTGTACTAAGTCTGCATGTTTTAGATAGCTGCAAGCACGTGAAGCCGGAATCTAAAAGATGCAGGCTAGTGTTCCTTCAGGCCCAGAGCTAGAACCAGTGCTTCTTATTGGTGGGGTTTAGTACAGAGCATGGAACAATGCTAACACTGGCTAACACATGGGGACAACGTCTCCTGTTTTGTTACATAGACATTCTTACTAACTAATGATTTTGTCATTTACCGTGAGGATAAAACCTTCTGTACCTCTATGTCACCCATAAACACCTGTCTCAATGTTTTATAGACCATTGCATTGGCATGGTTACCCATTAAACGCCCCTTATAAGCCTGCTTAATGCAGAATATTCAAATTTCCATGGACAGGGGGGTTTATAGAGAAGGGATAACATGCAGCTGTTCATACACTGAAAACCATTTTTGCACCAGTATATGTTGCTGCTGAGCCCAAGTATGGTTTTGGTAAGGATTCTGTTTTATAAACGCGGCATCTGGTCATGTGATACAGGTGTGTTGTAGCAGGATTCAGGGTTGTTCCAATAATTAATATTGAATAAAATCAAACTCCAAGGGTCCAGAGATTGGTTCCTCATCATCAGTGCCATGCATCATCAGCCACTGTGCATACACACTATGGATGTGAGCCAACATGCAAGTGGAGGACAAGCTGTACCCCATCTGTTTCTCCAGCCAGCACCACTGTAGGCATGGTAAAAGGCAAGCTGAGAGGCCAGTCGTGGGTAACCTGAGTCAGAGTAAGGAAGCAGGCTTTAAGGAGGACTGGCTCATCCAGGTTATAATGCTGGCTTTGACTTGGTGCAGTAGTTACCCATGGTAGAGTCGTCCCATCCTGAAAGACAGTTTCTGTTTCCCTGTGTTGGCTGACAGTCAGCCTGCCATGGCTGGGGGCACTGCTTGGGGCCATCTTTGAGACCAGAATATAGAGCAGGAGGAGAGAGAACGGGGGGGTGGTCCATTGTGGGGAAAAATAACCAAGACTGAGCAAAGCTAGCTAATTAATAGATTATATCAAATGCTCCTTCATGACAGTTAGCTTGGAGTGCAAGCATCTCAGCAAGTAGTGAAACAATTCATCAGAGATGTATCTATAGTGCTTTATATCTCCCCTCCATTCATTTCATGCATCTGGAAAGGCTATTGGCCGTCAGCAAAAGCAGACAGAAGGGACTTACAGAAATTTACCGGTGCCACTGAATAACCGCACTGTGTACCAGCGGAACAATTTCCTGCTGTGGAATAAGAACACAGTAAAGAGGTCAAATGTGCATCGGCGCACTACAGTAACATGATTTCTAGTTAGCTTTAATGTCTGATGGGCATTCTGAGCCTTTATCAGAGCTGCCAACAGCTAGCACTCACATTAAATCAGACAAAGGCATTAAATGGTTCATCTGAATTCATGGAACATGAGAGCAGTGTAGGGGAAACGTAGAGGCTGACAAACGATACCAGCTGACCTACTTAGCAAGCACAGAGAAAACCCTTCAGATGGCTCCTGTTCAGTCTGCAGTGCGAAGGCCTTCAGTACATTTGACAAGGCAACAAAAAGGGGACAGAACTAGAACCATTGGCTTGACTGGTTAAGATCAATTCCTCAGCTGTGCTTGCTTTTACCATGCTCTGGTGTGCTTTTCACATGAACAAAACCACACAGCAAGCGTGTTACGATGCCCTCAGTGGCCAGCCGTGACTTTGTTAGACTCACCATTTTTTGCAGCATCCTTGTTCCTCAAGTGAGGTGGAATGTAGCGTCCTGGTGGAGAGAAAACACTCTGGTCAGCACACCAGGACTCACACAATAACTCGCTTTAAAATTCAAATAAGTGGAGCTGCATTAATCACATGGTTCATGTTCCACTACAAACAGCTGCCAATACTTGATACCCTCTAAAGGTTCCTAGAACTTCCCAACCTATGTAGCGAATATGGGGAACCTAAGGCTCCTCCCCTTCCTGTTGGCACCCTTGCCTGAAAAAATAATGAATGGAAGTTAATGGAGTGATTAAAGTTATTTTCTGGTCTGCTCTATCTTACGTTTGTGCTTGATGCATCGGTGTGTTCCGCACGGCCAAATTACGTCATTTCAGCAACCACGCCTCTACGCGCAGCTACTGCGGAGACCCAAATTTCCACAGAGCCCAGGAAATTTTGTAACAACACGGTCGGTCACGCATGGAAAATCATGGTGGAGGTTCCTAAGTGCAGGAATCTTTATGATTCGGCCGATGGAGATCACTGATCAACTGTGTTTTAATGGACAAATAGACAGTCTCCTTTTTTGTCTCTTTTCCAAAGTAAACAGCATAATAAAAGTTCTGGTTTGTTTAAGCTCACGGGTGTCGCCATCTTGTAAAGAACAGTGATTACTACTTCTACTTTGGTGTAGTGTTGTATGTATGCTGTAGAGCCCTACACCGCCCCCTACAGTCTTCAAGAATGTTGGTTCTCAGTAGGGACAAGCTGCAAAAAGTATGAACGCTGCTCGAATGAGTCTCAGCCGGTTCCGCACGTCTCATTTCCACGCGGAATGTGAATGCGTTAAGCCTAAATCAAGCCTTAGGCTCCCCAGTTAACAGTCTTAATGTCCGCTATGGAGGTTGACATGATCAGTACCAAGGAGAGCACTGCTGGACTGGCTGCTTAGCAAACAATAGCATCTAAACTAGCATTGCTCCATGGTGTTTTAGCTTCCAACGCTGCATTTTCTTCTCCTTCACAATATTATAGCTTGTTCCAATAAGAAAATAAATCATAAATAGGCAGATTTTCTATGAATAATTTGGAGTTCCTTTAGAAAAATCCTTATGTGGGTAAATCAGATTGTCACTACAGCATAAAAATAAAACACCTCTCAGGCCATGTCAACACGTAGCCGGGGTTGTTTTTTTTACGAAGATTTTCCTCTGCTCCTTGAAAAAAAAATCTCCATCCACACTTAACCGGATAAATGCGTTTTTCAGCACATTCATAGACGTGGCAAACCTGTAGGGCGCAGTAGTTCTCCCCAGTCCTATCCGCCAAGAGAAACTTTATATCCTCTCTTCAGCACGCAGCAGTTATACAGCTTATAAAAGCAAACAAACAAGACGTGCTTTAACAATGGATGATACCAACACAGCGCTGAGGAAATAAATGCTGTTGCCGAGAGTAAACACAGGTCGCACATGTGGTGTTGGAGCATTTTTGGTCGCGAAAAGTGGCGTTACGGCTCTTAAAACACAGTTTTCAAACGTCCACACTCAGATACTGAAAACGGAGAAAACGCAAATCTCCACTTTGGCCGGAGTTTTTAAAAAGCTTCATTTTTGGTGCCGAAATTTGGTGAGATACCCGGCTACGTGTGGACAGGGCCTCAGTCGTAACCTTATATTCAAGTAAGTCTAGGCCAGTCAAGCCTTCAGGTCCTACCAACATGAATCTTCTCCAGCACACCTCGATCAATGACTCACGCAACTTAAAACAACCATTTGATTTAAGAAAAGCTAAAGTTGTTACTTACTGCCAGTTCCTCCGCCTTGCCCGTCAGAGTTCAAGTCTAGGACAGCAAGCTGCAAAAAGACAAAAACATTTTTTTTATAAAAACGACATATTACCCAACACAAATGAAAAATGTATAAATATCAAGTCTGTCAAATGGAGTCCATCCATTTAACCGTACTAATTGTTTCAAATAGGCCATGTATTTTAACATAAACTGTTTTTTATGCAGTCCATAAGTACATACCAGTAAAATGGTTTGTCATCAGTAACAAAATAAAGGGAAGGCTAAACGGTGATTAGGTAGAATATGACCTCCATTCACTGCATGTGGTCAAAATATCTGCTTTAGTATGGTTATGTAATTTTATAAACTCAGACCAGCTCAGTTTATCACAAAGGATTTTATGAAAACATTTTCACGTAATGTAACAAAGTGAAAACAAAGGTCATTCAAGGTTTTTTTATTAAAACAATACGGCAGCTAAAAGATTTCAATAAAATAGTCCTTTATTGTAACACAAAGGGAAAATTCATCTATATAATGGCACCTAAATGACTGAGATTCACACAAGTAGAAAAAACAGGATGTAGATTAAATAAAATGACCAGCACATACAGACATGTTTTTGATCTTCCGTAAGACGAAACTAAAATCTTTTAGAGATGTTCTCTACCTGCGAAGGGATTTTATTACCTCCATCACGACGACTTCCGTTTGACGTGTTCACTACTTCTGTAAGCTAAATTTAGGAAAAGATTACCACTCTCCTAAATAATAACTGTAGTAAATAGTTTCTTCATAGTTGTTAAAACGTTACAAATGCATTAACTAATTAAGTAGCAGCGTCCTTTAAGCGTCAAAATGCGAGTTGCGGCGTAAAGTGGTCGAATAAAATGATTAAAAAGCATATTTAAAGCAATGGTTACGCTACTAAAATCTGTATGAAGCCAATGAGTTTCTATGTATAGAGGAAATGTGTAAATACAGACTGCTGAGAAGCCATAATCTGTTATACATGGCAGTTTTTACCCCGACCTATTTTTCCTGCGCCACGTTTCAGGCCGAGTAGGCCTCGTTAGCTAAGCTACTCTGGCTGCTGGGAAAATGCCGGCCGGGTCTAAAATGTCAGCTAACCTGGTAGTTTTCCACTAGCTTTGACTGTCCTTTAAAGCCTTGATTGTTAAAATTAAACTGCGCTAGAACAGGTTTTCGGTGTAAAGTTGAACAAAGTTAAAGTGTCGACACATATTTTCAGAAGGACGTCCGTCGGAGAGTTCGTTGGCTCGGCGGAACAAGTTCCGCCATCACAATCCGCTCTACTGCAGACTCCATTTTAGCAGCGTTAGCTTAGCTTGGCTAGCTCCCCGTTTTTCTCCGTCGAAACTAAGATTAACAAGACAAAATATCTTGAACTCCACCAAAGAGATACGAACAAGTTGAAATTACTTACCTGTTGATCTAGACCGTGTGGATTATCAACGACCACATGACTCATAACTAAAGAGAATAGTGGGGGATTATTACTTAAGAAAAACACTTTTCTTTGTTAGCGCCACCGGCTGATCTCAAACGGCAAATTAGCTGTACTTTTCTCTACAAATTACAACTAATAAATGTTAAATAAAATATACGTATTGGTTTACGTTAAATAAATAACAAAGCTGATCGTTCTAAAGTTTGAGTTTTGTTCCCAAATGAAAAGACTAATGCGGAGCTGTTGAGCAGAAACCCCCTCCCGGCAGACTGGAAAGTGGCGGAATGAGACTCTGTACGTTCAGGTAGCGCGAGATATCACCTCTGTAACCTCAGGGCTGCGGGCTGGTGACCAAATATCGCGATGCTTCCTGTATGTCTAGGAGGAAAAAATAAAAACAGAACGTCATGCCAACTTATTCCTGTAAATTCCTTCTAAGGTGATTTACTTTTACCCATCATGCAGGAAATACTGTTTAGACAGCAGGGAAATGAGCTAATGTCAAAGTCATGAAGATGACCAAGCCAGACTAAAATGTTCTGATTTTATTGTAGGCTAAACGTCCCACAGTTATCGTTTCAGCTGTCTCCAAAATGCAAGCAGCAACACCATCATATAGGTCAGATACAAATCACAGAACTACCAGTCACTAGAAAATATGGCATCTCCTGTACCTTTCAAAAGTATTCAAAAAGTATTAAGAAATATTTTGACTTAAAACCACAATGTTCAATGTATTTTCTTGGGATCTTATGTGATGCAGCTATCACAATGTTAGTTCTAACAGCTTTCTTCTTGCTGTTTTTTTCATGCCCATGGACATTAAAACCAATCAGATGGAAAACAGTCTAACAGGAATATAGAAACATATTCTTAGAGTTCTGAATCATTCCCCCTTCACAGCAATATCCATTGTGGTTTAGGAGTAAACTTTTGGGTCAGTTTCTCTCAACATGTTTGACTTGACCATTTTTAATGTCATCTTATTACTTAAAGATATAAGGGGATGACATGAATACAACTGCTTTGTTTTCTGTGTTTTATTCTAAGAAACCTTTTTCTATATACCGTAAATTGTTAATCTTCTAGATTGCCTTTAACTGTGTTATGCCTGGATTTAGTTTAACAGAAGCTTGAATCAATCAACAATCAAATCAATCAATCTTTATTTAAAAAGTGCTTTTCATTCAAAGATTGCACCTCAAAATGCTTTACAGATTAAAAATGAGCCCATAAAAACACATTCTCATCATTCCCTCCCAGATTTAAAAGCATGATCACATTTATTCTATTTAGGAAAACCAGACAGCAGAAAGTTACAGTAATAAATTCTACTTGTGATAAAAGCATGCATCAGTGTCTTCATGTTGGCCTGTTCTCTGGTGAGAAGGGAAAAGGGGATTTGGTCTTCTCTGTGTGTTACTTCAGCTCACAGTCAGGATTTAGTTCATTGGGTTCATTGGTGAGGAACCCCCCATGTGGAAATAGGATGAGATTAAATCCCCCCCGTTAAATTATAGTGATTGATTACTTTTCTCCGCTCACTCTCATTCGTCACACAGCAGTCGGATTAAACCAATCTTTTCAACAGAACCAGTCTGATGACATGAAGTCGGCTAATAATAAAGCGCTATACAAGTACAGACCATTTACTAACGGAGCCCAAAGCCAACACATCCCATTCCAATCAGAAAGAAACAGTAGAACAGAAATACTGCTGTCTATAATGACACCGTCTGTTATTAACATTTGTTTGATGATTATTGTGTGAAGTTTGTGCTGAAAATGCAAAGACAAGAAATCTGTAATGGAGCAAAGACATTATTACTCTGTTAGAAACCTCTCCTGAAACTAACCTCATCGTTTCTTCGCTCCAGAAGGAACTTCCAACCCACCCACCTTTGTACCCCCGCTCCAGTTTATTGTAGAATGAAATGTAATGTATACTACTGTACAACCAAAGCTGGTCAACTGATCTGAAAACGTTGCGGACGTCTGTGTTCAGAGCCACAGGTTAAAGTATTCATTAATCATTCTTTATGGGTGTATGAGTGGCAGGAGGCTGGCGTCCATCTCCTGCAGTCTTTGGATTCAAACATGCCTTTTAAAAGGTTTTTGCAAATAAAAATCCATGTTCTTTACATGTATGTTCCCTTCTTTTACTCTGATACCATGAATAAGACCCAGTGCATCAGCTGTGTTCAGAGGGGACAGTTTACCTGGGTCTTATTGAATCCCAGTGAAATCCCAGTTCAGCTAATAAAACCCTGTTCAGTTCATCCCCCAGCTAAGGAAAAGGAAACCTACAAAATCCAATGACATCCACTCAAACTGACAGGCCAGGGAGGGACATTGATCAGAGACACACTGAGGCCTTTGGAGGAGCAGCAGAGATCCAGTCCTGTAAAGACACCACCTGTGGACATTCCAGCTCCAAAGTCAAAAGTCTTTCACACAAGCAGTCGGTTTTATTTCTTGCTGTACGTCTGTTGCTACTACTTGTAGAGATCTATTGGTTTAATCCAGATGTTCTCTCTAAGCACAAGCATCAGTGTTGACAGTTACTTTGAAAAAGTAATCTGATTACTGACTACTCCTTCCAAAAATAACTACTGTACTGTACTACTGGAGAGTTCCACTAGGGGGCAGACTCAGAGTACAGAACTCAGACTCAGGCCAAATCAAACTAAGGTGATGATCAGATGTTTTGGATTGGCAGCAGTGTTGTTGAATGTATATAAAACCATATTTCCCACTATTGTTTTTTGTTTTCCTAATATTTTTACTGCCATGTACCAAATATATCTTTTTATTTAAGAAAATTACAAAATAGTAACACACCGTGTCTAAAACAAGTAATTTTAATCTGATTATCTGTATGGAAATAGTAACACCATAGATTAGTCGTTACTGAAAAAGTGGTTATATAAGGAGTAACGAGCTACTAAGTAACGCGTTAGCAGCATTACTGTCAGTGAGTCACCTCACCTTCTGTTAGTCATTTATTGAAATGAGATGCGTCTGGATAAACAGCACAAAGGAGCACCTCCCAAAGGGAAAATGTTGCTCAACTTGATATGAAAACTGACTGAGCTGACCAGCTGTATTATTTTCTAAGCCTCAGTTTTTACATTAAATAGGTTTTAAGCTATTTTTTTAAGAACCTCATTTATCATACTGTGCTTCGAGATATTTTCCATGGAATCTTTAATTATTTTTCAGGAGATATTTGGTATCTGGAGCTCTCAGTTTTTTCTATCCTGCTTTATCAAACAAAAATGATTGCTCCATCTACTGGACAGATTTATGTTTCTAAATAAAAGTATCCATCCATCCTAGCAGGGTCATGTGGAGGCTGATGTTCATCTCCAGGGGTCATTGGATGAACAGGCGAGGTAGACCCTAACTGGGTCACCAGCCCTTGTGCCAATATGCCCAATTCAAATACAGGAGGCTGGACTGGATTAAAGTCAAACTTTATTGAGACAAAGAATAAAAAATCCTAATTAAAAAGCAAACAGACACACACATATCCAAACGTGCTGTAGTGAATCCTAGAATCCACCTGCTCATCACCAGCCAAACATGTACTCCATTGCTTTGGAAACAAAGCCATCATCCTTCCTGGGCGTTTGTCTGTCTGCTACCACCTAAACATGGACACACATAGCGAGCTCTTAAACCTGAAGCTGATGATGACTTGTAGACATGCAGAGACAGATGGGAGATCTGAAGTCACCTGGTAGTCACTGCCAGAGCTCCTGTAGGAGGCGCTGAGCGGTCGGATGGCTGAGCGAGGGGTGGAGGGCAGAGCAGAGGAAGACACTGAGAGGGGCGGAGACACGGCATCACTAGTACCCATCACACTCTGGAAGAAACAAGCAAGCAGGAGGATATATGCCAAGTTCAAAGCTGAGGTGGGACTGAAGAGACACAGTGATGCTGCTAGGACACACCTTGTCTATGCAGGGTTTGACCCCCACCATGATGGAGTCTCCGAACACCTTCCCATCCTTAGACAGTGCTTTCCTGGCCTGCAGTCTGGACTGGTACTGGAGATGCATCCAGTTACCAGGAGAGGCCATCTGCCAACACATCATCAGAACATCCATCTCTTTGTGTTGCTCTCTGATCAGTATGTGGCCACAGTCATTGTGCGGCTCTCACCGTGTGTCTGAGGATGTTTCCATACTGAGCAAACTGCAGCAGGATGTAGGACGCCGAGGCTGGAGGAAAACTAAAACATGCAAAAAAAAAAAAAAAGCACAAATATCAGCCATCTGCTTTAGATTTTCACTTAAAGTGACTTTATAGGTAAAATAATTCTACATTCAGTTGCACTGAAGCATTCATGTTTTTAACATATCAGTGGCAAAATACCAAGAGCGACTGTAAAGCTAAAAGGCTAAAAGAGTGAGGTAGAGTATGAATACCCAAAGACAGTGACCCAAGTCTGGTCCAGCTGGTCGTCTGATGACAGAGACTCGCCCTGACTGTAGAAAGGATCCACCTGGGCTGGAGACAGGCACCCCTGCTGCATGCCTGGGCACCACACAGGAAAAGATAAAGACTAGAACATGCTGTAGAAACCTTCCCGATCTAATCAGATGTGGTTCACTGGACAGTCCAGAAATATGGAGGAGGGGGGATGAATCAGTACATACCTATTCCTGGAGTGGAGGCCTGACGTGCAGAGATGGGAGACTGCATGACTGGAAAGGACTGGAAGGAAACGGAGACAAAGTTGACAATTTTCAGTCAATGATTAAAAATCTAAAGACTACAACAGCACTAGGCTGGTTTAAATCATATCTGTCCAACAGATTCCAGTTTGTTCATGTTAATTATGAATCTTCTTCACACTCAAGGGTTACTTGTGGAGTACCACAGGGTTCTGTGCTTGGACCGATTCTCTTTACTATATATATGCTTCCAATTGTTAAAATAATTAGACAACATGGAATTAATTTTCACAGTTATGCTGATGATACACAATTATATTTATCCATAAAACCTGATGAAAACAATCAGTTAGGGAGATTACAAGCATGTCTGGAAGACAAAAAAAACCTGGATGACTCTGAATTTTCACATTTTAAATTCAGACCAGACAGAAGTCGTTGTCTTTGGATAAGTAAGGAGGAAGATCTAGAACTCTATTCTGGATTTAACAGGGAGCCAGTGGAGAGAAGCCAAAACAGAAGAAATGTGATCTCTCTGTTTAATATTCATAAGAACTCTTGCTGCAGCATTTTGGATCAACTGAAGGCTTTTAATTGCACTTTGTGGACTTCCTGATAATAAGGAATTACAGTAGTCCAGCCTTGAAGTAACAAATGCATGGACTAGTTTCTCTGCATCACTGCAGGACAGGAGCGACTGTAGCTTAGCAGCTCGGTGTTTGTGCTGTGATCCGAAGATTGGAAGTTCGAGCCCCGGCTCTGACGGTCTAAGTCGTCGTATCCTTGGGCAAGAAATTTCACCCATTGCCTACTGGTGGTGGTCAGAGGGCCCAGTGCCCAGCAGCCTCACCTCTGTCAGCGCCCCAGGGCAGCTGTGGCTACAACATAGCTTGCCATCGCCAGTTTCTGCATGCGTGTGTGTGGATGGTTGAATGACTGAATGTAGTAAAGCTCTTTGTGAAAAAGCGCTATACAAATGCAGGCCATGTTTCTAATTTTAGCAATATTCTGGAGGCGAAATCTTGCAAACCTGTTTAATATGGGATTTAAATGTTATGGTCAAAAATTACACCAAGGTCCATACATCCATAATGACAACCCCCAAAACAAAACATTTTATGATACTCTCCATAACTTTGGCCTAACCAAACATGGCAAACAACCAACACACAATCAAGGAGACAGTTTAGACTTCTTTATTAGCAAAGGTTTAAATATCTCTAACATCTCTGTAGTTATGCATTGTGTTATTTGACCATTTTTGTGATTTATTTGAAAGTACAATTCTTGCTAAACTATCTAACCAAAGTGAGACCACTGTAAAAAGTGTTTCCTTGGGGATAGTTCAGCCAAAACCTTTAAACAAATTTACTGCTTTGCCTCATCCCTTTCATCCTCCAACACAGACTCAGGAAACAATCTGGTGGATAATTTTCTGTCTAAACTTTCAGACATCATTGATAACATTGCTCCGACTGGAGATAAAGTAGTCTCAGCGAGAAGGAACCATGGACTAGGGATCCACTGGTGCGTAGTGAAAAAAGGGAGTGTCGCTGAGCAGAGAGAAAATTGAGGAAAACTCGACTCCAGGTTCAATATGAGATCTACAAAGACAAATATAACTTAATTTTGAAAGGTCCAAGGGAATTATACTTTTATTAAATCATAAGGAGAAACATTAATAATGCAGAGATTTTATTCACAACAGCTGAGAGACTAAAGCCTAGTTTATGCTTCTGCGTTTTGACGGAGACGGATTGACGCAACGCCATTATCCGTCAACGCAAGGGCTCTCCGTCACCTACGCAAGGACGCACGGAGTAGAGGCCGAAATTTTAACTATCCGTTTCCGTCGATGTAGAGCGTATGCATCTGATTGGTCAGTTTGAGCAACAGCCAGAGATCGCTTCACCAGAACGGGGCTCTATAGTCGCTGTAATCAGAATCAGAATCAGCTTTAATGGCCAAGTATGACACATACAAGGAATTTGACTCCGGCAACTTTTCTCTCCATTACAGAACTTAAATAAGTAAAATTAAAAAACGGGAAAAAAATAAAAATAAAAATAAAGCATAATATATACACCAAACCAGGGTTATTGTACAGTAAGTATATACAGCAGTGCAGAGTTTTAGTTTATTGTTCATGTGAGTGGACACACACTCTGTGACTATTCAGAGTTCATCAGAGCGACAGCCTGGGGGAAGAAACTGTTCTTGTGTCGGGTGGTTTTGGCGTACAGCGCTCTGTAACGCCGGCCTGAGGGGAGGAGCCTAAACAGATTGTGGCCAGGGTGTGAGGGGTCAGTGGTGATTTTTCTGGCCCGCTTCCTGACCCTGGCCCGGAATAGGTCCTCAATGGAGGGAAGATCAGTACCTATGATCCTCTCTGAGGACCTGACTGTTCTCTGCAGTCTGTCCCTGTCTTGCCTGGTGGCGGATCCGAACCAGACAGAGATGGATGAGGTCAGGACAGACTGGACTATTGCTGTGTAGAATATGGTCAGCAGTTCCTGAGGCAGGTTGAACTTTCTGAGCTGACGCAGAAAGTACAGCCTTTGCTGGGCCTTCTTCCTTATAGAGTCAATGTGGGAGGTCCACTTCAGGTCCCGTGTGATGGTGGATCCTAGGAACCTGAAAGACTCCACTGTGGGGACTGGCCTGTTGGTGATTATGAGAGGAGATGTTGATGGGGGTCTCTTCCTGAAGTCCACTGTCATCTCCACAGTTTTGAGCGGGTTTAGCTCCAGGTGGTTCTGACTGCACCAGAGGACCAGCTGTTCCACCTCCCTTCTGTATGCAGACTCGTCGCCGTCACGGATGAGTCCAATGACGGTGGTGTCATCTGCAAACTTCAGGAGTTTCACAGAAGGGTCTCTTGACGTGCAATCAGTGGTGTAAAGGGAGAAAAGCAGTGGGGAGAGAACACATCCCTGGGGGGCGCCGATGCTGAGGGACCGGGTGCTGGATATGAAGTTACCCAGTTTCACCTGCTGCCTCCTGTCAGTCAGGAAACTGGTAATCCACTGGCAGGTGGAGGGAGGCACGGTGAGCTGGGACAGTTTTTGGTGGAGGAGCTCTGGGACGATGGTGTTAAATGCAGAGCTGAAGTCCACAAACAGGACCCGAGCGTAGGTAGGTCTAGGTGGTGCAGGATGTAGTGGAGAGCCATGTTGACTGCATCGTCCACTGAGCTGTTTGCTCTATAGGCGAACTGCAGGGGGTATAGCAGGGGATCCGTGATTTCCTTCAGGTGGGACAGCACCAGTCGCTCAAAGGATTTCATGACCACAGATGTCAGGGCGACTGGTCTGTAGTCATTTAATCCTGTGACAGGGGACTTCTTGGGAACCGGGATGATGGTGGAGCGTTTGAGGCAGGAGGGGACCTCACACAGCTCCAGGGAGTTATTGAAGATCTGAGTGAAGATGGGAGCCAGCTGGTCAGCACAGACTTTCAGGCCGTTTTCACATGTGTGGCCGTACCAGAAAACGGCCAGAGAAAATGCTTATTTTTTCTGTTCACATGGCACGGATCTCTGCCCGTATTGGGATCCAGTCTTTTACTACAAATAAACAGCAGGTGGCGGTATACAAATAAGTCTTAGTTCTCCAACAAACAAGGGAGTGAGAAGTACCGACGTCATAAAACGAGCGACAGCCTAGAATGTAAACAAACTGGTCTACCGGTCAGCTGCTACCTGAAGCCATCTACAGGGTGAGTGTTGCAGTAAACCCGCCGTTTTGTAACCTGCTGTGTTGCTGTGGGATGCTTGAATCGCGTTGTTTTGGTATTTGTATGGTCGCGAGGTGATTCTGTAATTTCGGCCGGCGATGTCGTCATTTCCGCGTGGAGCGCGTCTATCGTCTTGAGTACGGCCAGAGTACGGGTTGTGTTCACATGATACGTGGCCGCCCGTACCTGGAATCGGATACTACCTCCAAGGCAGGTCTCTCTGGCCGTATTCTGGCACGGTACAGTCTGTGTTCACATGGTAAGAAATAAGTGGATTTTGACCAAATACCGTACCCGAGTACGGACTCCCGTACCATGTGAAAGCGCCCTCAGAAAGGAAGGACACACTCCATCAGGACCTGATGCCTTCTTAATCCTCTGTCTCTGAAATAGTTGGCGCACATCCTGTTCACAGATCGTCAGCGCAGGCAGGGGGTCAGGTATGAGGATGGTTTGGGGTGATGCTAGGCCTTTTGTGATGGAGATGGTGGGGGAGGTGGAAGGTGTGAAAATTGTTTCAAACCTGGAGAAAAAGTCATTGAGGTCCTCAGCCAGGCGGGGGCTCCCCACAGGGTGGGGGAGTGGTCTCCTGTAGTTGGTAATGGTCAGTAGTTAATGCAGAGATTGGCCACTATATGCTTTATATTGAAAGGATAATTTATCTAATCTGTTCCTTTGGCGATTTTGAACACAAGGAGGTTTAGGAAAACAACAAAAAATGGCTGCTGTGTTTGTTTCCATGTGTTTCTAGAGGATTCTGTAATCCACACTTCTAGTAAAAAGCTTTACAGCTTAATCAAAACTTACTTTCTGTCGTTCATTGCTTCTTGAGGAAGAAATGCGTTCACAAGCCTAGAAAAAAAGAAGCGGCGCTGTCTGATAGTAGGCAGAGACGCCATGAAAACTTAGCGCCCCCTGCTGTCCTGGTCGAGCAACGCTGAAAAAACAATAGAGAGTGGAGTGGAAGAGTGGAGTTCTATAAACAGAAAACGTCTCCGTCAATACGTCTGCGTCTGAGTGAAAATTTGCGGTCGGAGAAGCATAAATTAGTCTTAACAAAACCCCCAATGACAGTAACTCCTGAACTAAACTCCACCAGGGCTTCCAATGAATTTGACAGCTTTTTTTAGAGAAAAGATTTTGACAATTAGGTCAATGTGTACAGCAGCAGCAATATTCATATTTATCTCTAGAATCAGAACCAAACATGGAGAAGAAGTTTTCAGCTTCTATGCTCTACAAATCTGGAACAAACTTCCTGATGACTGCAGAGCTGCTGAAACACCGAGCTGCTTTAAATCAAAGCTAAAACCTCATCTGTTTCGTCCTGCCTTTGAGTAAATGATTATGACACGTTATTGCTGTGTACTTCCTTTAATGTTTTTTTTATTCTTGTCATGTTTTATTCTTGAATGCGGTTTTTATTTTCCATGCGTTTGTCATATGCTTGGTTTCATTATCACCGACTCATGCCAAACACCTTGAATTACCTTGTTGTTCAAAGTGTGCTATACAAATAAAATTGCCTTGCCTTCTTTATTTTATTTAGCACATTCATCTCTGCTGCAAATTCTAATAAAAAGAAGAAAATAACAAAAAAAGAACAATATACATTAAAGTGTGAGAGAAAGTTATGCAAAATAACCCTTAGATTAATATATATCAAATATTAAAAAGACAAGCAAAAAACTAAATACAGGACTATTGATATTTTTATATGCACACAATATATATCAATAAAACATTTTCAGGTATCTGGATGGGTTTCGGTGTGTTTTTGATTCTAGATTTAACTTCAAGCTTTGAGGAATTCGTTTGATAGGAGGGATACTTGTTAGAAATCAAAAGGAGATGTTATTATGGCCCTCATCTCTGGAACAGGCTGCCAGAGGACCTCAGGGCCGCAGAGAACGTTCATGTTTTTAAGACTCACCTTTTTAGCCAAGCTTTTAACTAACTATTTATTGCCTATTTATCTGTCCCGAAGTTATAACTCCTTTTAACTGGTCTTGTATTTATCCCATTAATTTTATTTCTCTTTTATTCATTTATTTGCTTAGACACTTATCTTTTATTTATTTTATTTACCTACTTATTTATTTTCCAATTATTTTACACAAATTAATAGTCATATCGTTGCAGTGTTCCCACTGTGGGAGCCCTCTGCATCGGCAGCGGTGGTCATCTGTGGCCGTCTGGGCGGTGCTTGGGTGGAGGTGGGGTCCTGGCCCCGCCTCCTTTGAGCGCCCTGGGTTGGAGCCTCAGCTGCTACTGTTGATCTGCTGCTGTTGGTGCAGATGGCTCCCTAGATGGCGTTTCCTGTTCTAACCCGGCTCCCCTGTACTTAG
This sequence comes from Apricaphanius iberus, assembly GCA_028564705.1. Lineage (NCBI taxonomy): Eukaryota > Metazoa > Chordata > Actinopteri > Cyprinodontiformes > Aphaniidae > Apricaphanius > Apricaphanius iberus. The sequence continues at coordinate 107,677 of JAPXFQ010001371.1, read as the reverse complement.
CCAAGTGTCCATTTTGATCTCATTGTCGTGTTGTTTTGGAACGAACATGGGGATATGATTTTGGGGTGGGGGGGTGGGGGGTTTAAATGTTTAACAAGACACATGCTTGTATCTGTAGGGGGTGGGGATACACTACCGTTCAAAAGTTTGGGGTCACCCAAACAATTTTGTGTTTTGCATGAAAAGTCACACTTATTCACCACCATACGTTGTGAAATGAATAAAAAATAGAGTCAAGACATTGACAAGGTCAGAAATAATGATTTTTATTTGAAATAAGATTGTTTTTACATCAAACTTTGCTTTCATCAAAGAATCCTCCATTTGCAGCAATTACAGCATTGCAGACCTTTGGCATTCTAGCTGTTAATTTTTTGAGGTAATCTGGAGAAATTGCACCCCACGCTTCTAGAAGCAGCTCCCACAATTTGGATTGGTTGGATGGGCACTTCTTGCGTACCATACGGTCAAGCTGCTCCCACAACAGCTCAACGGGGTTCAAATCTGGTGACTGCGCTGGCCACTCCATTACCGATAGAATACCAGCTGCCTGCTTCTTCTCTAAATAGTTCTTGCACAATTTCGAGGTGTGTTTTGGGTCATTGTCCTGTTGTAGGATGAAATTGGCTCCAATCAAGCGCTGTCCACTGGGTATGGCATGGCGTTGCAAAATGGAGTGATAGCCTTCCTTATTCAGAATCCCTTTTACCCTGTACAAATCTCCCACCTTACCAGCACCAAAGCAACCCCAGACCATCACATTACCTCCACCATGCTTAACAGATGGCGTCAGGCATTCTTCCAGCATCTTTTCAGTTGTTCTGCGTCTCACAAACGTTCTTCTTTGTGATCCAAACACCTCAAACTTGGATTCATCCGTCCACAGCACTTTTTTCCAGTCTTCCTCTGTCCAATGTCTGTGTTCTTTTGCCCATCTTAATCTTTTTCTTTTATTGGCCAGTCTCAGATATGGCTTTTTCTTTGCCACTCTGCCCTGAAGCCCAGAATCCCGCAGCCGCCTCTTCACTGTAGATGTTGACACTGGTGTTTTGCGGGTACTATTTAATGAAGATGCCAGTTGGGGACCTGTGAGGCGTCTGTTTCTCAAACTAGAGACTCTAATGTACTTATCTTCTTGCTCAGTTGTGCAACGCGGCCTCCCACTTCTTTTTCTACTCTGGTTAGAGCCTGTTTGTGCTGTCCTCTGAAGGGAGTAGTACACACCGTTGTAGGAAATCTTCAATTTCTTAGCAATTTCTCGCATGGAATAGCCTTCATTTCTAAGAACAAGAATAGACTGTCGAGTTTCAGATGAAAGTTCTCTTTTTCTGGCCATTTTGAGCGTTTAATTGACCCCACAAATGTGATGCTCCAGAAACTCAATCTGCTCAAAGGAAGGTCAGTTTTGTAGCTTCTGTACCGAGCTAAACTGTTTTCAGATGTGTGAACATGATTGCACAAGGGTTTTCTAATCATCAATTAGCCTTCTGAGCCAATGAGCAAACACATTGTACCATTAGAACACTGGAGTGATAGTTGCTGGAAATGGGCCTCTATACACCTATGTAGATATTGCACCAAAAACCAGACATTTGCAGCTAGAATAGTCATTTACCACATTAGCAATGTATAGCGTGTGTTTCTTTAAAGTTAAGACTAGTTTAAAGTTATCTTCATTGAAAAGTACAGTGCTTTTCCTTCAAAAATAAGGACATTTCAATGTGACCCCAAACTTTTGAACGGTAGTGTATATATATATATATATATATACATGTGGGCTTAATTTTTTATCTTGTATAGCAGTTTGAACTGCATTTCATTGTTTGCAAGGTGCTTTATAAAAACTCTAAAGTTGATTGATTGATAGATAATTGTAGCTCTGTTGGCCTGTTCCAGCCTGACAGTGAAACTTGTGTAGAGATGATATCAGCTCCTTTACACAGACTAAAACATTTGACATCAGGCAATAAGTGCTGAAAGGAAACTCCTCTGTTGCTCAGGTAGAAATGATCAGTTTTCTGGCCCATTTCTGATTTCTATTTAGGAAAGTTTTTAGGCTAATCGATCATCTTCTCCTTTTCAGATTTTGAAACCAAACTGAGCATCTTAACACGGGCCTGACTTTTATCATGAGAAACAATAATGAGCCATGGCTGTGTTCTGGTTCCCCTGGGAGCCATGCTGGATACCAACCTGTTTGTGGGCACTGAGTGGCGTCCCTGTTGTGACCAGGTCATCGTAGATACTGCGAACAGGCGGCGCTCCACTCTTGTCTTTGGGCGTGGGGACGACGGGCTGCGGGGCCGAACCTCCTCCTCCTGAAACAAGAGTTCAGCTCCTCCACATTAACAACCCGCTGCACAGCCAACCTATCTACAATAACAAGCCTTGTTCTGCTGACCTCGACTGCTGCTCATGCTCTCTGCCAAGGGCGAGGTCAGGGTGAAGGGGCGGGGCTGCGGGCTAGCTGGTGCAGGCAGGTCACCCATGAGGAAACCAGGAAGAAACTGAGCTCCGGAGGTGGGCTTGGGAGAGGTGGGAGAACCCAGAGTCATGGGTTCAGATCCCACTGAAGGACAAAGACATGGAGCACATTATTCAACTAGAAGGAGACAAGTGGTCACCAGCAGCACCACAGAACACCGTTTAGAGCTGCAAACCTAAATCTCGTCATATTACAACAAGCATGGAGATTTTATTGACTAGTGAAGCATTAGTGTAATGAAAATGACACATGACTCTCAAAATGTGAATGTTTTTAGAAGCATCTGCATTCTGACCCCTTCCCTCTGTTATCTCTACATAAAATCCAGCGAACTACTTGTCTGTGTGGAGAAGTGTGACGGAGGCTAGCAGCAGGTCTGCTCTGCAGTTTGCTCTAATCCATTCAGATGACCCAGTCAACATGTGATCTGAGCCCAAAGCTCAACTTTTAGAACCAAAGTTCACTCCAAAATACATGGTGGTGGCAGCATCATGCTGAGGGGATGGTTGTTGGCAGCAGGGATGGAAATAAGGGATGGCAATAAACAGAAAGCAATCCTGGAGTAGAAGTACAGTAGAAAGCTAAATATCTCAGTCTAAAGACCAACAGGTAGAAGAGTTGCTCAGTAGTTATTAAATGATAAGGGAAACCTTATTTCATACTCAGGTCAGGACCATACGGATAAAAACCCTTCTGTCATTCTATCTTGAATTCAATTCACTTTTATTTATATAGCATCAATTCACAAGAAAAGTCATTTCAATCTAATTATACAAACATTCTAATCAATTACAACTTTTCTATGTAAGGAATCCCAGCAGATCGTGCTGAGTCATCAACTTGAGGTTGTGCAACAGATTGAAAAGAATTTAAAAAGACAGAAAAAGTTTGTTAAAACTTGTTCTTATTTTAATCATCCCTCCTCAGAGTCCAAATAAAAACAGGCTGTAAAACACAACAGAGGAGTTCTGGCAGGCTGACATCAGTTTGGCTTTAAAAAAAACAGAAGATACATCAATTACAGATATTTCTTTGACATTCTCCATATTCAGGAGATTCTAGATTTATGCCAATAACACCTCACAAATATGCAGTTATTTTGATGTATAATCTAGTTCTACAAATAACTCAACATATATAGAACTAGTTAAAACTCCTGATAACGACAAAGCAACAAAAGCTTCTCAACTTTTGACTTTGAAGTTATTTCATAAACATATCCAAAAATGTATTCGTTAAAAGTCACACTGATATGTATCATGCACCGATATCAATACTGATATCAGGTATCGGCCGATACCGTTCTAATTTTCTTGTATCAGTATCGTTTAAAGGTCCAATGTGTCACATATTCATCTTTTTATTAAGAAAATTCAAGTACTGCTTTCATTTATAAGTATTTTACTGAGGTCTGAAAGTGTTCTGTACATCGGTGGAGCGTTTACCAGATGGAGGAAGACGGACACGGAGATCGCAGGCTTTCTGCTGGACAGGTAAGTTCATTACATGTTTATGTTAGACACAGGACAGGTTAGTCCAGCAAATAATTTATCTTCCGTTCCGGGGCTTTAACGTTAACCAATAATAGATACTTCAAATGTGGAAAATCTGCATTAATTATACAGAAAATGTTTCTTTTTCTACTGAATTGTGGTTTTGTTGTCAATTTTATTATAACAAAATGTTTTTATAATTTGTTGCAACAAGCAGAGAAGAAAATTTAAAACTTTTCATCTCAACTGTTTTTTTTTTTTTTATGTGGTAGACGTATCACATTTTTACACGGTTTTGGCAAGTACTCTGTTCCAAGTATCGGTATGGTATCGGTTTGAAAAAAGTGGTATGGTTGCATCCCTTGCCATTTATCTACATCTACTATTATATCCCAATTTTTCATTATTTATTTGCTTTGAAGTGTCATTCTCCTCCTCTCTTTTTAATTGAATTTCCTGTTGGGACTTCCGGCGAGATGGCGGAGCGGGCAGCCGGGAAGTAGCGAGCTCTGATTACATGCCACATGCTGCCACTCGCAGTTCTTCCTTTTATTTGTGACACCGCTGCTGTGTCCAACAAATAAAATGTCTCTTCTAGCCTCCACTTCACCCACTAGCACTTCAATCAACGTCTCCGTAAAGTTTCTCTTCTTGTTTTTCTTTTGTTGTTACCATATTTCCCCTCTTCTTCATATGCATCAATATTCATGTCCTGCTTTGCATTGACCTTTTATAGCCAGATGTGGGCGTGTTCAGGGCGGGAAATGAGCCAAATTCACGTGCGCAAACTTCCAAGAAGACCGTGATTTATAAAGGGGAATTGCTCACACCTGTGTGTAGGCATGGTTTTATAAATCAGAAATCTTTTTGGCGTACGCAAACTTTTTGTTTTGGTCGTACGTACACTTTTAGTAGGGATTCTACGCTATGTTTTATAAATGAGACCCTGATCCTGGACACCGTTCACCGCCTCGGTATCCCACTCAACGGCCGTCCCCGACAAATCATCCTGCAATTCTCGCTGAGAACCAACAAGTAGGAACTCTGGCGCGCCACCAAGGGCCATCCTTTTTGCAGGGAGCTGAACATTGAATTCGTCAAGGGAGATAGAGGGGCACGGCTGGCCTTATGGCCAAAAGTGGAGCAGGCACGCAAGGCGGGACTGAAGGCGATCTACAAGGGTCGGCTTGCATACATCAACGGACAAAAAATAACTCCTTGATTAGCCCTGGAAATGGGTCTTAAATTCCTAGATGTGCGTTGAAATGTTCTTTTTTACTCAGGGTTCTGCTACATGTCACATTCTTCTCAGGTAACACACACATAATTTGTTCTGTTACTGTTATTTGTGTTATATGTTTGATTTGAAAAGCAACCTCTCTTTATCAATCTTAATCAATGCAAGGGGATTAAAAAACATAACAAAAAGGAAAAGTTTTTTCTGGTTTTGCAAAGGGAAAAATGCTAATATAGTATTATTACAAGAAACTCATTCTAAGCCTGAAGCCACACTTTTTGGTCCAAACAGTGGGGAGACGGAGCTTACTTCTGCCATGGCAGTTCAAGGTCAGCAGGGGTCGCTGCTTTACTAAAAAACTTTCAGGGGCAAGTTATCGCTCAACACAAAGATGAACATGGTCACTGGTTAATCCTTGTTATTGATGTTGACAATGCAAAATTAATTGTAACAAATTTGAATGGATACAATACTATAAACCGGAATAAACTACTGTTAGAAGAAATAGCTCTACAGCTTGAGCATCTTAAAGTATCATACTCCACTAATAATGTCATTGTTGGTGGAGACATTAATATGGTCCACAATGATTTTTTTCGATAAATGGCCCTCCAAATATTCCTCAAATCACCCAAATTCCATATTTAATAACTTTTGCTATGAACAGAATTTAGTGGATGCCTGGCGTTATCTTAACCCTGACACAATTAGATTCACATGGTTCAACACAAACTATAAATCTAGAATCGACCACTGGCTTGTGGCTAATGATTTATTATCTTATGAAATCAATACTGATATCTCCGCTGCACCTCTGACAGATCACTGTCTCATTTATCTACAATTAAAACCACAAGTTTCCACACAGGGGACAGCTAAATATTGGAAATTTAATTCCACTCTACTAAATTATGACTCTTATTGTGAAAGATAAGATCTATTCTGTCAGATGTTATTATGTTAGAAGAATTAGACACCTCAATACGAAAATGGGATTTTTTTAAGTATAAAGTTAGACAATTTTCAATCTCATAGCAAAGATATTCTAAAAGAATCTCAGAAGAGAGAGCTTGATCTTGTTAAAGAATTGAATTTTTACTGTAGCAAATCTAGCCCTACGGATGACGACAAACAAAAAATCCAGAATCTTCAAACCACTTTAGATGAAATGTATAATCAAAAGGCAAAAGGTGCATTTATTAGGTCTAGGGCAAAATGGATTGAGGAGGGTGAAAAGAATATGACATACTTTTGTAATTTAGAAAAAAGAAGACAAAAACAGAACAGGTTAAATCCATGTTAATAAATAATATAGAAATTACGGATGACAAGATAATCTCAAAGGAAATTTTTAAATTTTATAACAATTTGTGCACTTCAAAATTCTCTGAACAAAATTGTAATAACTTCCTGAAGAATATTGAAATGCATATTCCTAAAATAGATGACTATTTCAGACAGCTGTGTGATGATTAATAACAAGCTTAGAGCTGGATAAAGCTGTGAAGCGACTATCTCTGAACAAAGCTCCTGGTCCAGATGGACTTACAGCCAATTTTTATCATCATTTCTGGGAAGAAATAAAAGATTTACTTTTTGGTGTTTTCTCAGAGATTTTTGAATCTTGCGATCTCCCTCCTACAATGCGACACGGTGTAATAATATCTATTCCAAAAGCAGATAAAGACCATAGAATTATTGAAAATAGAAGACCAATTACTCTAAGAAATACAGATTATAAACTTTTTACTTACATTTTCAAGATACGTCTTTAATCTGGAATATTATATATTGTTTCGGAAACACAGTCAGGATTTTTAAAAGGAAGGTCTATTCACAACAATATAAGACTCGTAATGGATATTATTGAATACAGTGATATAATAAATGATGACGGTTTTATATTCTTTTTAGATTTCTATAAAGTATTCGATTCAGTGGAACACCAATTCATCTTCTCAGTTCTAGAACATCTTGGCTTTGGAGTTAGGTTTACCAATTTAATCAGAGGGTTGTATCGGAATATCAGCAGCTGTGTTTCATTACCCAGAGGTACCACTCCCAGGTTCATTAACGTCTCTGTGGGCATACAACAAGGCTGTCCAATCTCTCCTTGTCTTTTCATATTAGTTAGTGAAATGTTAGCAATCTATTTGAAAAGCTCTGTGGATCTAAAGAAATTTAATGTCCTTGGCGCAGAGTTGATCATAAGTCAATTAGCGGATGACACTACGCTTTTCTTAAAAAATTATGAACAAATTCCTATTGCTATTGATAAAATAAAGTTGTTTTCTGCAGCCTCTGGGCTTAAGCTAAATCTGAAAAAATGTGAACTGATGGCTATTCATGACTCCCCTCTAAAAGATATCTGTAAAATTCCCATCAATTCAGAAGTTAAATATCTAGTAACATTTATTTATAAAGACCAACAATCTAACCTAAAGACAAACATAACTAATAAACTTAATATAATTAAATCCATACTAAATATTTGGCTTCAGAGGGATCTCTCCATATTAGGACGCATTTATTTAACCAAAATGGAAAGTATATCTAGGTTAGTTTATCCATCCTGTAGTATAGATATATACTATGCCAAAACAGATCACTATTTTATGAAGAATGGATGAATAGAAAAGTATGGTCTATTGTGCACTTGATGAAAGATAATAATGAACTACTAAAATAAGATGAATTTTGTCTTAAATATAACTTTAACCCTCCTAAATCTGATTTTACAAAATGATTAAAAGCGCTTCCTAAAGAGGTGGTTTTCCAGTACAGAAACATTATTCACCACCAACCTATAATCCCACAGTATGGCTCTATTTCCCTCCAAGGTATTACCCTTATTGATAAAAAGTCTACAAACCAATTTATCAGACAGTGTTTTGTTAATCAACTATTCCCTTGTAAAATCAACAAGAACAACATCATTTACAAATTTGGAAAAAGCTCCATTAATAAATTAAGAACTCTTTATCTAAAACTTCCTATTCAACCTGAAGTCAAAGAAACACATTTAAAAATTTTGAACAATGTCTATCCCTCTGAGGAACTTCTCAGAAAACGTTTTAACATTGATGATAATTCTTGTACCTTTTGTGAGAAGGATGTAGAAACAACTGATCATATATTCTTTGAATGCAACAAGACACGGACATTTTGGAACTTTTTTGAAGACTGGATTCAACCTCAAATTGAATTTCCACATCCCATTTCAAGAGATCATATCACCTTTGGAACTCTCCTTCAAACCAAGAACTCTGCTATAATCTAGTTCTCTGTCTGGTAAAACTTTTTTTACATAAACAAAAAATACTGAAATCACCCCTGATTTTCAATGCATTTTTAAATTATTCTAATCTGTATGTAAAATCCCTTAAATGTATTAAAGATAACGTCTATGAAGATATGTATAAACTATTGTGTAAACTTCCTAGAATTGTACAGTAGTGCCTTGCATTTTTTTTTTTTTTTGGGGGGGGGGGGTTCTTCCCCATTTTTCACTGCCTCTTCAAATCTCATGTGAATACATTTGCATGTTTGCCTTGTTTGTACTGTAAATAAGCTTGTTTTGTAATAATAATAATAATTAAAAAAAATCAATTTCCTGTTATACATTTTTTATATAATTATTTGGAAATCCTCGTGGCACATAATGTTCTGTGTAAAAAAAATGTCTGATGAGGTACACAGCTACAGAACCAAACATGTTTGCTTAAACTAAAGACAGACGTGCAGCTGATTAACAACATTTAGACATAAACCCCTCCAACAAAAGCACAGCGCCATAGGATCTTTATGTAAAAGCTAGCCTACCTTGTAACTCCATTTTCTTCTTTTTCCACAGCCGCGAGTTTCAAAGTTAGGAAGTGACGAAAGGCCGTAGAAAGGCCGGTGGCTAACCGGAGGCTAACAGCGCTCAGGTCGCGGAGCTAGCTCTTCATTAATCGGTGGTCGTCACATAAAGCTGTGAGACGTTCATCCTAAATGATCCAACAGAGTGCTGGTAACGCTGGTTGATGGCGGCTGTCTGACTGAATATCACGGTTAACCCACAGTGTTGGTGGAGCGCTGAAGTGATGCTGGAGTTAGCTGATAGTACGGCAGGTTTGTTCCGGCGCATGTAGATGGCGTCAGTGAGACGTTTAAGTGAATCGTTGTTTTTTTCACATTTAAAATTTTTAAAATGTAAACATTCTTTTCAAATATGACATATGCTCGCCCTGTCTGAATGGGTTACCTTTTAAGTCGAAAATAGAAACAAATCTTAGACTTTTCATAAGTCATCTGAAAAAAGTTGAAAAGTCGTTGGGGTATATTGGTAGGCTATGCCAATTCAATTTTACAGCCAACCTTGACTTTTATCATCTTCGTTTTGAGAAGGTCTGGACTAAATGTCGGGACTAAAATAAAAAAACAAACATTTTCAATAATTTTCTGGGTTAGATAAAACACAAACTGGGTTTGAAACACAAACAAAATATATTTTAATTTAAAAGTCCTCAAAGCTCAAACTCACAGCTCTGTCCAGCACTTACCTGACTGAAATAAATGTCTCATAATTTCAGATATTGTATGGAAAATACTGTAGCGATTATTATTGCAGTTGTACGCTTTTTTATTTTATTACTCACAGTACCTAGATAAAACATTAGTTAACTAAACATTGCTTATTTATGCTGAGCTATTGCTGATGTATTTATGAGTTTGATTCTGTTACTCAGTGTCTAGATAAAATATTGCTGTTCTGGTTTGATACATGTACTGTAAGAAGCTAGTATTCTCATATGATACATCCTGTGTTGCCTCATGACAGATCTTGTGTTTCTCCTTTGATGCATAGAACAGAGTGTTAGTTATCTTACCATTACTGTATGATGTGTTTTGTTCTCCCAGAGCTGAGTAATGAATCAGTCTGAAGCTGATCCAATAGGGTGTGGCTGATTACTATATATACCCATGCATCTGTGCTGAAGCTTGAGAGCTCCCTATAGACTCTCCGTGCGCATGTAAAATAAAGAAAACTGCTGATCCTTTTTTCTATCATCCAAGGCCTCTCAGACACCATGATTTCCACCACAATTTGGCGTCACGAATCAGGCCCCGAACACGTCTGTCGGACACCTGACAGGAGGGAACAGCGCACCCTTGGAGTTTCTATACCCATCTCCGCACCTCGCTTAGCCTTTGAGAGAAGGGACACTGCATCAAGTGGTCCGATTGACTGCGACGGAGGTCGAACCTAATTCATCTGAGAGACATATCCCAGTGAGCTAAATTAATTCCATTCTTTAGTTAAAATATTGGTCTATATTGAAGTCCTGTCTATAACTTAGGACAGAAAACCTAAAATTCTAATCTATAATTGTATTAATACTAATCATATTTCCCATGAGCTATGGTCAGCTGTTTACATTTTAATTGGGAGAGACACCTTTTCTGCTTTATGTGTCTGTGCTGGCTAAAAATTGTTGTAAAGGACAAGATTGGAGAATACTAGTTGATAAAGTCCCATGAGTCATTTATGTAATCTGATCATCTTTATTATGTTACCTGTGTTACACCTGTAAATGACATTTAAATGACATGTAAATGATGTTCCCCTGACATGTAGCCTTTTTCTGGCCGGCAATGCGCTGCAGGCTCTCTCTATCTCTTTTTCAGTGCACTTTCTACGTACTGTTTTGTGGCCCACTGCACATTTTTCGGGCTAAAATTACAACTACCGTTGTGTTTTAGGCCCATGATTTATAACCCCTGGGGCTGCAATAAATTAGCAGCATATTTACATTTTAAAAATCTAAATTCTAAACATTATTTCGAAATGTAACATGTTAAATCTAAATGTTAAATCTAAATGTTAAATCTAAATCTAAATGTTAAATCTAAATCTAAATGTTAAATATAAATGTTAAATCTAAATCTTAAATCTATATTAATGTTAAATCTAAATTGTTAAATCTAAATGTTAAATCTAAATGTTAAATTAATGTTAAATTCTAAATGTTATATCTATATTTAAATCTAATCTAAATGTTAAATCTAAATGTTAAATCTAAATGGTAAATCTAAATGTTAATCTAAATGTTAAATCTAAATGGTAAATCTAAATGTTAATTATCTAAATGTTAAATCTAAATCTAAATGTTAAATCTAAATCTAAATGTTAAATCTAAATGTTAAATCTAAATGTTAAATCTAAATGTTAAATCTAAATGTTAAATCTAAATATTAAATCTAAATCTAAATGTTAAATCTAAATGGTAAATCTAAATGGTAAATCTAAATGTTAAATCTAAATCTAAATGTTAAATCTAAATGTTAAATCTAAATGTTAAATCTAAATGTTAAATCTAAATGTTAAATCTAAATGTTAAATCTAAATGTTAAATCTAAATGTTAAATTAAATTCTAAATCTAAATGTTAAATTCTAAATGTTAAACTAAATCTAAATGTTAAACTAAATCTAAATGTTAAATCTAAAATCTAAATGTTAAATCTAAATTTTAAATGTTAAATCTAAATGTTAAATCTAAATGTTAAATCTAAATCTAAATGTTAAATCTAAATCAAATGTTAAATCTAATGTTAAATCTAAATGTTAATCTAAATGTTAAATCTAAATGTTAAATCTAAATGTTAAATCTAAATCTAAAATGTTTGTTAAATCTAAATGTTAAATCTAAATATAAATCTAAATTGTTAAATCTTAAATGTTAAATCTAAATGTTAAATCTAAATGTTAAATCTAAATCTAAAATTGTTAAATCTAAATGTTAAATCTAAATGTTAAATCTAAATGATCTTAAATCTAAATGTTAAATCTAAATGTTACATTAAATGTTAAAATCTAAATCTAAATGTTAAATCTAAATGTTAAATTAATGTAAAATCTAAATGTTAAATCTAAATCTAAATGTTAAATCTTAAAATGTTAAATCTAAATGTTAATCTAAATGTTAAATCTAAATCATATAAATGTTAAATCTAAATGTTATCTTAAATCTAAATGTTAAATCTAAATCTAAATGTTAAATCTAAATGTTAAATTCTAATTGTTAAATCTAACATGTTAAATCTAAATGTTAAATCTAAATCTAAATGTTAAATCTAAATGTTAAATCTAAATGTTAAATCTAAATCTAAATGTTAAATCTATATGTTAAATCTAAATGTTAAATCTAAATCTAAATGTTAAATCTAAATCTAAATGTTAAATCTAAATCTAAATGTTAAATCTAATTTTTAAATCTAAATCTAAATGTTAAATCTAAATGTAAATGTTAAATCTAAATGTTAAATCTAAAATAAATGTTAAATCTAAATGTTAAATCTAAATGTTAAATCTAAATCTAAATGTTAAATCTAAATGTTAAATCTAAATGGTAAATCTAAATGTTAAATCTAAATCTAAACGTTAAATCTAAATCTAAATGTTAAATATAAATCTAAAAGTTAAATCTAAATCTAAATGTTAAATCTAAATGTTAAATCTAAATGTTAAATCTAAATATAAATGGTAAATCTACATGTTATATCTAAATCTAAATGTTAAATCTAAATGGTAAATCTAAATGTTAAATTTAAATGTTAAATCTAAATGTTAAATCTAAATGGTAAATCTAAATGTTAAATCTAAATCTAAACGTTAAATCTAAATCTAAATGTTAAATATAAATCTAAAAGTTAAATCTAAATCTAAATGTTAAATCTAAATGTTAAATCTAAATGTTAAATATAAATGTTAAATCTAAATCTAAATGTTAAATCTAAATGTTAAATCTAAATGGTAAATCTAAATGGTAAATCTAAATGTTAAATCTAAATGTTAAATCTAAATCTAAAATGTTAAATCTTAAATTAAATTGTTAAATCTAAATGTAAATATGAATGTTAAATCTAACAGTTAAATCTAAATGTTAATATCTTAAATGTTATATTAAATGTTAAATCTAAATGTTAAATCTAAAATATTAATCTAATCCTAAAATGTTAAATACTAAATGTTAAATCTAAATGGTCTAATCTAAATGTTAAATCTAATTCTAAATGGTAATATACATGTTAAATCTAAATGTATAATTCTTAAATATAAATGTTAATCTAAATGGTAAATCTAAACTCTAAATGTTAAATCTAAATGTCTAAATCTAATTGTTAAATTGAATGTTAAATCTAAAATGTTAAATCCTAAATGTCATAATCTAATGTTAAATATAAATGTTAAATCTAATTGGTAAATCTAAATTGTTAAATCTAATTATTAAATCTAAATCTAAATGTTAAATCTAACTGGTAAATCTAAATGGTAAATCTCAAATGTTAAATCTATATCTTAAATGTTAAATCTGAAATATTTAAATCTAAATCTAATTGTTAAATTAAATGTTAAATCTAAATGTTAAATCTAAATCTTAATTTTAAATCTATAATGTAATCTAAAATTAAATGTCTGAGTCTTAAATCATAAATGTTAAATCTAAATGTTAAATCTAAATCTAAATGTTAAAATCTTAATTATTAAATCTAAATGGTTAGATCTAAATGTTAATTATATAATGTTAAAATCTTAAATATAAATGGATTAAATTACATGGTTATAATCTAAATTCTAAATGTTAAATCTCAAATGTAAATCTAATGTTAACATCTAAATGTTAAATTTAAATGTTAATCTAACTCGTTAAATCTTAAATTGTAATCTAATTGTTAAATCTAAATGTTAATCTAAATTGTAAATCTATTAATGGTAATCTAAATGTATATCTAAATGTTAAATATAAATCTAAACGTTAAATCCGAAATCTAAATGTTAAATATAAATCTAAAGTTACAATCTAAATCTAATTTGTTAAATCTAAATGGTTAAATTCTAAATGTTAAATCTAAATATAAAATGGTAAATCTACATGTCGGCTATATCTAAATACTAAATGTTATATATAAATGGTAAAATCTAAACGTTAATTTAAATGTTAATCTAAATGTTAAATCTAAATGGTAAATTCTAAATGTAATCTATAATCTAATCGTTAAATCTAAATCTATGTTAAATATAAATCTAAAAGTTAAATCTAAATCTAAATGTTACAATCATTAAATGTTAAATTCTAAATGTAATTATAAATGTTTAAATCTAAATCTAAATGTTAAATTAAAATCGTTAAATCCTAAATGGTAAATCTAAATGGGTAAATCTAAGATGGTTAAATCTAAATGTTAAATCTAAATATTAAATCTAATGTTAAATCTAAATATAAATTACTAAATGTTAAATCTAAAAGTTACAATCTAATGTTAAATCTTATTAAAAAGTTAAATCACTCAAATCTAAATGTTAAATATAAAATGTTTTAAATCTAAATGTTAAATCTAAAATCTAAATGTTAAATCTAAAGTGTAAATTAAATATTAAATATAAATGTTAAATCAAATGGTAAATCTAAATCTAAACGTTACAATCTAAATCCAAAATGTTAAATCACTAAATCTAAATGTTAATCTAAATGTTAAATCTAATATGTTAAATCTACAATGTTAAATACTAAATATCAAATTGTTCACAATATAAATGTTAATTCATAAATGATAAATCTAAATCTAAATGTTAAATCTAAATGTTAAATTCTAAAGTGTTAAATCTAAAATATTAATCTAAATGTTATATCTAAATGGTAAATTCTAAATGGTAAATTAAATGTTAAATCTAAAATGCATAAATCTTAAATATTAAATCTAAATGTTAAATCTAAATGTTAATATCATAAATGTCTTAAATCTATATTTTAAATCTAAAATGTTAAAGCTAAATGTTAAATCTAAATCTAAATGTTACATATAAAATGGTAAATATAAATGTTAAATCTAAATCTATTATGTTAAATCATAATGTTAAATCTAAAATATTAAATCTTAAATGTTAAATCTAAATGGTAAATCTAAATTTAAACGTTAAATCTAAATCTAAAAGTTAAAATCTAATAATCTAAATGCTTAAACTCTAAATGTTTAAATTCTAAATGTTAACTCTAAATCCTTTAAATGTTAAAATATAAATGTCTAAATCTAAATGTTAAATCTAATCTATAAATGTTAATCTAAATGTTAAATCTAAATATTAAAAATCTAAATGTTAAATTAAATGTAAGTCTAAATGTTACACTTAATGTTAATGTAAATTTTACAATCTAAATCTAATTGTTAAATCTAAATGTTAATCTTAAATGTTAAATCCTAAATGTTAAATCTAAATGTTAAATCTAAATGTTAAATCTAAATGTTAAATACTAAATCTAAATGGGGTTAAATATAAATGTTAAATCTAATGTTAAAATCTAAATCTAAAACGTTAAATCCTAAATCCTAAGTATGTTAAATTCTTAAATCTAAATGTTTATCTAAATTCTACATGTTATATCTAAATCTAATAGGTAAATCTAATGGTAATCTAATGGTAAATCGAAATGTTAAATCTAAATGTTAAATATAAATGTTAAATCTATAATCTATAATGTTAAAATCTAAATCTAAATGTTTAAATCTAAATGTTAAATCTAAATCTCAAACGTTAAATCTAAATGTTAAATCATAATGTTAAATCTAAATATTTAAATTCTACAATGTTAAATCTAATTGGTAAATCTAAATCTAAACGTTAATTCTAAATCTAAAATAGTTAATATAAATCTAAATGCTAAATTCTAAAATGTTTAAAATCTAAAATGTTAAATCCTAAATGTTAAATCTATATCTAAATGTTAAATATAAAATGTTAAAATTAAATGTTAATATTCACTCTAAAATGTTTATAATCCTAATATTAAATTAAATCGTTAAATCTTAAATGGTTTTTTTTTAAGGTTCTAATTGGTAAATCTAAATGTTAAATCTAAATCTAAATGTTAAATCTATAATGTAAATCTAATATGGTTAAATCTAAATGCTAAATCTAAATGTTAAATCTAAATGTTAAATATATATCTAACATGTTAAATCTAAAATGTTTAAATCTAAATCTAGAATGTTAAGTCTAAATCTCTAAATGTTAATCTAAATGTTAAATTATAATCTCAATTGTTAAATCTAAATATTAAAATCTAAATGTTAAATCTAAATGTTAAATCTAAATGTTCAAATCTAATGTACAATTAAATGTTAAAAATAGAATTGTAAATCTAATGGCTAAATCTAAATGTTAAATTTAAATCTAAACGCTTAAATCTAAATCTAAATGTTAAATATAAATCTAATCGTGTGTGTCTCAGAGATCTAAATCAAAATGTTAAATTTAAATCTAAAGTTTACAATCTAAATCTAAATGTTTAAACCTCTAAATGTTAAATCTAAATGTTAAATCTAAATGTTAAATTTAAATGTTAAATCCTAAAAATATAAATGTTAAAATCTAAATGTTAAATCTAAATGGTAAATCTAAATGGTAAATCTAAATGTTAAATCTAAATATTAAATCTTTATGTTAAATCTAAATATTAATCTAAATGTTTAAATCTAAATGTTAAATCTAATGTTAAATCTAAATCTAAATGTTAAATATAAATGTTAAATATAAATGTTACAATCTTAAATACTAAAATGTTAAATCTAAATGTTAAATCTAAGATTTTAAATCTAAATGTTAAATCTAAAATGGTTAAATCTACCATCTAAACGTTTATAATCTAATCTAAATGTTAAATTCTAAATCTAACATGCGTTAAATCTAAATGTTAAAATCTAAATGTTAAATCGTGTAACATGATAAATTAAATGTTAAATCTAAATGTTAAATCCTTATGTTAATCTAATCTAAATGCTTAAATCTAAATGTTATATCTAAATGTTTAAATCTAAATGTTATAATCTAGAAATTAAAACGTTTGAAATGCAACTCTAAATGTTAAAATCTATATCTAAATGTTTTAAAATCTATAAATCTACATGTTATATCTAAAATCTATATCGGTAATTAAATGGTAAATCTAAATGGTAAATCTAAATGTTAATCTAAATTTTAATCTAAAAGTTAATTCTAAGCTAAATGTTAAATCTAAATTAATATGTTTAATCTAAATGTTAAATCCTAAATGTAAATCTAAATGTTTTATCTATAATGTTAAATCGAAATGTTAAATCTAAATATTAAATCTAAATGTTAAATCTAAATATTAAATCTAAATGTTAAATCTAAATGTTAAATCTAAATGTTAAATCTAAATCTAAATGTTAAATCTAAATGTTAAATCTAAATGTTAAATCTAAATCTAAATGTTAAATCTAAATGTTAAATCTAAATGTTAAATCTAAATCTAAATGTTAAATCTAAATGTTAAATCTAAATGTTAAATCTAAATCTAAATGTTAAATCTAAATGTTAAATCTAAATGTTAAATCTAAATGTTAAATCTAAATCTAAATGTTAAATCTAAATGTAAATCTAAATCTAAATGTTAAATCTAAATTTTAAATCTAAATGTTAAATCTAAATCTAAATGTTAAATCTAAATCTAAATGTTAAATCTAAATATTAAATCTAAATGTTAAATCTAAATGGTAAGTCTAAATGGTAAATCTAAATGTTAAATGTAAATATTAAATCTAAATCTAAATGTTAAATCTAAATGTTAAATCTAAATGTTAAATCTAAATGTTAAATCTAAATGTTAAATGTAAATATTAAATCTAAATGTTAAATTAAATCTAAATGTTAAATCTAAATGTTAAAAATGTTAAATCTAAAATCTAAATGTTAATCAAATCTAATGTTAAATCTAAATCTAAATGTTAAATCTAAATGGTTAATCTAAATGTTAAATCTAATGTTAAATCTAAATGTTAAATTAAATGTTAAATCTAAATCTAAATGTTAAATCTAAATCTAAATGTTAAATCTAAATGTTAAATCTAAATGTTAAATCTAAATGTTAAATCTAAATGTTAAATCTAAATATTAAATCTAAATGTTAAATCTAAATATTAAATCTAAATGTTAAATCTAAATGTTAAATCTAAATGTTAAATCTAAATGTTAAATCTAAATCTAAATGTTAAATATAAATGTTAAATCTAAATGTTAAATCTAAATCTAAATGTTAAATCTAAATGTTAAATCTAAATATTAAATCTAAATGTTAAATCTAAATGTTAAATCTAAATGTTAAATCTAAATCTAAATGTTAAATCTAAATGTTAAATCTAAATGTTAAATCTAAATGTTAAATCTAAATCTAAATGTTAAATCTAAATGTTAAATCTAAATGTTAAATCTAAATGTTAAATCTAAATGTTAAATCTAAATGTTAAATATCTAAATGTTAAATATAAATGTTAAATCTAAATGTTAAATCTAAATCTAAATGTTAAATCTAAATGTTAAATCTAAATGTTAAATTTAAATCTAAATGTTAAATCTAAATGTTAAATCTAAATCTAAATGTTAAATCTAAATGTTAAATCTAAATCTAAATGTTAAATCTAAATGTTAAATCTAAATGTTAAATCTAAATGTTAAATCTAAATGTTAAATCTAAATCTAAATGTTAAATCTAAATCTAAATGTTAAATCTAAATGTTAAATCTAAATCTAAATGTTAAATCTAAATGTTAAATCTAAATGTTAAATCTAAATGTTAAATCTAAATGTTAAATCTAAATGTTAAATCTAAATCTAAATGTTAAATCTAAATGTTAAATCTAAATCTAAATGTTAAATCTAAATGTTAAATCTAAATGTTAAATCTAAATATAAATGTTAAATCTAAATGTTAAATCTAAATCTAAATGTTAAATCTAAATGTTAAATCTAAATGTTAAATCTAAATGTTAAATCTAAATGTTAAATCTAAATGGTAAATCTAAATGGTAAATCTAAATGTTAAATATAAATCTAAACGTTAAATCTAAATCTAAATGTTAAATATAAATCTAAAAGTTAAATCTAAATCTAAATGTTAAATCTAAATGTTAAATCTAAATGTTAAATCTAAATGTTAAATCTAAATGTTAAATCTAAATGTTAAATCTAAATGTTAAATCTAAATGTTAAATCTAAATCTAAATGTTAAATCTAAATGTTAAATCTAAATGTTAAATCTAAATGTTAAATCTAAATGTTAAATCTAAATGTTAAATCTAAATGTTAAATCTAAATCTAAATGTTAAATCTAAATGTTAAATCTAAATGTTAAATATAAATGTTAAATCTAAATGTTAAATCTAAATCTAAATGTTAAATCTAAATGTTAAATCTAAATATTAAATCTAAATGTTAAATCTAAATGTTAAATCTAAATGTTAAATCTAAATGTTAAATCTAAATCTAAATGTTAAATCTAAATGTTAAATCTAAATGTTAAATCTAAATGTTAAATCTAAATGTTAAATCTAAATGTTAAATCTAAATGTTAAATCTAAATGTTAAATCTAAATCTAAATGTTAAATCTAAATGTTAAATCTAATAATCTAAATGTTAAATCTAAATGTTAAATCTAAATGTAAAATCTAAATGTTAAATCTAAATGTTAAATCTAAATCTAAATGTTAAATCTAAATGTTAAATCTAAATGTTAAATCTAAATGTTAAATCTAAATCTAAATGTTAAATCTAAATGTTAAATCTAAATGTTAAATCTAAATGTTAAATCTAAATGTAAAATCTAAATGTTAAATCTAAATGTTAAATCTAAATGTAAAATCTAAATGTTAAATCTAAATGTTAAATCTAAATGTTAAATCTAAATGTTAAATCTAAATGTTAAATCTAAATGTTAAATCTAAATCTAAATGTTAAATCTAAATGTTAAATCTAAATCTAAATGTTAAATCTAAATGTTTAAATCTAAATTTAAATCTAAATCTAAATGTTAAATCTAAATAATTTAAATTTAAATTAATTTAAATGTTAAATCTAAATAAATTTAAATCTAAATGTTTTAAATCTAAATATCTTAAATGTTAATTTTTAAATCTAAATGTTAAATCTAAATGTTAAATCTAAATCTAAATGTTAAATCTAAATCTAAATGTTAAATCTAAATCTAAATGTTAAATCTAAATGTTAAATCTAAATGTTAAATCTAAATCTAAATGTTAAATCTAAATGTTAAATCTAAATCTAAATGTTAAATCTAAATGTTAAATCTAAATGTTAAATCTAAATGTTAAATGTTAAATCTAAATGTTAAATCTAAATGTTAAATCTAAATGTTAAATCTAAATGTTAAATCTAAATCTAAATGTTAAATCTAAATCTAAATGTTAAATCTAAATGTTAAATCTAAATGTTAAATCTAAATGTTAAATCTAAATATTATAAATGTTAAATCTAAATGTTAAATTAATGTTAAATCTAAATCTAAATGCTAAATCTAAATGTTAAATCTAAATGTTAAATCTAAATCTAAATGTTAAATCTAAATCTAAATGTTAAATCTAAATGTTAAATCTAAATCTAAATGTTAAATCTAATCTAAATGTTAAAATTTAAACTTAAATGTTAATTAAAATGATTTAAATCTAAATTTAAATTTAAATCTAAATTTAAATTTAAATTTAAATCTAAATTTAAATCTAAATGTTAAATCTAAATATCTTAAATTTAAATTTTAAATGTTAAATCTAAATGTAGAATTTTTGTTAAATCTAAATGTTAAATCTAAATGTTAAATCTAAATGTTAAATCTAAATGTTAAATCTAAATCTAAATGTTAAATCTAAATCTAAATGTTAAATCTAAATTTAAATGTTAAATCTAAATCTAAATGTTAAATCTAAATTTAAATGTTAAATCTAAATCTAAATGTTAAATCTAATGTTAATTAAATCTAAATGTTAAATCTAAATCTAAATGTTAAATCTAAATCTAAATGTTAAATCTAAATCTAAATGTTAAATCTAAATGTTAAATCTAAATGTTAAATCTAAATCTAAATGTTAAATCTAAATCTAAATGTTAAATCTAAATCTAAATGTTAAATCTAAATGTTAAATCTAAATCTAAATGTTAAATCTAAATGTTAAATCTAAATGTTAAATCTAAATCTAAATGTTAAATCTAAATCTAAATGTTAAATCTAAATCTAAATGTTAAATCTAAATGTTAAATCTAAATCTAAATGTTAAATCAATCTAAATGTTAAATCTAAATCTAAATGTTAAATCTAAATGTTAAATCTAAATGTTAAATCTAAATATTAAATCTAAATGTTAAATCTAAATCTAAATGTTAAATCTAAATGTTAAATCTAAATGTTAAATCTAAATGTTAAATCTAAATGTTAAATCTAAATTTAAATCTAAATGTTAAATCTAAATCTAAATGTTAAATCTAAATATTAAATCTAAATGTTAAATCTAAATGTTAAATCTAAATCTAAATCTAAATGTTAAATCTAAATGTTAAATCTAAATGTTAAATCTAAATCTAAATGTTAAATCTAAATGTTAAATCTAAATGTTAAATCTAAATCTAAATGTTAGGAACATTTAGAACATTGGACATGTTCATTAGAACATTGGATTTAACATTTAGATTTAACATTTAAGTCTAACATTTAGATTTAACATTTAAGTCTAACATTTAGATTTAACATTTAGATTTAACATGTTACATTTCGAAATAATACTTAGAATTTAGATTTTTAAAATGTTAATATGCTGGTAAATGTTGAATTTTTGTTAAATCTAAATGTTAAATCTAAATGTTAAATCTAAATGATAAATCTAAATGTTAAATCTAAATCTTAATGTTAAATCTAAATCTAAATGTTAAATATAAATGTTAAATCTAAATCTAAATGTTAAATTTAAATGTTAAATCTAAATCTAAATGTTAAATCTAAATCTAAATGTTAAATCTAAATGTTAAATCTAAATCTAAAGGTTAAATCTAAATGTTAAATCTAAATGTTAAATTTAAATGTTAAATCTAAATCTAAATGTTAAATCTAAATCTAAATGTTAAATCTAAATCTAAGTGTTAAATCTAAATGTTAAATCTAAATGTTAAATCTAAATGTTAAATCTAAATCTAAATGTTAAATCTAAATCTAAATGTTAAATCTAAATGTTAAATCTAAATGTTAAATCTAAATGTTAAATCTAAATCTAAATGTTAGGAACATTTAGAACATTGGACATGTTCATTAGAACATTGGATTTAACATTTAGATTTAACATTTAAGTCTAACATTTAGATTTAACATTTAGATTTAACATGTTACATTTCGAAATAATATTTAGAATTTAGATTTTTAAAATGTAAATATGCTGGTAAATGTTGAATTTTAGAAACATTTTCTTCCTAAATGTATGAAAGTGTGCTAAATGTGGAAAAATGAAGCTAAATGTTCAAAAAAAGTGCATTTCTACTAAATAAAGAAAATTTTACACTTTGCGCCCCATACTTTTCGCCACTCATTTTCAGTTCACGAGGTGCTTTTCACGGTAGTGTGGGGGGGGTCTATTTAAGATGTGGGTGATGTGCTCATTAGACAGCCTAATTGTTTACAGCCTACTTACAATCACTCCCTTAATATGATGCATCCATCCATTATCTATACCGCTTTCATCCAATTCAGGGTCGCATGGAGGGGGGGTTGCAGCTTATCCCATAATAAGATGCATTTCACGTTTTTGCGTTTTTAAACTTCACCCTCTCTGTAAGTAGGCTATTGTGTGTAAGTTGTATGAAGTGTGAGTCTCGTGGCCGAAACAAAGATGTCATCATACATTATTTCTGCTATTTGCGCTGTTAATAATTACGCTTTTATCGACATTGAAGTTTTCCATCTCCTGGTTTCACACGTGTCATTCAACAACCAATCACACTGCTGTTCGTTTATTTACTCATGCATACATAGGAAATGACGTTTCCATAGCAACAGGACGTCACTCTTGACTTACTTTTACGGATTCGTCCTACGTAAAAGTAGCTCTTAGTGCGTTTGTGAATAGGTTTTAGACGACAACTCCTACGTAAGACCTTTTAGCGCGAGTTAGGGGTAACACCTAGCGGCCCCTGATCATTAAAGAGTGATTTTATCAATAACATAATTGCATAGAAACACAAATTTAACGGCACCTAATTTTGAGAATACATAATTGGGAATAAAATTCCAAATTGAAGTTATATTTTTGAGAAATTGTTTGATCCAGTTTATTTTGAATAAATTATTTAATGTAGAAAAATCAAAAGCATTTAATCCACAATTTGGGGAGGAGTTAGAAAGAACTGACTTCTTAATATAATGGATTGTATTTTTCCATACAAAATTACAAAGGAGTTTATCAACAGTCACTAAGACCTCTTAAATTAAACGTGATAAACTCTCTGCGTTAGTAAGTAAAACTCTACCTCTTTTTTTAGTATTGGGTCTAAAACACCGCGTAGTTTACGTCATCATAATTTGTCTGCCGAGGGTCACATTTCATCAAGTTAAATACATATTTAAACTCGTTTCGGTATAAATTATGCTCGTGTTTTCAAAATAAAAGTTCAAATTCAGCCGTAGCTATCTGAAAACGCCCCCGCTCTACAGGTGCTGGCCAGTAAATTAGAATATCATCAAAAAGTTGAATTATTTCAATAATTCCATTCAAAACGTGAAACTTGTTCATTATATTCATGCAATGCACACAGACCAATGTATTTACAATGTTTATTTCTTTTAATTTTGATATTTATAAGTGACAACTAATGAAAACTCCAAATTTGGTATCTCAAAAAATTAGAATATTTTAAAGGCCAATGAAAAAAAATGTTTTTTTTTTAAATGTTGGCCAACTGAAAAGAATGAACATGAAAAGAATGTGCATGTATAGCACTCAATACTTAGTCGGGGCTCCTTTTGCCTCCATCACTGCAGTAATGCGGCGTGGCATGGACTCGATCAGTCTGTGGCACTGCTCAGGTGTTATGAGAGCCCAGGTTGCTCTGATAGTCGTCTTCAGCTCCTCTGCATTGTTGGGTCTAGCGTATTGCATCTTCCGCTTCACAATACCCCATAGATTTTCTATGGGGTTAAGGTCAGGCGAGTTTGCTGGCCAATCAAGGACAGGGATACCATGGTCCTTGAACCAGGTACTGGTGGTTTTGGCACTGTGTGCAGGTGCCAAGTCCTGTTGAAAAGTGAAGTCTGCATCCCCATAAAGTTGGTCAGCAGCAGGAAGCATGAAGTGCTCTAAAACTTCCTGGTAGACGGCTGCATTGACCTTGGACCTCAGGAAACAGAGTGGGCCAACACCGGCAGATGACATGGCACCCCACACCATCACTGACGGTGGAAACTTCACACTGGACCTCATGCAACGTGGATTCTGTGCTTCTCCGCTCTTCCTCCAGACTCTGGGTCCTTGATTTCCAAAGGAAATGCAAAAATTGCTTTCATCAGAAAACATAACTTTGGACCACTCAGCAGCAGTCCAGTCCTTTTTGTCCTTGGCCCAGGCGAGACGCTTCTTACGCTGTTTCTTGTTCAAGAGTGGCTTGACACACGGAATGCGACAGCTGAATCCCATGTCTTTCATGAGTCTCTTCGTGGTGGTTCTTGAAGCGCTGACTACAGCTGCAGTCCACTCTTTGTGGATCTCCCCCACATTTTTGAATGGGTTTGTCGTCACAATTCTCTGCAGGGTGCGGTTATCCCTAGAGCTTGTACACTTTTTTTCTACCACATTTTTTCTGTCCCTTCGCCTGTCTGTTAATGTGCTTGGACAAAGAGCTCTGCGAACAGCCAGCTTCTTTAGCAATCACCTTTTGTGTCTTGCCCTCCTTGTACAAGGTGTCAATGGTCGTCTTTTGGACAGCTGTTAAGTCAGAAGTCTTCCCCATGATTGTGGAGCCTTCAGAACAAGACTGAGGGACCTTTTAAAGGCCTTTGCAGGTGTTTTGAGTTAATCAGCTGATTAGAGTGGCACCAGGTGTCTTCTATATTGAGCCTTTTCAGAATATTCTAATTTTCTGAGATACTGAATTTGGTGTTTTCATTAGCTGTCAGTTGTAATAATAAAAATGAAAATTAATAGACACTTGAAATATATCACTATGTGTGGAAGGAAAGTATACAGTATAGAAGTTTCACGTTTTGAATGGAATTACTGAAATAATTCAACTTTTTGATGATATTCTAATTTACTGGCTAGCACCTGTATGTTCTACTCCGTCTTATATGAAAATAATCATTGAGCAAAGGAGAAGTGACATAAAGCCATGGTGTTTAACAACTTGATTATCCCTTACCCTTTATTTTGAAGGAAAGGAGAGCGGAAGTGAGCCGAGTTGTCGTGTTGATCTTGATGCCACCGGCATGAGCC
The DNA here is from genome assembly GCA_028564705.1 of Apricaphanius iberus. Classification (NCBI taxonomy): domain Eukaryota; kingdom Metazoa; phylum Chordata; class Actinopteri; order Cyprinodontiformes; family Aphaniidae; genus Apricaphanius; species Apricaphanius iberus. Next base: position 82,147 of record JAPXFQ010001371.1, on the reverse strand, counting down.
GGATGCTGATGCGGATCTTCATCTGCAGGCTGGAAAGTGTCGAAGCTTTTGGAAGGTAACGGAGATCTGCTTTTATAAATGTAAAAAACTTTTTTCCGAGTTAGAGGAAGGTCATCTTTAACCAGGAAATTACTTTAGCTGGAGTCCCTGAACGTAGCAGCTAACAAGCTAACAGGACAATAAGATGGGAGGGAAGTTCTCCTTGTAGTTAGCTTAGCTTAGCCTGTTATAAAAGGCTTTTACACATTCAAATCTTTTCACTGAGTTATTAAATCAAATCGACAGAATCGTATTTTCATCTCAAATTTACACATGTTATTGAAGCATCAGATTTTGGAGAAAGTTTGAGATGTTATTGGAAAAAATTATTTTTTTTGACACAAACAGGATTTTGACTTCACCTCTCATTGTAGATCATAAAATATATAGTAAATGGTGGAAAAAGGATGGATTTATTGTCTTGTAAATATGTGTGTATACATAAACAGAAAATGAGGGCTTGGCAAATAGGCATGTATTGATGATACTATGAGGAAAGCATTAAAGCTCTGCAGGAATCAGTAAAGGTCCACGTCCCACAACCAAACCCACTGTCGTCCAATAAAAACACTAAAGGCTTATCTCATATTTGCCTAAAAATATCTTGATATTCAGTTGACTACTGAGACAAAAGTGTGCATCCTAAACTAACCCAACATTATAGAACAAGAATTTCAAGTCAACAGTTGAGCACAGTGGTGGCATGGTGATGGTATGGCGTTGCTTCAGAGCCTGGATGATTGATGGAACCCTGTAGTTGATGGAACAGCCAGCGGCGTTTAGTCCATGCTATTATGCAGCAGAACGAGAGAATCCAGACTTACATCTGATTGGTTGGCTCCTGCATGACCTGATAAAAGCTGTTTGAACCCAAAACCTCTCCGGTGAAGCAAAGCATCGGACTTTGATATGGCTGTTTTCACCAGTTTTTTATTATAGTAATTAGTTTTAAAATTACAGCAGCCTTCAAACTATTGGACATTATCCTTATAATCATTAAAACCAGTAATTATTCAATCACTAGTTTAGAAAAGGATTGTTTTTGTGGTGCTGCCTAAACAATGCTAGAGTAGTACTGCTGAACAGATCAGGGTTTTCTAACGTTTCCTGCACTGATTAGAAGGATTCTGTGTGAACAGTATGATAGAAATGTATTTAGAGCCTTTCCCTTTGGTTCTTCTGGTTGTTGCAGACGGACTGCTGATGGGGTACAGGGTCGTCCACGGCGTCTTCCAGCCTGTAAGGCTCACGCTGTCCCCGGTGTTCATCTTTGCCGTCCTGGCGGTGGCGGTTTGTGCCGAGGGGTCAGACTACTACCAGCTGCTGGGGGTCAGTAGGGAAGCAACAACACGAGAGATCCGACAGGCGTTTAAGAAGCTGGCGCTCACCATGCATCCTGACAAAAACCCTGTGAGTCACAGAAATGACTAGGCAGAAATCTGGAGCAAACATCTGGTAGATTAAAGTCTGCACCCACTGTCTGTCATGGTTAGAAACTCACTGCTGACCACTGACTGTTTAGGGAGACTCCTCAGCACACGAGAAGTTCCTGAAGGTGAATCGAGCTTATGAAGTGCTGAAAGATGAAGACCTGAGAAAGAAATATGACAAGTATGGAGAAAAGGGATTGGACGAACAGCAAGGAGGACGCTACGAGAGCTGGAACTACTACCGCTACGACTTTGGTACACCACCTTAAAGAGCTGTTGTTATAAACTATCAGCTCCTTCAGCCAGGATGATGCTCTGACTTCATACTGTCTAATATATCCATCTGTCTCTTACAGGCATCTATGATGATGATTTGGAGATCATCACTTTGGACAGCGGAGACTTTGGTACGTTTTACAGTAAAGAAACCTTTGTTAGTAACAACAGAAATCAAGAAACCAAGAAGTGAACAGTAGTAAATGAGCTGGTGGAGAGTGGCAGCATATGGGTAAAAACTGTGGGTAAACAGGCAGACGTGTGCTTCTATATGTTTATGTTCTAGAAGCAGCAGTGAACTCTGGAGAAATCTGGTTTGTCAACTTCTATTTCCCACGATGCTCACACTGTCACCAGCTGGCTCCAACGGTAAGGGTACACCAAAGCAAACAGACACACCAGTCACACCACTGGAGTCCTGTACAAACACCAGTCTGTGTGACCGATGTTCTTAATGCACACAATTTACCAGCAAACCATAAAACAATATGACTTTGGACGAGGGAAGCTGTTGGCTTGTCACATGTGTCACCTGTACTAGTTATAATACTTTAGTTTCTTTTATTTGACTGACCTTTTCTGTTTTTAAGTGTTATTTTTTATTTTGAGAATATTACTTTTGCTGTGACATGAGTTGTTTTTTTATTGTATTTTCTGTTCTTAATGATCGACTTATGATGTGAGGAAGAAAGACTGAGTCGAATAATTATTATCTGACTTAATTAGAAAGTACACCTGGCTATGGTCTGTTGGAGCCTCTTTTAGCAATCAGCATGCTGAGGTGAGTTCATCTTCATCGATACAGACAGAGCGTCTGCATAGTGTAGCACTCAGTAGGTTATTAGTGGGTCCTTGCTGCTGTGTTTGAGTACATTCTGTAGTACATGTATTTATTACATATGGCAGTGGCAGACTAACGTGGAGATCAGATTATATAAGCTACAGATGACCTTTAATGAGGCACCAATGAAATCCAGGCAGATATGCTGTATATATGATGGCTTGTTAAGTAAACTGTCTCTAATTGTGTTTCTTGTATCCTGGACGTGACACAGTGGAGGGAGTTTGCCAAGGAGATGGATGGAGTGATCCGGATTGGAGCAGTGAACTGTGGAGATAACAACCATCTGTGCAGGAGGAAAGGCATCAACAGCTACCCCAGCCTGTATATCTATAGAGCAGGACAGGTTGGTCTTAGATGATCATCTACGCCTCTGCCATACTCAGTGATATCATTTTTTTTTAGATGTTTTTGAAGTTGATCAAAGTTACTTGGACATTTTCATCAATAATCCGTGACTTCCTTTGTTCCAAGTGGTGTTAACATGATGCAAAACAGAGACACATTTCCTCTAGCAGCTTTTCAGAACAGGAAAGATCAGAACAGGCTATTCAAGTCCAATGAGGAGTCTGTGTGAAGAAGGGAGAGAAGAAAAGTAAAGTTATTACTTTTTGCAATATGGCTGCCTGGCCTCTGTCAGTCTGCCCCAGGGCACCTTTGAATGGGACAGTGAATAAACAATGGAATTATAAAAGCAATTTGAGGGTGTCAAAAAGCGCTATATAAATGCAATCTATTATTATTATTATTATTATTATTATTATTATTATGTGTTCATTTTTATTGTTTCAAAGCAGCTAGATTACACAATATGACTAAAATGGGCTGCTGTGGGTTGGGCCACATTGCTGGTTTTTGAGAAACACCCAGACCACAAGCAGAAGCAGAGTTACTTATTTCTCCTTACCATATCTGAACCTGAATCTTTGTGTTTCTGCAGAGGCCTGAGAAGTTCACAGGGGAGAGGAATAAAGACAACCTGGTTCGCTTCTCCATGCAGTTCATCACTACTACTGTCACTGAGCTCTGGCAGGGTGAGCTGATCTTTTGTTCTCAGATCAAACATTTTGTTTCCGGTGAGAGTTGGACTCCACCAAGGCTGCTCATTGTTCGGATTCTGTTCCTTTTATGGACAGGATTTCTGGACCCAGACTAAGTAATGAAAGGATCCGTATCGGCATCAGACCCAGGACCTACTGTCTTTTTTATATTTAACAACTTGTTTTTAATTGCACTTTGAATTCAGGTCAGCCTCGGGATGGGGGGATTGAAACAATAAAAAATACACGTTTTTTAAAATGGTCACTTTTTTGTTACTTGCAATTTCTTTTTAAGAAAACGCATATTTAAAAAAAATGGATTAAAAATGGATATCGGATTTGGTACGAAAAAAATCAGAGATTTTATTGTTTAAGCCATATTGCCCAGCCATAATGTCGGGGTTATTACAGATGTGTGTACATCTACATGGGATTGGTGAAGATTCTGCCAGTTTTACAAACTCCCACCATGCTGTCAGAAAGGAGCTGATATTAATGTATTTCTGTTATTTTATTATTTTATCTAGGAGCTAATAAATGTTGTTTATGGCTGTTTTAACCATCTTCAGATGTGTCGCTATGGTTACCATTACTAAAACACTGGATCTTTACCCTGACTACCAAAAGGCTTGTATCCATTCATCTATCCATCTATCGCATGTCTGTCATAATGACAAATAAAGTCGGCACTAAAATGATTATTAAATAACATCTTTAAGCTTACCCGTTCTATATATTGGCTTTTTATGATATTTCTCTTCTTTTCTGGTCAAAATCAGTGACTTTATAGAGGGGAGAACAAGTATTTGATCCACTGGTGATTTTTGAAGTTTTCCCACTAACAAAGCATGTACAGGTCTGTCATTTGTATCAAGGGTAATCTTCAACTGTGAGGGACAGAATCTAAAACTAAAATGCAGAAAATCAATGTGGATGATTTATAAATAAATCATTTCCCTTTTATTGCATGACATAAGTATTTGATAAATCAGATAAACAGATGAGTTCTAACCCTAACCCTATTTGGTACAGAAACCTTTGTTTGCAGTTACAGAGATCAGACGTTTCCTGTAGTTCTTTACCAAGTTTGCTCACACTGCAGCAGGGATTTTGGCCCATTCCTCCATACAGATCTTCTTCAGAACGTTCAGATTTGGGGCTGTTGCTGGGCAACACGGACTTTCAGCTCTCTGCAAATATTCTCTATTGGAATTAGGTCTGCAGACTGGCTAGGCCACTCCAGGACCTTCAGATGCTTCCTACAGAGCCACTCCTTAGTTACCATGGCGATGTGTTTCTGGTCGTTGTCATGCTGGAAGACCCAGCCACAACCCGTCTTCAATGCTCTTACTGAGGGAAGGAGATTGTTGGCCAAGATCTCAATATACACGGCCCCATCATCCTCCCCTCAATACGCTGCAGTCGTCCTGTCCCCTTTACAGAAAAGCATCCCCAAAGAATGATGCTTTAACCTCCATGCTTTACAGTAGGGATGGTGTTCTTGCGGTTGTTCTCATCCTTCTTCTTTCTCAAACACGGCGAGCGGAGTTTAGACCAAAAAGCTCCACTTTTGTCTCATCAGACCACATGACCTTCTCCCATTCCTCCTTTGGATCATCCAGATGGTCATTGGCAAACTTCAGACGGGCCTTGACATGCGCTGGCTTGAGCAGGAGGACCTTTCATGCACTACAGGATTTTAATCCATGATGGCGGATTGTATTACTGATGGTTTTCATTAAGACTGTGGTCCCAGTTCTATTCAGGTCATTGACCAGGTCCTGCTGTGTAGTTCTGGGTTCATCCCTCACTGTCCTCATGATCATTGATGCCCCACCAGGACAGATCTAGCATGGCGTTACAGACTCAGAGAGACTGACCATCGTCTTGAACTTCTTCCATTTTCTAGTTATTGCACCAACAGTTGTTGCCTTCTCACCAAGCTGCTTGCCTATTGTCCTGTAGCCCATCCCAGCCTTTCTATCCCTGATGTCCTTAAACAGCTCTCTGGTCATTACCATTGTGGAGAGGTTGGAGTTAGTTTGAGTGTGTGGACAGGTGTCTTTTATACAGGTAACGAGATCAAACAGGTGCAGTTAATACATAATAGGAGGGCTTCTTAAAGAAGAACTAACAGGTCTGTGTGAAGCTAAATTCTTCCTGGTGGATAGCCAATCAAATACTTAGGTCATGCAAAAAAAATAGAAATAAATTATTTAAAAATTTGGTTTCGATTCTGTCCCTCACAGTTGAAAATTACAATTGAAAGTAATTACAGATCTCTACGTGCTTTGTTAGTGGGGAAACTTCAAACATCAGCAGTGGATCAAATACTTGTTCTCCTCACTGTAAATCATAATAAATGCATGCATTGCCTGTGGAGTGAGTGTGCCACACCTCTGGGGGCGCTGTGTCACACAGTGAATGAAGCAGGCCGATGGTGCATGAGCATTTCTATTTAAAGGTAAAAACCTTTAAAGACCTCCACCCCAACAATAAAGCCATTAATGGTTTGGAAAAAAACGATTTTTTATTTAAGAAAATATTTCTCTCTCCTGCAGATTCCCTGCTGCTGGGGGGGGATAATCCTTTATATTTATATTATTTATCGTTATTTTAATATTATCACCCAGCCCTACATGATACTTGCATATCTATGTATTGTATATAGATAATATATATATATACACTACCGTTCAAAAGTTTGGGGTCACCCAAACAATTTTGTGTTTTCCATGAAAAGTCACACTTATTCACCACCATACGTTGTGAAATGAATAAAAACTAGAGTCAAGACATTGACAAGGTTAGAAATAATGATTTTTATTTGAAATAAGATTGTTTTTACATCAAACTTTGCTTTCATCAAAGAATCCTCCATTTGCAGCAATTACAGCATTGCAGACCTTTGGCATTCTAGCTGTTAATTTGTTGAGGTAATCTGGAGAAATTGCACCCCACGCTTCTAGAAGCAGCTCCCACAATTTGGATTGGTTGGATGGGCACTTCTTGCGTACCATACGGTCAAGCTGCTCCCACAACAGCTCAACGGGGTTCAAATCTGGTGACTGCGCTGGCCACTCCATTACCGATAGAATACCAGCTGCCTGCTTCTTCTCTAAATAGTTCTTGCACAATTTCGAGGTGTGTTTTGGGTCATTGTCCTGTTGTAGGATGAAATTGGCTCCAATCAAGCGCTGTCCACTGGGTATGGCATGGCGTTGCAAAATGGAGTGATAGCCTTCCTTATTCAGAATCCCTTTTACCCTGTACAAATCTCCCACCTTACCAGCACCAAAGCAACCCCAGACCATCACATTACCTCCACCATGCTTAACAGATGGCGTCAGGCATTCTTCCAGCATCTTTTCAGTTGTTCTGCGTCTCACAAACGTTCTTCTTTGTGATCCAAACACCTCAAACTTGGATTCATCCGTCCACAGCACTTTTTTCCAGTCTTCCTCTGTCCAATGTCTGTGTTCTTTTGCCCATCTTAATCTTTTTCTTTTATTGGCCAGTCTCAGATATGGCTTTTTCTTTGCCACTCTGCCCTGAAGCCCAGAATCCCGCAGCCGCCTCTTCACTGTAGATGTTGACACTGGTGTTTTGCGGGTACTATTTAATGAAGATGCCAGTTGGGGACCTGTGAGGCGTCTGTTTCTCAAACTAGAGACTCTAATGTACTTATCTTCTTGCTCAGTTGTGCAACGCGGCCTCCCACTTCTTTTTCTACTCTGGTTAGAGCCTGTTTGTGCTGTCCTCTGAAGGGAGTAGTACACACCGTTGTAGGAAATCTTCAATTTCTTAGCAATTTCTCGCATGGAACAGCCTTCATTTCTAAGAACAAGAATAGACTGTCGAGTTTCAGATGAAAGTTCTCTTTTTCTGGCCATTTTGAGCGTTTAATTGACCCCACAAATGTGATGCTCCAGAATCTGCTCAAAGGAAGGTCAGTTTTGTAGCTTCTGTACCGAGCTAAACTGTTTTCAGATGTGTGAACATGATTGCACAAGGGTTTTCTAATCATCAATTAGCCTTCTGAGCCAATGAGCAAACACATTGTACCATTAGAACACTGGAGTGATAGTTGCTGGAAATGGGCCTCTATACACCTATGTAGATATTGCACCAAAAACCAGACATTTGCAGCTAGAATAGTCATTTACCACATTAGCAATGTATAGCGTGTGTTTCTTTAAAGTTAAGACTAGTTTAAAGTTATCTTCATTGAAAAGTACAGTGCTTTTCCTTCAAAAATAAGGACATTTCAATGTGACCCCAAACTTTTGAACGGTAGTGTGTGTATATATATATATATATAAACACTACAGGGATAGCCCTGTTGTTGTTTTTGCTCTAATTAAAATGAAATGTTTAAGAATATGTAATTCTGTGCAGTCATTCTTTATGCATTAGGTCTTTTTTATTGTTTAATTATGTGTAATTGCATTTAGTTTGGTTTATGTGATGATGCGGAACCTTTTTCTTCTGTGCCATAAAAGCATCAACGTCTGCAGCAGCAGAGCCCAGCTCAGCATTTACTGACGTCGCTCAGGTCTCTTCAGCTCCTTTTTTGTTTGAGAACTTTCAGTAATGGTATAAAAGGTCGTTGAACTATAAGGATTTATTTGAATGAATCTATTGTCCTTTATTAAGGAATAAAACAAAATGACTGGGGCTTCAGTTATGTTATACTTTATGTAGTTATTGATCACTATTATCTATTGATCAATGACATTTTTTATTTTATTGGCCTTCTCTCAATTTCATAAAGTATAGATACTTTAATATACATTCATCCACATTGTTGTGTAAACTGGCCCTAAGACTGGCTGATCACTGGTCAGACGCTACAAGATAAAACTAGAATGGCTGATTTCTTGGTACTATTTTACATTCTGTATGTTTTAGACTCAACCTCAGTCTGATTATTATTCTGCTTTGTATCTTTATGTTTAGACTAATGTTCCCTCATCCTCTCTAGGCAATGTGTTCACTGAGATAGAGAATGCATTCTCGTCTGGACTCGGCTGGCTTATCACCTTCTGCTCCGACACCGGAGGTAACTCCTTCATAATGAAAACGCATGCAGCAACTCTTGGTGTCAAACCTTGAGCTTATTGGATATACACACTTATAAACTCTTGGCATGTGAAAGCTAAACAGATTTTTGCTCTGCATACTGACACGTGTTCGTCCTCAGATTGTTTGGAGCCTAAAACACGACAGAAGCTTGCTGGAATGTTGGTAAGAACAAAGATGAAATCTTATGACTTATTTCACATCTGTATTTTTGCAACCAATTACTGTAGTGTTACTGAGGTTGTTGATTTAGACAAGTAGATAAGTTAATGTGCTATAATGCATGTCAGTAACACATAAACCATCTATTTGATATAATTAATGATGGGAATATTTTCTGCATACCCTCTACAGTAAGAATCCTCCAAGGCAGAGAAAACAAATAGTAAATAAGGTTAATATGTGCAGTGATGGATTGGCATCAAGAAGAAGAAGTTGCCTTCTGATTTGCCCCATTTCCACTAGTGCCGGTACGGTAGGGAACGGGACGCTTTGGCGTGTTTCCTTTACCTGCGTCCGTTCCGAGCGGACCTTTTTTTTCAGACAACCTCTGCCTTGGTTCCAAGCGACCCAAAACGCCCACCTGTAGACTGATTGGTCCGGTAACATGATATCCCTCTCACTCCTATGCAGCAGCGGTAGCTGCTGATTGGTCTGGAGTTGTTTGTCTCAGAGTAAGCTATATTTTAAAGTTTCAAATATGCAGCTCATAGCAGTTAACTGCCTGCAGCTTAAAATGAAAAAGAAATCAGTGTGAGTCGTGAATTACGTTAATGTTGGTGATTCCCGTTAGGTAGGTGCAGGTTCATGTCCCGCAATCGCGGTGGTTGAAGATTTTTTCATAGTTCAGTTCACTTTTATTTATATTGCGCCAATTCACAACAAATGTCATTTCGAGGCGCTTTACAACAAAAGTCATCTCAATACAATCATACAAACATTCCAATCAGTTAAAAGTTTTCTACGTAAGGAATCCCAACAGATTGCGATGAGTCACAACCACAGCAATTCCTCAGCAAACCCTCATACTGAGCAAGCATGTAGCGAAAGTGGAGAGGAAAAACTCCCCTTTAACAGGAAGAAACCTCCAGCAGAACCAGAACCTGGATCAGTACATGCGGTCATCTGCTGCGACCATCTGGGGGTCTGAGAAGACAGAGAAGAGACAGCATGGAGGATGTTCGGTGACTTTGAGCATCATCTGGACCGATGTTCCCCATCCAGCAGGGGGCATTGTAATTGAGCCTTATACCAGACCATGTGGAGCTTCTATGGGGAGAAAAATACTGAGAGAAAACTGGGTTAACAATCGCAATAACAGCAGATAAAATATATCTGAAGCGTGGTAGAAGAGAAAAGTAGAAGAGATAAGAAAAGTGGTCAGTCTGTCCTCCAACAGTCTAAACCTATAGCAGCATAAGTACAAAAATAACTCAGGATAACTTAAGCCATTCTAACTATAAGCTTTATCAAAAAGGAAGGTTTTAAGCCTAGTCTTAAAAACAGAAAGAGTATCTGCCTCATGGACTAAAACTGGGAGCTGGTTCCACAGGAAAGGAGCCTGATAACTAGTATTGTGTTCAGGTGGGTTCAGGTTCGCAGACATTCTTCCTGGTTTCAGAAAAAAAGACTTAAAAAAATATATCTATTTATATTATACTTTAAAATTGTTTTAGGGGTGGGCAAATTATTCTTCCATCCATCCAAACATATTCTTAATATTCCCTGTAACTCTCTGTGCATTCAGCATACATGCGTGTTATGGCGGTGTTTGGGGAAAAAAAAAGGCAGCTGGACAATCGGTAGCGTGGATAGTTTGCCGTCTGTGTCGTGGGGACTGAGTTTTATAATAATTTTTTCTAGCGTTTCCTGAATTAAGAAGAAGAACTAAGAAGAAGCAGCACTAGCCACCACTGCTGCTGCAGTCGGCTTTTTAGCTTTAGCTCCAGCTGGCTCACTGTGTTGTGATGTTTTGTCTTCAAGTCAAGTCATTAGAGGCTCCGTGTAAACAGAAAACTGAGCATGCGTGCAGTTACAAGCACGAGCGCACAGCGTTCGTGATGATTGACAGCCCTTGGCATCATTTGATTGGTTCAAGTGGACGGCACCGTGGCTTTTGAGCCATACCTGAGATACGGGAAGGCGGGACTTACCCGTAATGTTATAATTCAGAAAATGACTTATTTTATATCAACATTCAAGGCCAGGAGGTTAATTTAATACAATTATTAAAATGTGTAATTAATTTAGAGATCCAGACTATCACTTTAAACAAGGGCCAAACCTCCCTTATTTTAAGAGATTAAAGGTTCAGAATAGAGGATGAATATTTACAGAAACACTTAGAGGTAGGGCTGGGTGATGTAGATTAAAAATTAAATCAGATTTTTTGTGTGATAAAAACTTTAAGTGATAACATTTTTTTTTTCAAAAACCTGCCTTTATTGCAATCATCCTGTCCTGGAGCTGATTAGATTTTAATGTCCAACTTAAAACAAGCTGCAAAGTATCCTTGTAAAACAAGATGGCTAGATTAACATTACTCTGAGCTATGGAAGTCTAAGTAGTACCTTGGTTTAAACAAAATCTGTATTCCAAAAATTAAATCTTCAACATCAGAAGAGAGATGCTTTTTGCTGGAGCTTTAGTTGAGCTAAGCCCGCCCACGTCCTCGCCCACTACCGTTCTTTTTTTTTCAGACTGCAATGGAAACACAACCTACCCGTTCCAGGCCGTATTGACCCGTTCCATACTGCACCGTACTGGTCCTAGTGGGAGTGGGGCATATGTGTTGAATATTGGCTGGTCAGGACAGTATGTTTTGATTAATCACTGCTATACTACTAAACGTCCTGTAGGATACATACATATCTAGAGTTCTGAGAGAAAAATGTACACATTTTTCTCTCAGGTTCTAACTGTTGTTACCATTGTTACTTTTAGGACGGTCTTGTTAAGGTGGGATGGATGGACTGCACTATACAGCAACAGCTCTGTGACAGTTTTCAGGTAAGACCTAGGGATGTCACGGTTACTGCTGTTGAGGTAAACCCTGGTGAAAATGTTGACAATAATAATTAGTCTTCTTTTTAAAGAAAATGTATAATCTTGGTGGATTACCGTGGTCTGCGGTGTAGACACTGTCTTGGCTGCTGGAGTTGCCACACATGCGCACTTTGTAGTTTACAAGCTAAACTTTCTCTAAACTGAAATGATGGCTGAGTCTATATTATTACACGTTTCTGGCGCTATAATTAGTACATGTAATACCCTCTAAACGACCAACAACACACAGTAATCATGAAATATTGGAATCAATAGCAAACATATCTTGAACGTCTTATAATATACCCTGTAAGATAACCAATATATAGCCAATCATTTTCTTTTTATTTACCAACAGAAAAATGTATAGGCAAACTTGTATGTGTATTAATATGAACAGTAGAATGATGATAATGATTTGCATCCTCTACCCTTGTTCTTTTACTTTTATGTGAAAAGTTGCACTTTTGTTTAGACTTTTGTCTGTATTATTTTAAATATAATAAACTATCAATGCTTTCTAAACATATTCAACACTCTTTAAAAATAATACCGCCATAATACAGAAAACCTTGATAATTTTGGTCACAATAACCGCAAGGTAAAATTTTCACACCGTGACAACCCTAGTAAGGCCCAGCTCAGTGTTGGATGTATGGAACAAATGCGTATTTTAACTGAACACACAGCTGATCTAAGCTTACAAAAGGTAAATGTTGCTTTTCTTTCCCATCAGCAACAGTGTTAACTGAAAGAGCTGTAGCTGTTTTCCTAACATCCTTCGTTGCAATTCAATTCAGTTTCTTTCTATCGCACCAATTCCCAACAAATGTAATCTCAAGGCACTTTACAACAAAAGTCGTTTCAATACAATTATCCAAACATTCTAATCAGTAAAAGTTTTCCATGTAAGGAATCCCATCAGATTGTGCTGAGTCATCAACGTGAGGTTGTGCCCTGATCATACAGACTCCAACCACAGCAATTCCTCAGCAATCCCTCATACTGAGCAAGCATGTAGCGACAGTAGAGAGGAAAAACTTCCCTTTAACAGGAAGAAACCTCCAACAGAACCAGAACCAGAATCAGGCTCAGTACAAGTGATCATCTGCCATGCCTTTCTAGGGGTTTGAGAAGAGACAGCATGGAGGATACTCTGTGACTTTGAGCATCATCTGGACCAATGTTCCCCATCCAGCAGGTGGTGCTGTAGCTGAGCAGGGTACCAGACCATGTGGAGCTTCTATGGGGAGAAAATTAGTGAGAGAAAACTGGGTTAACAATTACAATAACAGCAGACAAAATATATCTGGAGAGTAGTAGGAGAGAAAAGTAGAAGAGTGAAGAAAAGTGGTCAGTCTGTCCTCCAACAGTATAAGACCAGGAATATGCTTGCTTTTAATAACCATACCGGCGCGGCCTCCACTGTCTTGCCTACCGCCGAGCGAGTCAACATCCCCCGCGAGTTGAGTAGGAAGAGACGCGGTACTTGGGCTGGGATCGGGCGACTCAGTAAGGTTAGGAGGTACTGCCCAACGATTCCATCTGTTATTATGAGGAACGTGAGATCTCCTCCCAATAAAGGCCAATCTGAGAGACTCCCCTCAGCCTCCTAAACCTCTGGTGGTTTTTGGACTGCGATGACTTGGTCTGGGCTGGTTGCCATTGAGAATTAGAAATTTTTTCCTTCTTAACATTTATCGATGCTCTCAGGTAGTGAATTGTTTTGCTGATTGCTCTTGCTCCATATCGGAGAGCCAGCTTTGCCTTAATTTTTTTTTAGATAAAGATTGAAGTGAGATGTTTTAGTATTAAGACTAGTTTATGCTTCTCCGACCGCAAATCTTCACTCAGACGCAGACGTATTGACGGAGACGTTTTCTGTTTATAGACTCCGCTCTTCCACTCCACTCTCTATTGTTTTTTCAGCGTTGCTCGACCAGGACAGCAGGGGGCGCTAAGTTTTCATGCCGTCTCTGCCTACTATCACACAGTGCCGCTTCTTTTTTTTCAAGGCTTGTGAACGCATTTCTTCCTCAAGAAGCAATGAACGACAGAAAGTAAGTTTTGATTAAGCTGTAAAGCTTTTTACTAGAAGTGTGGATTACAGAATCCTCTAGAAACACATGGAAACAAACACAGCAGCCATTTTTTGTTGTTTTCCTACACTTCCTTGTGTTCAAAATCGCCAAAGGAAAAGATAAGATAAATTATCCTTTCAATATAAAGCATATAATGGCCAAACGCTGCATTAACTACTGATTACAGCGACTATAGAGCCCCGTTTTGGTGAAGCGATCTCTGGCTGTTGCTCAAACTGACCAATCAGATGCATACGCTCTACATCGACGGAGAGTGACAGTTAAAATTTGGGCCTCTACTCTGTGCATCCTTGCGTAGGTGATGGAGAGCCCTTGCGTTGACGAATAATGGCGTTGCGTTGATCCGTCTCCGTCAAAACGCAGAAGCATAAACTAGGCTTTAGCCTTTCTAGGTTGGATCAGAGTAATATTAAGGCTTCCGATACAGTGAAATCACTTTCTCCCCTTAATTTTTCCCATCATTTGAAAACTGAAATGTGCATTAGGTCTGTTTACCTTTGACTGATGTTGAACTTTGTTTGATAATGTCAAGTGTAAGTAAAAAAAATAATAAAAAGATATAAAAATATAATGGATCTGATTAATCAATGGTTTGTACTTGTTAAAATGGGTGTAAACTAGGGTTGCACGGATCCAAATTTTTCTTTACTGATACGATTCCTGGATTTTGTGTTTCTGTCGATACCAGATACCGATCTGATACTATTGTTGAATTAATATACTGTATAACTTCCACCTTATACCTTTCTCAAAGCGACTAAAGATAAATAAGACAAAATAACAGATGTAAAATATAAAATTACCACAAAAAAATACATTTCAAGTGACAAATGAATGTTTTTATGTGAATTTATTGCAGAATTTTCATATTTTGAGTATCGGTTCATTGTATTGGTTAACTTTAACCAAAATCAGGTTGCAGCTGATTTGCTAACCAGGTGTAAAGCGTGTTATGAAAAAATTTATAGTGAGAATGATCTTTTCTGTGTATTCTTACATACTGAGAGAACTGTGTGCCATTTTTTCATGACATAGTGATAGTCTCATTGTGTGACACTATAGTATTAGGTTAGGTGGAATGAATTGATTTCAGAATCCCTACGTCTAGTGTTGCCATGGACCCTTGGAGCACTGGATGTCCTGACGTGTCCTTAGTTTGAGCATTTCCTATCAGACGAAGGTGACTGGGAGTCTGGAAACTTCCCCATGGAGAAATGTTTACTGATAGAGACAATAGCAAGGTTGTCTGAATCTATAAAGTGGTCAGTCAGTTAGTGGAAGGCAGAATTCAGCTGTTGCCAACACTATGTATTACTGTTCCTCCTTGTTTGTGCAAACAAGTTCAACCTCCAAGAAATGAAGCAATCTTTCTTACCTCTTTATTTAAAATGTTTTCCGACTACAAGAACATGGCACCTGTTAATCCCACAGCAAAATGCGCTAAATCCATTTGCCCTTGACAAGTATTCAGTGTAGGCGTTTCTGTCATAAGATGCAAAATATTGAGAGAACATCCAAATAATTAGGTGTTCCAGGCTCAGTTTGATTTATGAAATATCAAACTTTTTGCAGTGGCTGTTTTAGCATCTATTTTTACCGCCTCTGAAAGGCATGTCTTAACTTTGTTTCCCCCCATTCAGCATAAGTTTATTACTGACGAACTAAAAAATATATAATTCACATAAATTCTAATATAATAGTAAGTGACACTCTAATGGCCATAAACCTGAGAGTTATGTCGATTTCTCCCTTCTTTTTTTTTTTCCAAATATATATCATAACTCACTTCATACTCGCTACACCTGCTGTTTATGTTTCATTTAGGGTTCTCCATTAGTTTCCACCAGAGTGGTTATTCATCTTCCTGGGGTGCAGTTAATAAAACATAATAATTATGTACATTACCAAAATGACAATTACATTTATGACATTTTAAAAATAAAATCGTAAGCAAGATGTCATTAAATTGTACATTTCCAACCTTCAGTAAAATACCCAAAACATTCAGGTACATCTTTTTTGTAAGGAATAAATGCCATTTGTGTGTGTTTACATGTTTTACCTTTAATTTAATACATTTAATAGAGGCCTTGAATAAAGTGTGTCATTTCAACAATATCAGTGGAATATGGACATCCTTGTTCTAGTCAAGCTGCAACTTTAATCAGTCAGACTTTCAAATGAAAAAAATATATAATTTGCAGACATTGTAGCATAATAGTAGCCATAGAGTTAATAGTTGTTGTTTTTTTTCTCTTTTTTTGCCACTGTGCCTTTTCCTGCCATCTCTGGCTTTGGCACAGAACATGGGGCAGTAAGGCTGGAACACATACTTTCTTTTTGCCTGTTATCATTTGCACGCACAATCTCAGTAGATCACCCCCAAATCAAGAACAAGTCATTTATGCAAAATTTTTGCGGCATGTGCAATTTTGTGCTTTTTATGTGGAATATTGATAAATCAGGCCCTATGTATGTTATGGATATTCATTCTAGTATGTCTACCTGTTTTTTGCTGTTTCAGGTGACAAGTGGAGCAACTGCTTTGTTCCCTCCTGGAAGTGAACTGAATAAGCAAGGCAGCGTTCTGGTATGACACAGAACATGACAGATACTGTACTCATTGTACAGTGAGTTGTAATGCAGTCCTGATTCACTTTGTGTTCATGTACTTCAGTGGCTGAAGACTTTGGACAGCAGAGAGATTTACAGTGAGGTCATCAATCATCTGCCCGATCTGGAATTGCTGACAAATGACAGTTTTAAGGTGAACACATAATCCAACCGCCGATGCGTTTTTGGGTGCAGATTGCACTTTACAATAAGTGTTGAAATACAACCATTTACAGATGAGGCTGGCCCATCATCGCTGGTTGATCAGTTTTACATTTGGTGGCAGATCTGCCTCCAGCGAATACAAGAAGCTTCAAGCATTTCTTCGAAATGATCACATCCAGGTAGTTGTCTTTGTGCGTACGTGCTGCATGTTTTTGCCAGCCTGAATGTCCTCACCAACCGTTTGTGTGTCCAGGTCGGCAGAGTAGATTGCACATCAGACTCTGAGTTGTGTCAGTCTCTGTACATCTATAAACCCTGCTTGGCCGTTTTTAAAGGACTGGGAGTCCAAGACTTTGAGATCCACCACGGTCAGTACTGACTCTCTTTCATCTAACTTTACTACTGCTGTTTCATTTTAACGTCTTCCATGCAATGGATTTGTTTCACAGTGCCTGTCTATCTGTGCTGTCCTCTGTCTGTGTGTAGGTAAAGACGTTTTGTACAACATTGTGGGTTTTGCCAGGGATAGTGTTCGCGCCCATGTGACAACACTAAGACCAGACAACTTCCCCTCAAACAGAAAAGAACCCTGGCTCGTTGACTTCTTTGCTCCGGTTTGTAAAATTTTCTCAAAGTACAGACTATTCACACCATCCAAATAAACTTCTCCTGTTTTAGGTCAATTGAGATTTCTAAAAATATTTCTGTTTGCTAAATGCCAAAAGTAGTGAGATAGGGAATATTTTAGAGAGTAGGTTATACTTTCTTCAAATTCAGAGACATTAACACCATTAATAGGGTTAGATAATGGTCATGATAGGTCACAAATAAAATTAGACTTAAATGGAGGCATACCTGTTGTTTTTTAAGGCAGCACCTTAAAGAGACAGTATGTAGTTATTACTGTTGATGTCTGGAAATATCCATCTAAATATTGTTGAAAATGAATAAAATGATGCCCAATCACAGAAAGGTATTGGCTGCTTCATGACATAGAACCATAAAAACCTAGTGTATCGGGGCGGACATATTGGACGCTGTGTTTCCTTCTACGTGAGCCGATGTGGAAGAAACACCTTTACTGAGTTTTATATCCACAGTTACATCCCTTTTCTGCTCATAGTCATTAGAGGTTTAAATGAAGAGCTCTATGAACAGAGTTAAAAAACAATTCATTTCACTTTTATTTATATAGCACCAATTCACAACAAATGTCATATCAGGACACTTTCAAATGAAAGTCATTTCTTTTTTCTTTTTTTTCAAACTTTCTTTCAACAATTACAGCGTCAGGGTACATTATACATACACATGTGGGCACTTGTCCATCAATGTCCTTGTTGTTCAGTGGTAGCGGTGGTGTCCTCTATAGTCAGTCCATTTTTTACATTTATCCTCAAATTGTGCCTCTTTTAGTCTCAGTTTATGTGTAATGTCCTCCATTACTAGCATCTCTTCCACAGTGCAAATCCACTGCCCCTCAGTTGGGGGTCTGCTTTATACCACATTCTGGTAATTGTCTTTTTACTGACTGACAGCAGTATTTAAACAAGATACTCATCCTCTTTTTGTAGTACATTTTGTGTTAAATTTTCCAGGATGATTATCTTACATGTTTTTGATATTTCATATCCTATTATTTTTGTCAGCTCCTCCAAATTCTTTCCCAGTGTCATTGTAGCTTCTGGCAGGACCAGAATATTTGTGTATGGTCAGCATCCATGTGACCACGCGCTCTCCAACATGGCTGCTGAACAGACACTGCCGCTTTCATAATCTTAAGGGTTATAAAAAATCTGACCATATTCTTCCAATTGAATTCTCTCCACTCCTGGAGCTGGTGAAGATGCACTGTGTTTTACAAGTAATGAACCACTCTTCATCTGTTAGTTGTTCTTTTAATTCCTTTTCCCATTTTTCTTTGATATAAAGGGAGGAAGACTTTCTGCATGACATCAAATTATTGTAAAGGTAAAGGGCCTGATTTGTGCGGCATCGAAATATTCTTCGAGGTTTGGCAGAGCCAGTCCTCCCTTGTCTTTGGAGAGCTGCAGAGTTTTGTACTAGGTCCTAGGTTTCTCTCCTCCCCATATAAACTTAGATATCTTACCTGTCCCATTCGCTAAACTGCTTTGGTGGGATCTTTACTGGCACAGACTGAAATAAGTATAAGAGTCTCGGTAAAACATTTATCTTAATTACTTCTATCCTATAACTGAAGTCCAAAAAGATAGCAGACCATCTCTCAAGTCTCTCCGAATTTCTTGATTTATTTTAGTGTAGTTTGCTTCATATAGCTTGTCTATCCCTTTTGTAACATCTACTCCCAAGTACTTTATCGATTTGGCATTCCAATTGCGTTTAAATGCATCTTTTATCTCTTGAGAAGGAGATTAATTTATTGACAAGATCTGTGTTTTAGTAACACTAATTTTGTAGCCTGAATATTTCCCCTAATTTTCCAGTAGCCGAATGAGTTTTCGGCTACTGGAAGCAGTAGCATCCCTGTCTTGTCCCCCTTTCCAGACTGAAACTTTTTGTCAAACTACCATTTATTCTAATCCTAGCTGTAGGTCCCTGATATAACGACTTAATACAATTCACAGATTTCTCATTAAATCCAAATTTTTCTAATACCTTATATAGAAATACCCAATTCACACTGTCGAAAGTCTTTTGGGCATCTATGCTTAGCAAAACTGTACTTTCCCCTTTGCTCCTTATATTTTCTATGACATGTAAACTCCTTCTTATGTTACATAGTGTGTGTCTTCTTTAACAAAACCAGTTTGGTTTTCATCAATCAGATCCTGTATGAATGTTTCTATTCTTTTGGTTATAATTGTGGTGTAAGGTTTATAATCCACATTTAAAAGTGATATGGGTCTGTAGTTACAGCAGTGTTCTTTGTTTTTACCTTCCTTTGGAATAATGGATATAATGGCTTTCTTACCTGATCTCAGACTGTAATTAAATGAGTCCTGGAGTAGTGGGATTAACTCTTCCTTAAATGTTTTATAAAAGGAAGCTCCCAGTCCATCCGCTCCTGGTGACTTTCCTGATTTTACCTGACTAATTGTCTCTGTAATTTATTTTACTGTAATCTCTGAAGTCAGTGTTGCATTCTGTTTTGAGCCTATTGTGTGTAAATCCAAGTTGCCTAGAATGTCTGTCAGGTGTTCTTCACCTATAGAAATAGGTCGTGAATGTAGGTTACAGGAACATTTTTCAAATACTTTTTCTATTTCTTCTGGTTCAAAGAGGTGTTTATTGGTCGCAGGATCCCTTATTTTATGTATATTAGTCATTGATTGTTGTTTCCTGACGCATCTTACCATGAATTTAGTGTTCTAGATCCCCCCTCATAATAAGTCTGTTTTATATATCTTGCTTTCCTTTCCACCTCTTCCAACAATATATCATCTATTTTTTCCCTGACATCTTTAATTTTATTCAGTGTATCAGAATCTTTTGATTGCTTGTGCTGCTGTTCCAGTTCTTTACATTGTTCAATTTGTTTCTGATATGTTTCTAGTCTGATCCTCTTTAAAGCTGTTGTGAGTGAAATCAGCCTCTCTGTAATCACTGCCTTCAGGGCATCCCATAAAATTGTTGGATTAACTTCGTCATTATCATTTTCCTCCTGATATCGAATTATTTCCCCTTCTATTTCTTTAACGAGTCTCTTATTGTTTAGTATACTTTCGTTGAGTCTTCATATTGTAATTTTCCTCCTATCTTTTAAATGAATTGTTAGATAAATTGCGCTGTGGTCTGACACGTCAGCCATTCCTATTTTACATTCCTTCACTTTGTGTTTATCTCTTTTACTCTTGAAAAAATAATTAATTGTGGAGTACATGTTATTTTGAGCTGAATAGTGGGTATAATCCTGATAGAGTGGGTGAAGTTCTCGCCATACATCCTGTATACCCATTTCTAATATCATTGTATTCATGCACCTATTCATTTGTTTTTTGTTCTTCTTCATACTTGTAGTGTCTAACCCATAATTTAGTACCACATTAAGCCGCCCCACACACTAATGTCCCATTTGTTTCCAGGTTAATAAGATGAAAAACTTTTTCATTAAAAGCTTTTCCACTTTCTGGAGGGGCATACACATTGAGGAACTGTTTTTCCGATTTCCCTTTTATCACGATATATCTTCCTTTCTTGTCTCTAATTTATTTGATCAGTTCAAAGTTCATTGTGTTGGAGATCAATATCATCACACCCCTCTTGTGTTTGTGCCCAAAAGAACTGAAGTTTGAATTCCTTTATTCCAACTTTTGAAACTTTACATGATCCTCTTGTGATAGATGAGTTTCTTGAAGAAAAACAACCTGCATTTTCTCTCTTCTAAGTTTAAAGTTTTATTTCTCTTTTTGATATTGTTTAAGCCGTTATAATTTAGTGACACAACCATTATATCATTATGTTGCATCTTTTATATCCCCTGAAATTGTGCGTAATCCTTCCACTGTAATGTTGTCAACCAGCATGTGCAAATGAACAAGTTATGAACGAACACAAAAACTAAACTCCACAGCAAGACTGGACCTCATTCCCCATGGGTCCTGTCTCCCTGTTGGTGGGGGTGGGGGTAACTTTTTCTAAACAGAAGCCCCCCCCCTAGTGGTTTGGGGTGTACCTGAAAAAGGCCTTAATCGATCTTAAAATTCCCCATTTTAAGTCTTCCTTAAGTGTCTGAAAACAAATCTTTTTTTTCTTTCAGAATCGTTTTAATTTCGGAGTAGGATTTAAGTTTTTTCAGCACCTGGGTTGGGTCAGTTGGGTAATCGTGGTCGAAAAATATCAGCTTCCCCTCGATTATTATTTTCTCTTTCCAGGCTTTAGTGAGACTGCTCTCTTTGGTCTCATATTTGAGAAAATAATCCACAATGGACCTCGGAGGGGCGCCTACTTTCGGAGACTTTTGCCCGCGCGTTGAATTTGAAGCGGTAGCGCGAGATCTTGCCGGAGGAGCCCCTCCACCAGTTCTGTCACACGTTCATTGTCCCGCTCAGCCACATTTTAAATCCTCAAATTTCAACGTCTTCCGCTTCCCTCCACTTCGGTCAGTTCCTCTTGAAGTTTTGTTTGCTGTTTTAATAGGGTGAGGATGGCTTCTTTCGCCTCGATATTCCAATCCTCCAACTCCGCCACTCGCTCTTGTATTTCCATGGCGTATTGTACCAGTTTTCGGTTAATTTCGTCCTTAAAGCCGGCAAACTCTCGCCTCACCTCGTCTTTAAATTTGTCTTTAAATGTTGCGAGGGATGAAAAGGAGGAGGCCAGCTAGCTGCTACAGAGCGGTCTCGGTTAGGGTCCTCCCACAAGTTACGTATATCCACTTCACCCACGTGAAAATGGCATATTTTGAAGCGCAACCAGTTAACTTTGGACACGCCCTAAGGTGCGAATTGTCAAGCGACCAGCTAGCGCAGTGTGGTGCTTTTTAGTCAGGTCCGGTGTGTACGCACCATTAGTGTGTGTTGTAGTTTACAATGTTTTGTGTAAAGATCCAACACGTTTCTGTTTGCATCACAGGCCGGTTCTGGTTCTACACCCAGAATAAAAACATTCAGAGGCAACCAGACAGATCCAGTCTGCTATCATACATACAGTCCGGTCCAGAAATATTGGGACATCGACACAATGCTAACATTTGTGGGTCTATACACCACCACAATGGATATCAAATGAAACAAACGAGATGTGCTTTAACTGCAGACTGTCAGCTTTTATTTGAAGGTATTTACATCCAAATCAGGTGAATGGTGTAGGAATTACAACAATTTGCATATGTGCCTCCCTCTTGTTAAGGTACCAAAAGTAATGGGACAGAATAAGAACCATAAATCAAACTTATACATTTCAATTCTTGGTTGCAAATCCTTTGCAGTCAATTACAGCCTGAAGTCTGGAACACATAGACATCACCAGACGTTGGGTTTCATCCCTGGTGATGCTCTGCCAGGCCTCTACTGCAACAGTCTTCAGTTCCTGCTGGTTCCTGGGGCATTTTCCCTTCAGGTTTGTCTTCAGGAAGTGAAATGAATGCTCAATCGGATTCAGGTCAGGTGATTAACTTGGCCATTGCAAAACAGTCCACTTCTTTCCTTTCAAAAACTCTTTGGTTGCCTTTGCAGTATGCTTTGGGTCATTGTCCATCTGCACTGTGAAGCGCCGTCCAATGAGTTCTGAGGCATTTGGCTGAATATGAGCAGATAATATTGCCCAAAACACTTCAGAATTCATCGTGCTGCTTTTGTCAGCAGTCACATCATCAATAAATACAAGAGAACCAGTTCCACTGGCAGCCATACATGCCCACGCCATGACACTTCCAGCACCATGCTTCACTGATGAGGTGGTATGGTTAGGATCATTAGCAGTTCCTTTCCATCTCCATACTCTTCTCTTCATCCATCACTGTGGTACAAGTTGATCTTGGTCTCATCTGTCCATAGGATGTTGTTCCAGAACTGTGAAGGCTTTTTTAGATGTTGTTTGGCAAACTCTAATCTGGCCTTCCTGTTTTTGGGGCTCACCAATGGTTTACATCTTGTGGTGAACCCTCTGTATTCACACTGGTGGAGTCTTCTCTTTATTGTTGACTTTGACACAGATACAACTACCTCCTGGATAGTGTTCTTGATCTGACCAACTGTTGTGAAGGGTGTTTTCTTCACCAGGGAAAGGATTCTTCGGTCATCCACCACAGTTGTTTTCCGTGGTGTTCGGGGTCTTTTGGTGTTGCTGAGCTCACCGGTGCGTTCCTTGTTTTTGAGAATGTTCCAAACTGTTGTTTTGGCCACGCCTAATGTTTTTGCTATCTCTCTGATAGGCTTATTTTGTTTTTTCAGCCTAATGATGGCTTGCTTCACTGATCGTGACAGCTCTTTGGATCTCATCTTGACAGTTGACAGCAATCGATTCCAAATGCAAATAGCACACTTGAAATGAACTCTGGACCTTTTATCTGCTGATTGTAATTGGGATAATGAGGGAATAACATACACCTGGCCATGGAACAGCTGAGAAACCAATTGTCCCATTACTTTTGGTACCTTAACAAGTGGGAGGCACATATGCAAACGGTTGTAATTCCTACACCGTTCACCTGATTTGGATGTAAATACCCTCAAATTAAAAGTTGACAGTCTGCAGTTAAAGCACATCTTGTTCGTTTCATTTGAAATGTTGTGTGATTTTGTCTATGATTCCCCCTGACACACTGATCACAATAGACTAGGAAGAAACCCAAATATATCCATATGTGTACTTTGATTTGGTTATATTGCTCAATTGGGATAAAAATGAGGTAACTAGAAACCTTGTGATACATTGAATGCAGTATTATTTGACAGTAGACTATGAACAGAGAGTAGTGCATACTTGTGAACTAGAGGCGATACAAGGCTTTGACATTTTGAACCATACCATCCCCAAAGCATGATGCTGCCACCTCCATGCTGTCTGCTTTCTGATGGTCTCTAAAACACCTCTGAGACCTTCCAAGAACAGCAGGGTTTATATTGAGCTTAAGTTGCACACAGTAGGACTCCAGTGGACAGTTGGTAGTTCTGGGGTTTATTTAGGAGCATCAGAGTGTAGGGGCTTCATATGATTCACAACCACACATCTCAATTAGAAAACCGTGTGAAAACATGAGTCATGGTTCTTGCACTTAACAGTTTAAAATTAAACAATGCTGGTCTATCACTAAAACCGTGGATATGAATATTTGTGTTTCCAGAGTCAATCACTGTGTGCAGCATTGTTTTTATTTGGATGTATTTTATTAAAACATGTTAATTCTGTGTGCAGTGGTGTCCTCCATGTCGAGCGTTACTTCCTGAGCTGAGAAAAGCTTCCATTCAGCTAGCTGGACAGATGAAGTTCGGTACTTTGGACTGTACCATCCACCATGACTTGTGCTCCGTGGTAAGATCAGACACCTCTAGGCTGCAGTGAGCTGGCAGTGAGCTGCATGTTGCCTGCTGTGCTGATGTCTCTTTGTGTTTCAGTATAATATTCAAGCATATCCCACTACGGTGATCTTTAACGGTTCCTCTGTGCACGAATATGAAGGACAACACTCAGCCGACGGCATTCTGGAATTCATACAGGTGATATTTATAAGCAGTTGCCTCTCAAGTTTTCTTTCTGGATCTGTGTTGATTGGTGACTTTATGAAAGTAACTAGTATTCAGGAAGAGCTTTTGTTTGCTTCTGCAGGATCTGGTCAACCCATCGGTGCTGGTCCTTGATCCCACCAGCTTCACAGAGAAAGTTATAGGTACAAACTTTACCTGACTGTGAGGAGAATTTTCTGTGATATGAACCAGAGTTGGCCGCATAATATGTTTAATTTAGCAAAATAGCATAATGTCTTTTCATAATGTCTTTCCAGTCCTAAGTGAAATTTAGGGACATCTCTAGACAAAATCTTACCTAGGTTTTAATTGGAAGGTTAAAAAACCCAGGGTGGAGTTTAAAAGGTGTTACAGGCCTCCCATGTCTAAGAGAATAATTATATTATTTTTAACCTTTCCTGTCTGGCAGTGTGGTAGTCAGAATTGGTTTCTGAGTACCACGTATAAACCAGACAGATTTACTTTCTCAAGCAGAGCATTACAGCTTTGCTATAGTACTCCACCTGATAATTATGTATGAAAAATATTTATTAGTGATTACTGTGGGTTTAATTTCTTGGGGTTATGGACACAGAGAGAGAGAAAACAATCAGTAAGACAGAGCAACACAAACCAAACAAATCTGATGAAATTAACTAAAAACTACACATCCACAACATACAAAAATGGGTATATTAATACAACAATGTCCCTAAAAAGCCCCTGGCACCAACCAACCATTGATGACTTGAATTAAGAGAATAATTGTGATTCGGCCCAGTTGAGGCCATTAGTGTGTTCCGTCTGGTTTACACAGCCGGATGGAAGGCTATAGAGACGACAGTAATAAAGGGATACAATTTAAGGCTTTATCATCAGACCTCAAACTGCAGTCCAAATTCTGCTTCTCACAGAAACATACGACATAGTCAGCCATAAACACTTGGAAGGAAATAATCAAAATATGGAATTTGGAAGAGGAATCTTAAATTTTACAATGGTCTCAAAAGGAATCAGAATTAACTCCTAACAAATATTATGACTGAATTAGAACATGGATTTTAAAGGGATTAACCTCCTATAATTAATTTGTCCACAAGGGGGCATTCCAAGCATTTGATGCTGAGTCAAAAACAGGGGTTGGGCCCTCAAGATTTCTTCAGATACCTTCAAATCAGGCACTCTCAGAGCATCAAAATACCACCATTTGCTCATGGGTCCGTTTATGTTACTAACAAAAGCAAAGAGGCTTACTAAAACAATGTTCAAATTATATAACAGCATTCTACATACTATATGGAAGAAAAATGGGAAAGTGAAGGAAGTCTGACTTTATTTGATGAGAAATATCATTTGGATTTATGAATCTCAGTGAGTATCAAATATGTCCAACATCTGGCATTATTTGCTAGAAAACCACACGATTCTTTATCATACAGGCACTAAAAAGATACCAGGGAATGGGAGATGCATGGTTGGAGATGTAACAGTTACATCAAACAGCAGTGTCAGCAGCAGCAAGATGACATATTAAGTCAATGGTTGAGTCCGTCAGAGGAGTGTCTCAGTCTCTGCGGCGCTTTAGAGTTGGCTCCGTCAACTTTTCAAGCTTTTCCTGAGTTTCAAGCTTCAAAGCTCATAACACGAGCAATGCAGAAGTTCAGCTAGTTGAACTTTTGACGGTCCTAAAGCTGCACGGTAACCAATCAGAGCGACTCACTATAGTGACGTTGCCCAACGTCGACGCTGCTTAGCCAACCACGATCCCCTAGTTTTTAAAACATCAAGCAGAGAAAGGCCCGCCTACGTGCTTTGCAAGCTTCAACCTAAAAATGTATCTCCTGTGTATATGCGTCGAATTAGTCGCTTTGAGTGTTGCCTGACGCTTTAATCTTTAGTCTTAATTAACAATTTGTCTTTTATGGAGCCAAAAGGTTCAAGAGTACTCAGTAGAAATTCACTTAAGTGCTTTTGTGAGACTCTCAAAGCAGTTCACAGCTTCCTTTTTTATTTCCTTCCACATTCAAACACTAGTGAAAGGAAGCTGTGATTGTAGCCACAGCTGCCCTGGTTGGTATAGAAACAGATCGCCTCAGCAATAAATATAGCAGGCTTCTCTACATTCTGTTAGCAGTAAGTGTCACCAGAAAGTGGCTCAAGCCAGATCAACCAACAACGTTGTAGAAGAAATTTCTAAAATGGAAAAAGTGTCATTTCAATTGAAGGTGCAGTCAGACTCATTTTAACGTTTTTTGTCTAAATGGATGGAATATGGCAAGCATAGAAGCTTTGATCTTATGTAAACTTGCCCATGCTTCGCCAAAAAAAGCTGTGAAAAGGCGGTGAAAGCTATGAAGTCTTATCCAGGTTTGGTGGTGTTGTTCCAGGTAGAGGTGAGGAGCAGAGCTGGGCGGTGGACTTCTATGCTCCCTGGTGTGGTCCCTGTCAGGCCATGATACCTGAGTGGAGACGCATGGCTCGGGTATGACCCTCACCCAACACAGCTAATACACAAGATTAAAAGATGTGAAGCCTAGCTATACTTAAAAGAATAATGTAAGATGAAATGCTAATCTGGTACATTATTTTTTACAACTTTACCATTCACAAGATATATTAACTTATCTTCGAGTTCATAAATAAACTAGTTTTATAATCGGTCAAATGTCTGAAGGATTGACTGTTTCTATCACAATGGTACCATGTGCCAAGAAAGCTATTTTGGCCCTCATGTTGTAACTTCAGTACTTACTGTTGTAATGAAATATGGTGACTATATATTAGGAAAAACTTAATTTCTAGTTGACTAAAAGCAAATTTCACTGTGACATTATGACCAGACCAGTGGGCTTCATGCTACAAACTCATATTTTATCATTTTATGTGTCCACAGTGCATCCTTTGGAATGATGTGATACTAATAATTAATTCTTAAATTAGTTGTTGTTAGGGGTGTCACAATCACGATTTTGTATTGAAATCGGTTGAAATTACGTTACAACCTTGCATATCATAATCCAAAAGAGTATCGCAGACTCCTCCTCCTCCTGTTTACTGTGCGTCCCACTCGGGACTCCGTAGCGACAGTTAGCAGGAAACCGTCTCATCACAAAGAACCACACATGCATTTTCCCTAATAAGTAACTCTCCCCAGTTCTCATACAACTCACAACACCTGGTAATATTTTAACTTCCTGTATCACATCCCCCGTGATCAGAGCGCACGTCTACAGAGCACATTAGCTGATGCTAGCAAGTAGCTATTAGCAAAGCTACAGCTCGACCACGGCTAGTATAGATGAAGCAGCGGGACCGTAGCTAAAGCCGCTCCTTCT
Source organism: Apricaphanius iberus (assembly GCA_028564705.1). NCBI lineage: Eukaryota > Metazoa > Chordata > Actinopteri > Cyprinodontiformes > Aphaniidae > Apricaphanius > Apricaphanius iberus. The sequence goes on along the minus strand of JAPXFQ010001371.1, from coordinate 54,035 downwards.
AATCTGTAATCACAAGGAGGAACTTTTGAGTTCCCAACGAGTTAAGTTCACATTCTCATTATAAACAAGAGGACCGCTGTTAGCTGCATTTTGTTCGGTCCAATGAGATATCTGGAACATTCTGTCAGTCGCTCTGCAGTAACTATAAAGAGTCACTAGATGGCAGCCACCCTCCGTTACTAATCATTTCTGTTATTTAAACAATACTGTGACACTTTTACTGTAAATAAATTATTTCAATTTGCCCATTAATGCCTAATGTGATTCATTACACATGAATAACAAATTCATCACTTCTGTCTTTTAAAATGAGATTTACTGTCCAAAATGTAATGAATAAAACCAATGATCGTAGACTATTCCAAAAATGACACAGGGATCAGTACTGTAAAAGAAAAAAGGAAAAAAAAATCAAGAATTGATTCAAATTTCATTTAATTTATTTATTTATTTAATATGGACATAGAAATTAACATTGGAAGAACCAGATGCATTGTTTAAAGTGTTGTAGCACATGTGCTAATTTTCGACACCTGTCCATAGGGGGCTTTTAGGTTACAAAGATAAAACACATTATGAAACAAGGTTACAATAAAACACAATTATTAAACATGATAAGGCACATTTTAAACATGGGAACAAGTTTGGCCCTAAAATCCAAAAGCAAATTGAATCGAGGATTTGGAGAATCGTGACTCCCCTAGTTGTTGTGGGCAGGAAGGATCTCCTGTAGTGGTCTGTGTTGCAACAAAACTGAATATGCTTCTAGCTGAAGACACTCTGTTGCTTTAGGATAAAGGGGATGCTCCAGAGGTTCAACCACTGTTCTCAGATCAGAACCAGCCTTTTTCATCAGGTTGTTGAGCCTTTAAAGTCCCTGTCTGATGCTCCTACTCCAACAGATGATGATTTATCACATGACTTTCAGGAAAACAAATCCAAACCCTTTTATGTTGAGTTTTTCAAGGTCGGCAGCTATGAGATTTTGCTTCATTTAAAAAAAAAATATATATACACTACCGTTCAAAAGTTTGGGTTCAACCAAACAATTTTGTGTTTTGCATGAAAAGTCACACTTATTCACCACCATACGTTGTGAAATGAATAGAAAATAGAGTCAAGACATTGACAAGGTTAGAAATAATGATTTTTATTTGAAATAAGATTGTTTTTACATCAAACTTTACTTTCATCAAAGAATCCTCCATTTGCAGCAATTACAGCATTGCAGACCTTTGGCATTCTAGCTGTTAATTTGTTGAGGTAATCTGGAGGAATTGCACCCCACGCTTCTAGAAGCAGCTCCCACAATTTGGATTGGTTGGATGGGCACTTCTTGCGTACCATACGGTCAAGCTGCTCCCACAACAGCTCAACGGGGTTCAAATCTGGTGACTGCGCTGGCCACTCCATTACCGATAGAATACCAGCTGCCTGCTTCTTCTCTAAATAGTTCTTGCACAATTTCGAGGTGTGTTTTGGGTCATTGTCCTGTTGTAGGATGAAATTGGCTCCAATCAAGCGCTGTCCACTGGGTATGGCATGGCGTTGCAAAATGGAGTGATAGCCTTCCTTATTCAGAATCCCTTTTACCCTGTACAAATCTCCCACCTTACCAGCACCAAAGCAACCCCAGACCATCACATTACCTCCACCATGCTTAACAGATGGCGTCAGGCATTCTTCCAGCATCTTTTCAGTTGTTCTGCGTCTCACAAACGTTCTTCTTTGTGATCCAAACACCTCAAACTTGGATTCATCCGTCCACAGCACTTTTTTCCAGTCTTCCTCTGTCCAATGTCTGTGTTCTTTTGCCCATCTTAATCTTTTTCTTTTATTGGCCAGTCTCAGATATGGCTTTTTCTTTGCCACTCTGCCCTGAAGCCCAGAATCCCGCAGCCGCCTCTTCACTGTAGATGTTGACACTGGTGTTTTGCGGGTACTATTTAATGAAGATGCCAGTTGGGGACCTGTGAGGCGTCTGTTTCTCAAACTAGAGACTCTAATGTACTTATCTTCTTGCTCAGTTGTGCAACGCGGCCTCCCACTTCTTTTTCTACTCTGGTTAGAGCCTGTTTGTGCTGTCCTCTGAAGGGAGTAGTACACACCGTTGTAGGAAATCTTCAATTTCTTAGCAATTTCTCGCATGGAATAGCCTTCATTTCTAAGAACAAGAATAGACTGTCGAGTTTCAGATGAAAGTTCTCTTTTTCTGGCCATTTTGAGCGTTTAATTGACCCCACAAATGTGATGCTCCAGAAACTCAATCTGCTCAAAGGAAGGTCAGTTTTGTAGCTTCTGTACCGAGCTAAACTGTTTTCAGATGTGTGAACATGATTGCACAAGGGTTTTCTAATCATCAATTAGCCTTCTGAGCCAATGAGCAAACACATTGTACCATTAGAACACTGGAGTGATAGTTGCTGGAAATGGGCCTCTATACACCTATGTAGATATTGCACCAAAAACCAGACATTTGCAGCTAGAATAGTCATTTACCACATTAGCAATGTATAGCGTGTGTTTCTTTAAAGTTAAGACTAGTTTAAAGTTATCTTCATTGAAAAGTACAGTGCTTTTCCTTCAAAAATAAGGACATTTCAATGTGACCCCAAACTTTTGAACGGTAGTGTATATATTTATCCCACCGTTTTTCACCCATTATTTATCACCTAGTGTTCCTACCTTAATCCCAGTCCTGGGCATTGCTCTCCCTCTGCCAACCCCGGGAGGGCCCTACATTGTAGCTCAAGCCGCCTTCATGCTTGAGGAGTGAGCAGGCCCTTCTTTTCACTTGAGGGGGCTGGGTTTCCATGGCCGGATTTAGCGCATGGAAGGATCACGCCATCATAGTTATATAATATTTTATATATATAAACTTTTAATCCTGATTTGTCTAGTACGACTTGTGTTTGTGTTGTTACAATCAGTTGCCTTCACGCTCTCTTTTCAAACTTTGCAAAGGATGTTTGTTTGCTCTTTGTCCTCTAGTGAAAAGCAAAACCATGTCCATACATGGACTATCACTCAGGAACAAAACCCTCGTTTTTGCTCTCAGCCCCAGCTGACTGCCTGCTTGATCACATGTTGTACACACACACACACACACACACACACACACACACACGGGGGTGAAATGCCGAGATGGAGGGAGAGAGCGGAGGCTTCCCTTTCAATACTGAGGCAGAAATACAGCCTCAGAACTGTGAATCGTGATAAAACAATCTCTCAGAAATGAGAGACATGTAGATCATAAATCGTCATATCTCCTTGCTCAATCACACTTTTAATAGCTTATCCATCCATGTTGTTGGGAATATTATGATTTTTTTAAAGAAAAGAGAAAAAAAACAAAAAGAGAAAAACACAAGAAAACCCACACAGTCTAAAAAAGTATGAAAGCAGAGGTGGTGATCAGGCTTGGTCCTGATCCTCTTTCTAGGTTCTGTGTTCTCTGTCTCAGAAGCCTAGACACACTAGCAGCCAGAGCATCCAAGGATTAGTAATAAATATGTATATGTTCTAATTTTTCCTAGGGTCAGATTCTTCAGACTTGGTAAGAACAGAGAAGTTAAGGTTCCTTGTAAACGATTAACGGCCTGTACTTGTATAGCACTTTATCTAGTCCAGAGGAGCCCAAAGCGCGTCACACTACATCCAGTCATTAACAGGCATTCAGAAAAATGTCCGTGCAGCATGAACATCCTGGGAGGCCATCAGCTTTGCTGCTGTATAACTAAATCTAAAAGGACGTTCTGAGTGACCAGGAGTGAAGCAGTGAAGAGATTAAAAGTCACATCCAGAGACAATAAATGGCTAAAACAACCACGGATGAAACTTTTGTTCAGCAGAACGCAGTCCCTGAAGCCTTTCTGACCTGACTCTCTCTCACCTCTGCAGATGGTTTCAGGTCAGATCCTAGTGGGTTCAATCGACTGTCAGCACTTCCAGACGTTCTGCCGGAGTCAGGGTGTGAGGGCGTATCCTGAGCTTCGCCTGTATGCTGGGAACAGCAGACATCCAGACCGCTACACGTAAGTAGTGTTCCAGTTAGGCCTGGGCGGTACACCAGTTCATATCGAAAACCGTGTTTATTTTCGTGATGATATGAATTTTTAATATACCCCTATACTGGTGAATAGCCCAGAAAACTTCCGGAACGTTTAATGAGGGGAAGTGTTTCAGTCAGGACCGATTTCACTTCTACACGCTCTTCACCACAGCATAGAAAATACAGTTTTTAACTAAGTTCAGCTGCTGGCAGGAGTGAAGCACACAATTCTGATTAAGTAATTCCAAAAAAGAGGAGCCTCGTCTATAGTTAAAAAAGTTTACCGGCTTTAAAATGTCAGACGAGAACCGAACGGCATACCTTTTACAAACGCTATTGAGAGTAACCAGTAGGGGGAAGTGTTGAGCACTATTTGACCGTCTGTAGGTAAACGTGATCAACGGCGGCAAAACCAGTTGGAAAGAAATCAAAAATAGCGGTAAATACCATCTAAGATACTTCAATTTTTTTTTCTATTGTTATCTGAATATTAACCAGCAAATAATCTCCTACGGTCGCCATGTTTATTTTACTTCTTCTTTGGCAAACTCCAGTCTGAGTCTGTACTCTGCCCCTAGCGGGATTCTTCAGTACTACATGCAAAGCAATTAGAAGATGCAATTTGTTGCTTGCACCAACGTGAGGTTTAAAAATAATTATACATTCAGCCTTAGAACATCAAGAATGTCTACTAGAATCATAATCATTTTAATTATTTTCATATCATTCACCTGTGTCTGAAAAAAACAATATGATGCAGTCCATATGGCAGTAAAATGGGCTGTTTAAAGCACATTTTTAAATTCTTCATTCTCATAAGATAATGTGGATATGAAAGGTCTTGTAGGTAAATACCCTAATACAGTCATGTTTTTTAAAAATACCGTGGTATAAAAATTTTGCCATACCGCCCACCCCTAGTTCCAGTGGTCAGAGACCGTGGCCTCGAATCTCCAGGCAGCCTCAGATTCAGACAGGAGGACAAAGAATTAAGGTTAAAGATTTTCTGTTGGAGCAACGTTCTCATCATCTGTGTCTCTGCAGGAGTTACAACGGCTGGCATAGAGACGCACATTCACTCAGAGCATGGGTACTAAGGTAGCACCCTATTCCTTCCTTCCTTGTTTCCTTCTTTGTGTCCTTCCTACCTCGGTACCTTGTGTCCTTCCTACCTCCCTTGTGTCCTTTCTACCTCCCTACCTTGTTTCCTCCCTACCTCCCTTTCTTGTTTCCTTCCTATAGTAATGCAGTCATCTTTGGTTCTTCCTCTCTGTAGTTCTCTGCCCAGAACTTCGGTGGATCTGACTCCAGAGACGTTTAGGTCCCAGGTTCTTTCTGGTCGGGATCACTGGGTTTTGGATTTTTATGCCCCTTGGTGTGGACCATGTCAACACTTCGCCCCAGAGTTTGAGATCCTGGCTCGGGTGAGACTTAATCCCCAAGATCTTCACATCTGTGGTAGATTTAGATGTAAAATAGTTCCCTCGAGGCTTCCCTCTGTTCCTCCCTTGGCAGAACAGTCGAATCTGCAACTGTCCGCCTGAGGTTCCTAGTGTTTGGGGCCCTCTGGGCCGTCCTCTTCCCCGTCCTCCTTCATGTCTGTGTCCATTCCTGTGGGACGAATTGGCGGCTCCTCACAAAAGCTGTCAGGCGCTCGTGCACCTGTATGCGCACACATGTACGGATGTTTGCTGATGCATTCTTGGGCTGAGGGTTCATCAATGGTTGGTTGGTGCCAGGGGCTTTTTAGGGACATTGTTGTATTAATATACCCATTTTTGTATGTTGTGGATGTGTAGTTTTTAGTTAATTTCATCAGATTTGTTTGGTTTGTGTTGCTCAGTCTTACTGATTGTTTTCTCTCTCTCTGTGTCCATAACCCCAAGAAATTAAACCCACAGTAATCACTAATAAATATTTTTCATACATAATTATCAGGTGGAGTACTATAGCAAAGCTGTAATGCTCTGCTTGAGAAAGTAAATCTGTCTGGTTTATACGTGGTACTCAGAAACCAATTCTGACTACCACACTGCCAGACAGGAAAGGTTAAAAATAATATATAAATAAAAATAATGGTTATTAACAATCAGATTTTTACAAATTTGTCATTACCTGGACAAAAAGAAAAAAGCAGATTTTGTTTCTGATAGGAAAGAACACAGAAATGAGAATGTTACTAATCATTTCTGAATGGAGAAATGTTGGTAAAATTAAAATATTCCTTTAATCTGTGGGCAATTCAGAATTATTTTGATCTCAGCTCCATATACCTGGCAGTAACCTTTTTCCTGAGCCGTACCATGAAGCAGAAATAGGCTGCTGGTGTGGGAAAAGATTTTAAGTCTTCATCTTTGTGACTGACAGATGCTTAAAGGAGAGGTCCGAGCTGGGAAGGTGGACTGCCAGGCTCATCATCAGACGTGTCAGTCCGCTGGAATCACTGCCTACCCAACAGTCAGATTTTACCCAAACCTGGGAACAAAGAGGGTGAGGACATAGTCACATCCAGCAGAGGGCGTTTATTCATGACAATATAAAACAACTAATAACTTGTATATGTGGCTGCAGTTTGAACACAGCGGGGAGCACATTAACAGCCGGGACGCAAACACAATCGCTGACATCATCAGACATCGACTAGAACAGCTGTCACTACGGTTACACAACACACCCAAGGTAACCATCTTTTCATTTAAAGGGGACATATTATGCAAGTTTTACTCTTTCTTTATTTTCTGTGGAAATGTGGGTCTCTGCTGCCTCTACAAACACTCCAAGCATGAGTAACAAACATCCATCCATCCTTTTTTTGTTGCTAATTTGCAATTTGACTTGTTGAAAAAGTGCCTTATTGTGACGCCACCAAAAGTGAAATTTGCTTATAGCTACCCGTCAGCTGTCACATCCTGCCCACCAATTCCACTTCCATACCATTCTTGTGTGTACCAAACCCTGCTGTGCAGTAACAAAATGGGCTAGCTACTACTAACTTGGATTAAAGTGACATAGGCCACTAAGTCATTAATATGTTTGTACACTTTGTGCCCCTTTTATAACTTATTTATGTCTTAAGGTGCAAAATTACAACAAACAACATTGTTGACTTTGCCACAGCTGGAGACATCAACACTAATTTAGTTCCTGCTTTATACCAGGAGATGGGGGGACATCTGGAACTTCAATTAAATACATTTTTTGCGTCTATTATCATGGAAAGTTATGGAGTAAGTTGAGTTTAAAGTCACTCCATTGTACAAGGAGACGAGGGAGTAGTGGCTGCAGTTGTAGCCTAGAGAGAGCTAGTTTTAGATACATAAAACTAACAATACTGAGAGGTCTGTTCACCCTGGAGTTCCCTGCCGTCAAGTAATGGCTGATTCAGATTCTGAAGAGGAATATTCACCCTCTGATCAAGATGTTCAATGAAAGAAACTGATGTTCCAGCAGTGTGCAGCGACAGCTAGTCCTGTTCACCATGACAGTCCACAAGCAGCACATACCAGGTCAGATGCTGCAGCTCACCGTCTGGGTGGAAGAAAGCTACATGTTGGGGTCACATTGGTGGTCAAAACACTGCTAATGTTGACAGAGGTAGCAGGTATGTAAAAACCTGTAGAAATGGCAGCAAGTTCTGCAGATAAACACTGGAGAAAATAGATTCCTGATAGTGGAGGAGGCAGTGGTGGTGTTCATAGTCCTGCTGAAAACGACCATGATGATGATGGAGGGGTTTGCTTGAAAGATGAATAAATCAGACATTTTGATCAGCCTGTTGGTTATTTAGGGAACAGAGATGAATAAAACTCTGAACCCACTGATTGGGTTCTGTCTGTTGTTTTAGATGGTAAAAACTGGAGCCTCAGTACAGGTGAAAGGAGTAGATATATCCACCTGATCTTCGAAAAATGCTTAAACTTTAAAATATATATGTAGAAAAAATATACAAATGAATAAAATGTGTGTATGTATATATAATTATATTTGAAATAAATATTTCAAATAAAATAGAAGTTTTACAGTGTAACAAAAACAACAATGTAAAAAAAAAAAGATAAACATCTGGAAAAGTTATGCGATCCAATATGGCCACCGTCTGATGAAGTCATAATAGGCTAATTAAAACTTTGGGTCATGCTGAATTTTTTTTTCTTTTATTTATGGCATGTCTTTATCTATAACCATATTCAAGCTACAACCTTTTCAAACAGTGTTCTGAAACTGGAATATTAATAGAAAAAAAACAGTGGCTCCTAACAAGTTAAAATAGGCATATGAGGTCCCGATTTAAAACTCATATTCTAAATGTCTGCTTGGCTAGAATCTGACATTTTCTGCCTGTCTGTTTTGTAGGATGAGCTCTGACCGAGGAGGACGCTCCATGGAAGGCCAACAATCTGATTGGTTCAAGGGGGAATGTATTTGGATTTGATTGGTTCAGTGAGTGGCGCTCGGAGAGATGACGGCAGATGTGACAGAGTCGTGCAGACTGTTACAGGCTGCTGTCTTCCATGAACTGAACTCTTCAGCCTTAATTTTATCGGTTTTATTTTGTCTCCGATCCTTGTATTTACTCTATGAAGTAAACTTGTGAGACAATATGGGATATTGTATATGTTGATGATAAAGTTGCACACAGAACCAAATGCTGACACACTACTATATTTTGAATATTTTCAGAAAAAAACTGTCATAAAAAAGGTTTAACATGGAGTCACATGTTTTTTATTCTGTGTGTATATATACACTACCGTTCAAAAGTTTGGGGTCACCCAAACAATTTTGTGTTTTCCATGAAAAGTCACACTTATTCACCACCATACGTTGTGAAATGAATAAAAAATAGAGTCAAGACATTGACAAGGTTAGAAATAATGATTTTTATTTGAAATAAGATTGTTTTTACATCAAACTTTGCTTTCATCAAAGAATCCTCCATTTGCAGCAATTACAGCATTGCAGACCTTTGGCATTCTAGCTGTTAATTTGTTGAGGTAATCTGGAGAAATTGCACCCCACGCTTCTAGAAGCAGCTCCCACAATTTGGATTGGTTGGATGGGCACTTCTTGCGTACCATACGGTCAAGCTGCTCCCACAACAGCTCAACGGGGTTCAAATCTGGTGACTGCGCTGGCCACTCCATTACCGATAGAATACCAGCTGCCTGCTTCTTCTCTAAATAGTTCTTGCACAATTTCGAGGTGTGTTTTGGGTCATTGTCCTGTTGTAGGATGAAATTGGCTCCAATCAAGCGCTGTCCACTGGGTATGGCATGGCGTTGCAAAATGGAGTGATAGCCTTCCTTATTCAGAATCCCTTTTACCCTGTACAAATCTCCCACCTTACCAGCACCAAAGCAACCCCAGACCATCACATTACCTCCACCATGCTTAACAGATGGCGTCAGGCATTCTTCCAGCATCTTTTCAGTTGTTCTGCGTCTCACAAACGTTCTTCTTTGTGATCCAAACACCTCAAACTTGGATTCATCCGTCCACAGCACTTTTTTCCAGTCTTCCTCTGTCCAATGTCTGTGTTCTTTTGCCCATCTTAATCTTTTTCTTTTATTGGCCAGTCTCAGATATGGCTTTTTCTTTGCCACTCTGCCCTGAAGCCCAGAATCCCGCAGCCGCCTCTTCACTGTAGATGTTGACACTGGTGTTTTGCGGGTACTATTTAATGAAGATGCCAGTTGGGGACCTGTGAGGCGTCTGTTTCTCAAACTAGAGACTCTAATGTACTTATCTTCTTGCTCAGTTGTGCAACGCGGCCTCCCACTTCTTTTTCTACTCTGGTTAGAGCCTGTTTGTGCTGTCCTCTGAAGGGAGTAGTACACACCGTTGTAGGAAATCTTCAATTTCTTAGCAATTTCTCGCATGGAATAGCCTTCATTTCTAAGAACAAGAATAGACTGTCGAGTTTCAGATGAAAGTTCTCTTTTTCTGGCCATTTTGAGCGTTTAATTGACCCCACAAATGTGATGCTCCAGAAACTCAATCTGCTCAAAGGAAGGTCAGTTTTGTAGCTTCTGTACCGAGCTAAACTGTTTTCAGATGTGTGAACATGATTGCACAAGGGTTTTCTAATCATCAATTAGCCTTCTGAGCCAATGAGCAAACACATTGTACCATTAGAACACTGGAGTGATAGTTGCTGGAAATGGGCCTCTATACACCTATGTAGATATTGCACCAAAAACCAGACATTTGCAGCTAGAATAGTCATTTACCACATTAGCAATGTATAGCGTGTGTTTCTTTAAAGTTAAGACTAGTTTAAAGTTATCTTCATTGAAAAGTACAGTGCTTTTCCTTCAAAAATAAGGACATTTCAATGTGACCCCAAACTTTTGAACGGTAGTGTATATATTTATCCCACCGTTTTTCAGCCATATACACAGTAGTGTGTATATATATATATATATATATATATATATATAGAGAGAGAGAGAGAGACGCAAAAACAGTGGGGATGGAAAGTTTGGGCACCCCAGGTAAAGATTTGTATTAATATGCATAAAGAAACCAAGGAAAGATGGAAGTGTCTCATTATTTATATATATATATATATATATATATATATATTTATATATATAAAACAAACCTATGCAGAAGTTTGAGGCAGATCTGAAAAAGTGCTGTAAACAAAAAAATGCTTTTACAAATGGAAGTGTTAATCATCTATTTTCATCAGTTAACAAAATGCAGCGAATGAACAAATGAGAAATCTAAAATCAATAAATGTTGTGACCACCCTCTGCCTTCAAAACAGCCTCAGTTCTTCTAGGTCCACTTTCAGACAGATTTTGAAGGAACTTAGCTGGTAGATTGTTCCAGACATGTAGTTTTCCTCCCATCCTTCTGTCTCTTCATGTAGTCCCAGACACACTCCATGATGTTGATCAGAGCTTTGTGGGGCCATACCATCACTTCAAGGACATCTGGTTCTTCTTTATCTAGAAGATAGTTCGTAATGACTCTGGCTGGATGTTTGGGCTTGTCGTCCTGCCTGCAGACACTCATCATTGTGCCTCTCCAGCCTTTCCACCATCTCTTGGCCTTGTTTCAACATCGTAGGTTTGGCTTTTACTCTTCCATGAAAACCACCTCTGGACAGATGGGTGTAATTGGGTCCTACTGGTTTCTACCAGTTCTGAGCTGATGACCCTGCTTGACATCTTCTGATTTTGAATAAGCTGATTTTGTAAGCTTGATGTGTTTTTTATCTGCTGCACCAAGTTTCCGTGGCCAACCACTGAGTCTGTGACCTTCTACGTTACCCGTTTCTTTGTGCTTCTTTTATAGAACTGTAACAGCTCATATAGAAAGCCCAGTCTGCTGTGAAACCTTTTTCTGGTAGAGATCTTGCTGATGTAGTAGAACTACGCTTTCTTGTTGCTGAGCTCAGGCTGTCCTTGACATAAAACAGTCTTCCACAACCTCACCCTGGTAACAGAGTTTGGATGTTCCTCATCCAGTTTTGAACCTCCTGCACACCTGTTTCTGTTTCAGTTAATGACGAGTGACTTAAATGATCATTAGCAGCTTTTTGGTAGAATTGGTTGATCATCCACCTGACTATAATCCTACTAAATCATCATCATTCTTTATTTATATAGCGCTTTCAGTGGCCAAATAGTACCCAAGGCGCTGAACATGGCAAAACCATGCAGGTACCGAAAAAAGGCACATAAAAACCAAACTAAAACCAGAAGTATATATAAAAACTAAAATTATTATTGGGTAGCCCTAAAAGCAATAGTATAAAAGTTAGTCTTTAGCTGCTTCTTGAAAAGTGACAGTATACCTGTAGAATTGATGCTGGTTTGAAGGCAAAGGGTAGTAACACCAAATATTCATTTTAGATTTTTGTTTTTCTCATTTTGTAAATTGATAAAAATATTATCTACATTTCTGAAAACATTCTTTTTTTTAAAAACTTTTTTTCAAACCTTCCTAAAATTTTGGCATTGTACTGTATATTAAGTTTTGCATAAATAAGCCTGATTTAAATATGGACTGTTCTGTTTTCATGTAATTTTGTTTGATCTTCACTGTGTCGACTTGTTTTAATGGGGAAAAATAGTTCTGGTTGCCAACTTCTTGAACTAAACTGAGACCTAAATGTATAATTATACTCATGAGAATAGTAAACATATACTATTATGGAAAAACATTTCTTGACAGGAATGAGAAAGGATTCCTTATGTGGTTTTAAGAATGGTGTAATAAATTTTATTGACCAATGAGGAAAGCCTGTGGTTCCTGAACAATTTCTGCTGAACTATTTCTGTGACTTCACTCTTATCTGCCAGGTGGAGGTGTGTGCTTATGCTCTGCATCACTTTTAGTTCATATTTAGTTCAGTTTAGTTTAGAACATTGTTTTCAGAAATATTCCACTGTAGGTAAGTTTTATTAAAAACTTGTCATAGTAAAATCTGTGGCCAAGATCGCTGCCCTCTTCCTACAAAAAGATGTGAATCTCATCCAGCAGTTTAAAGGACAGCAACACTCGCTGTGAGACAGAACAGCTGTCTGTCAGAGCCCATTTTCTGACTCTGCTCTTTAAAAAGGTGTTTGACAGGTTGTGTTTTAATATATTTGACTTCGTTACAGACATTGATCATTACATCTTTCATCTGAAGACTTGGCTGCAGGCACCAGTGTGACGCAATGTGTAATGCAGCGTGGGAATTGCAACATTTGTGTACTATCAATTATTGTCCAGTATGACTTACAGGGACAGTGTGTAGTTTCCTGGCTATAGGGGGCCCTATATACCTAAATCATTGCAAGCCAGCGTTATTGTGTTCGAGGGACAACCTTACCAACGGATGGCCGTAAAGGCCAAAAATCGAATTGCGCAATTTTTACAGATCGTTCAACTTCCAGCAAAATCAATACAGTAAAATGACAAACCTATCAGAATCTCTTCCATCACAGAAGCGTAATTACAGTTTAAACGGTATATGGGGCGGCGAGTGTAAAATTTTCGTTATTTAGTAGAAATGCACTTTTTTTGAACATTTAGCTTCATTTTTCCACATTTAGTACACTTTCATACATTTAGGAAGAAAATTTTTCTAAAATTCAACATTTACCAGCATATTTACATTTGAAAAATCTAAATTCTAAATATTATTTCGAAATGTAACATGTTAAATCTAAATGTTAAATCTAAATCTAAATGTTAAACTTAAATTTTAAATCTAAATGTTAAATCCAATGTTCTAATGAACATGTCCAATGTTCTAAATGTTCCTAACATTTAGATTTAACATTTAGATTTAACATTTAGATTTAACATTTAGATTTAGATTTAACATTTAGATTTAGATTTAACATTAAGATTTAACATTTAGATGTAAGATTTAGATTTAACATTTAGATTTGACATTTAGATTTAGATTTAACATTTAGATTTAACATGTTACATTTCAAAATAATATTTATAATTTAGATTTTTAAAATGTAAATATGCTGGTAAATGTTGAATTTTAGAAACATTTTCTTCCTAAATGTATGAAAGTGTGCTAAATGTGGAAAAATGAAGCTAAATGTTCAAAAAAAGTGCATTTCTACTAAATAAAGAACATTTTACACTTGGCGCCCCATAACAGTAAGCTTGTGCATGAGGTGCACATGATGTATGAGCGCGCTAACCAAGAAACAGAAACAACAGCTGACTCATTCCCATCCAGGATAATTTACTGATTTGCAGCCATGACTTAACTGAGGTAAGAAATGTTACTGTTGTGTAAGTTTGGTTGGGGACTCGGCTGAAGTTTACTGGTGCTTCAAGCCCCTCTTTTTCTACACTGAATCCATATTTACTTGTGTCTCGGGCGCTATTGAGGAGGTGATTGAGTAGACAGCATGAAGACAAGGTCTGTTCGATTTCAAAGTACTTTTTAGCTACCTTATACTACTAAAACAATAACAAAAAAACAGTTGTGTTTGTTTTCAACAACACCTCACTTTGAAGGAGACAAACTGATTGATGGCCAATAACCTTTAAAAATACAAGTTCACCAGAGGCGTTCTGACAATGGGCCCCAAGAGCATCAAGCTCAAACAGCTTACAATCCTTGAACACTACGCTGCAACCTACGGACAAAAAGGACGCAGCGGACCTGAAATCTTCTTATCTTTAAAAGTGGCTATTGTTGTGATGTGAAGGTCAGAATTAAAGGCAGAGCCTACTGAAGACTTTGAAGCCATCAAAGCGGAGCTGCAGGCATTGAAAATCGAGCTAGCTAGCATCACTGCTACGGTGCACTCTGAGCTCGAGGCGATGGAAACGACAATGGCGCACATGCAACGTACGCTTTCGTCTCACTCAGATGGCGTGACAATGCTGCAAACCAAAGTGGGGAAAATTAACCTCTGAGAGAAAGCCTTGAGATGGAGATGCTCTAACATCTGTATACTCAACATCCCTGAGTCAGCAAGCACACTGTCAACTTGACTTGTAGAATTTATTTCATATTCTACTAATTAAAAAATATACTACTGTATAGGGACATGGTGAAGAACAATTATTTAAGAGAATAAAGAGAGGTTAGTTTATTTTGGAGGCAAGCTCCATGTATTAAGAAAAAAAAGGCAGAAAAGCTCTTTAGAGGTTTGTGGGTGGCTCTTAAAAGAGCTGCTGTGGGGACGTGACTGGGACTTCAAATAGGCTATTTTGGCTGCCAAGGCACTGCTCCCTCCGCCGAGAAGTGGGCCATGAAGTCCCTCACCAGGACAGCCTCTTTGGAGGAGGACTTAGCTGCAACACGACCCAGGCCTTGCAACAGCTCCATCACAGCAGGTGCCCCTCTCTCGTCTGAACAGCGCAGAAAATTGTGAAGAACACACGTCGCCTTCACACACCTCTCTGCCATTTGGAGCTCCATGGAGCTTGTTACAACAAATTATGGTGAATTAGAAAAAAAAATTAAATATGACATATATTACATATATATAACACATGACAGCAAAAGTACAAGTGAAAAGTAAACATTTTCTGTGACACTATTGCAGTTTCCATACTTTTAGTAACGGTTCATTGTATCAGTTAACTTTAACCAATACGATACAGAACATAAGAATAGTATGGGCGCTGATACCATTATCGGTATCGGTGCATCCATATCTTTAACTATAGCATATCCTAATTTGATTGGTAGCAACTTTTACCACTACGGTGTGCCAACCACTCATAATTCCTAAACATCAATCAGGAAGGAATGAACTGACAGATTAACAGAAATAAAGAGTTGGATGTTGACATGTAACCCTTTCCTTTCTTAAAGGCCCAGTGTGTCACATATTCAGCTTTTTATCAATAAAAATCAAGTACTGCTTTCATAAATACGTATTTTACCGAGGTCTAATAAAATTTGCATGATCATGAAAGCGTTCTTGTGGCTTAGAATACGTTTTTTATAGATCAAAAGGGTGCACCACCCCCCATCTGAGGCTGCCATGTTGCATCGCCATCGTTGAATACATTAGCTGTAAGGGGTTAAACTTGTTAGCTTTACGCGTTTTAGCCAATGATGTCGGGGGAGGGGGAGAGAGGTGTACGTACGGATGGTAAATAACCGGCAGAAAACAAGAATCTACATCGTTGGAGCGTTTACCAGATGGACACTATTCATGAGGGACACGAACTTGAAGACGGATGCGGAGGTTGCAGGCTTTCTGCTGGACAGATAAGTAAACTACATGAAACAATTAAGCTTATGTTAGCGTTATGTTTGACACTGGACAGGTTAGTCCAGCAAATACTTGATCTTCTGTTTAACTAGAACAATTTACTCCGTCCGCTGCTACCGTAGTAGTAATTACGTGTTACAAAGGCGAGAAAGCAGAGATCACTGCTCAGTTGCTTGCATTCACTGAGCGCACCTCTAGTTGGAGGTAATTCTTACACACGGCTTTAAATCATTAATATTTTTGAAACATTTTACTGTGGTAAGACATTGCATATCAAGATAGAATTGTTATTATATAGCTAAAGATGAACCAAACTGTTCACAATTTTATCTAGCTCTCAGTTTAAAAAAAGTCTGGGGACTCCTGTTATAGAGTCTGACAGCGGCAGGGATTATATACAAATATTCAGTCAATCAAAAAATACTTTATTGATCCCACGAGGAGAAATTCATTTCAGTACAGTCTGATCAAGAATAAACATACAAACATTTATTACACATTACAGATCACGACATACTGTGGTTTCTGCAGCCAGCTTGCGCAACCACATAGCAGATAAGAAACAGATACACAAGTGTGTGTGTGTGTGTGTGTGTGTGTGTGGGGGGGGGGGGGTCCAAGGTGGGGGGAAAAATCCCCACTCAACTGTATCTTGATTCCTTATTGAAGAGTCAAAAAACAGGTAAGAGAAAAAAACCACACCTCAACATCCCAGGTGAAAAATGAATGCACTAAGTGTACTAAAATTTGGCATACTTTCGTGTACTTGAAGCAACACTAAGAGTGTTCAAGATTAGTTAAATTGAAGCATGCTATTTTGGAACAACTAATTTTATACTAAATATATTTTAATAGTAATTAAATTGTAGTAAAGCTAAACTTTAAGTGTATTTAGTATACTTTTATGTGCTGAAATGGAACAACTTAAAATGTATTTAGTATACTTTAAATATAGGGTTTTACATGTACTAATATATACTTAATTAGTAAAATTAAAGCATACTTTGTATTGTAAGTAGTGTACATTAAGAATTATTTGTTAACATACTAAAAATATCAACTTTATACTACTTATATATTCTTAATATGCTAAAAGGTTTAATTATAACATCAGTTTTCAAACCCTAAGAGAATATACTTTCATACATGAAATTGTTACTAAATTTTATATTATTATTATCTAACTTGCAACCTGTGATGAAACACCTCAGTACCCCTATAGACCAGAGGGTAATGCTATCTGTGCAGGTAGTACTGATTTCTCTGAAAATGAAGTTGTGCTTTTCCCCAAGATCTCTGTTTTGGTAACGTTGCTTTGACTCATGGTTCTCTGTCAGGTTTCTCCCAAGTGGACTATGGGTAATTTATTCTGTTTTCCTGTTAGACACATTTAAAAGCATGTACATTAACTAAAACTCATAAAATAAGGTTTACTTACAGACCTGTTAACTTCTCTGCTTTTATATATATGAATATCATATTTGTTTACCAAACTGATTAAACATTACAGAACAGCTGCAAGAATTACTATCTGTGTAATATACACACAGTAAGAAATTTATAAAAGAACGGAAGAACTAGCGTGAATAACTTCACTTCATAATTAGACTCAAATGTAACTTAAAATGCACTCAAACTTAATATTACAGTGTTGATATTAAAATGTGTACTTTTAAAGTATGCTTTCAGTGTATCTTACAATAACAATTCTGAGCATACAATTTAACATATATCAAAAATATGTGAAAAAACAAATATCCGATAAATACACTTTAAAAAGTACACATTACTTTCATTTAAAGCACATTTTAGAATAATCTATTTCTGCAAATTGTAACATAGTACAATTATTTTCAAGTGTGTTAAAAGTTTTAGTGTTAAAGAGTTATGCTAGTACACTTTTCATATATTTACAAAAAGTACAATTTAGGTAAGTACATTTTCAACATACTATTTGAAATATAAACATACTTGAAATACACTAAAGTACTCTTTTTTTCGCTTGGGATTCAAGCACATATTCAGATATTGACAATGATAACAGTGAGGCACGATGAGAAGCAGGTGGTGTGTGTGTCTGTATGATGTGTGTATGTGTGCGTCGGTAAGTGTAGGATGAGGGTAAGGAGTAGGTGAAGGAGCATCTGTTTACATATCTGACGCAGGGATTTTTACTCTGAGCCAGTTGAAGGTCACCATGAGTCCTGATAAAAGTTATGGTTCGCAAAAGAGCAATTTCTCTCCTTTTGTCTCAGAGGTCCCGTACAACTCCAATCCATATTCCGATTTGACCAAAAATGAGGATTCATAAATTCTGTTTAATTTCTATCTCCATCCATTCGGGCTGAGAGTCTCTCCGTGTTAGATGACACTTCGCGTATGAGTCCAGAGACACCGGCCAGATCA
This sequence comes from Apricaphanius iberus, assembly GCA_028564705.1. Classification (NCBI taxonomy): domain Eukaryota; kingdom Metazoa; phylum Chordata; class Actinopteri; order Cyprinodontiformes; family Aphaniidae; genus Apricaphanius; species Apricaphanius iberus. The sequence goes on along the minus strand of JAPXFQ010001371.1, from coordinate 35,873 downwards.
CTTTTACAGCCTCCATCCTGCATCCCAGCTCACCTATTGTGTAGTTCAGTTCAGAGTCCTCATCAGCCTGCACCATGCTGTCACACAACTCCTTTTGTTTCCAATCGCATCTAGAGTTGCCTTCATTTTTCGGTAGACCAGACAGCCACCTATTCCAATTAGCCGGAATCCAGTCACCATAAGACTGAAAATCCAGATATCCTTGCAGGCGGCATCCCCTTTGCCGCACCTTAGCATTGAGTAGATTTGATCAATTGCATTCAGATACCAGCTGACAACTTCCATGATTAGCTTGGTTGGGTTTCGGACAAGAATGCAGAAAAAATGCTCCAGACAGAGGCTACGTCCACACTAAGCCGATAAGGTTATACAGGGAGTTAGAGGCCTAATGTTATCCACTCAACACGAGCATTTACGCCCCGTTTAAGGTCCGTTTAAGTTCCCATGATTGCACAATCCCATACAGACCTGTGCAAATACTGGGCATGCGCGAAAAGACAGCGCCTACATAATATATACAAGAATCTCTACAGCACAGTACATATCTGCTTGTCCCGTTAACCGAAGAGAACAATAGCTGCTCAGAAGAAGAGAGAGTTTTTGGTGTGGACAGACGACCAGATCGATTTATTACTCTTCGCTGTTGTCTTTGTCTGTAGTGTCGTATTGTTATTGACGCAGCATTCATTGACGCCACTTCCTTTCATTATCCGGGGAAGCTGTCCACACTAGCTCGCTTAGCCGTTGAATTAAGATTTACACGGCTCTCTTACCCGGCTAATAGTTATCCGGCCACAGACCTTAAACGACGCCGGGTTAGTGTGGACGATAGGGGGGTGTAGACCAGATAATTATACATTTAAGGCAATCCCCGGCTTAGTGTGGACGTGGCCAGAGACACAGACAGAGAGCTCAGGATAAGACACAGTTGGGAGGGAAGAGGAAAAGCGTCCGTCCTCGCTGAGTCCCGGAAGAATTCAACTGGTTTTATACCAGAATTAAACCAGTTCTAAATAAAACAAAATAAGGACTTTAAAAGATAAACCTTTTAAGTATCACTGTAAAGATTACCAACAGTGGTCCTCATTCCACTTTTTGATACCAGCAAACACAGAAAGCATACACTGATACGACACCACAGCCATGCTGTCATTGCAAACACTTGTAAATTGCATAAATCGAATTAAATCAGGACTTCATGAGACAGACCTTTTGAGTATGACAAGAAATATTATAGTCGTTTCCATACCACAATTTGCTATCAGTAAACATCGACGGCATTCACTTATAGCTTAACACATCCATGTCATCGGTGTATAAACTGATAGATTATAATATATTAGCACACATATCAATAAGGATTACAGTATTAAACACTTTTACTAACCGCAGGCAGATGGACAGGCGCTCTGCAGGTGGGATTGAATACCTGTAGTTGGTGTCTAGCGGACGATGCTTGCACTAACGCGGGACAGGAGCTCATCAAACTGGGCGAGGGACAGACGATGGTACCGCTGAAAGCAGATGTCATCCAGATGCAGCTCCTGGAGCAAGTGGTGAAATTCAACAAACTGCTCACGCTTCTGGCGGACCTGATGGACCCAAGTACGCCAAGCAAGTCCTTTACACCGCTGCTCTCCCCTCCCCAGTAAATACAGAAGGGAGACTCTCTCTTCAAAGGCTAGATCGACAGCTGGCATCTTGCAAAAATACTGTATTGCACTACCTCCTCACACGAGTTACGTATTTCTGCTTCACACACGGACAATTTGCTTTGGACACTTCAAGGTGCGAATATGAAGGCGACCAGCTAGGGGCATGTCTCACTTTTTGGTCGCTTCTATTGCGTTCGGTGTGTGAACACCGTAACTACAGAGTTGACCTGTTTATAAAATTTGAGAGTGCCATCAAATAGCACGCCCATCCATCCATCTTCTTCTGCTTATCCGGGGTCGGGTCGCGGGGGCAGTAGCTTAAGCAGGGAGACCCAGACATCCCTCTCCCCAGCCACTTGGGCCAGTTCCTCGGGAGGAATCCCGAGACACTCCCAGGCAAGCCGGGAGACATAGTTCCTCCAGCGAGTCCTAGGTGTTCCTCTGGGCCTCCTCCCAGTGGGACGTGCCCGGAAAAACCTCACCAGGGAGGCGTCCAGGAGGCATCGTGACCAGATGCCCGAGCCACCTCAACTGGCTCCTCTCGATGTGGAGTAACAGCGACTCTACTCTGAGCCCTCTCCGGATGACTGAGCTTCTCACTCTATCTCTAAGGGAGAAACCTTAGCAACCCCAAGATTTCCAATTGGATGATTAAGATGATGGGTCAGAGAGCCTAATCTAGAGTGAGCAATTGATTGGTGGACAATTTAGAAGTGGAGAACAAAATACATTCAGTCTTACTTTGATTTAAGCAAAGGAAGTTTGACAACCACCAGTGCTTAATATCTTTCAAACAGCTGTGAATGGAAGCTATTGCACTAGTTTCATTAGGCAGAACGGGCAGATAGATTTGCAGATCGTCTGCATACAAATGAAAGACTACCTTATCTTGATTAGACAGTCGACCCAATGGTAGCATGTTCAGAGAGAACAGTATAGGGCCTGCAATGGGAAACTTATTTCAAGATTTGTTCTGTGTGTGATTAGTAATTATTAGTAAAAGCATCTGGTGAATATAGCAAAATGCGTGGGACTTCGGGCCTGAAGTTGGAGACCTATTTACGTTTGACCTACTCTGGCTCAACTGAAGGCCACTAAAGGCGTATCTCCACCAGTACGATTCGACTCGGATCAACGCATCCTCATGACCTTTTACTCTCCACTGGCAGAAGTCTGGCTTAACCGCTCCGAGCCAATACTATTTTTCGTACAACCTCAGCTGTGGTCTTTGATTGGCTGGAGGGCAGAGTCACTGGAAGGTAACATCTTTTAACAACAAACCGACCGCCATTTTGAAACCTCGCTACAGCGAGTGGATGTGTTTAGTGTTTACTGAAGAACAAAGACAACATTTAAAACCAGTGCTGTGATCCAAACAGAGTTTCAGCATTTCTGAGCTTGTTGGCTGAAGAGAAGATTCAGTGTGAGCTGGATGGAGCTGCTCGGTGTGAGAGGATTATTAAGGAGGAGTCTGAGCTGATCGCGGTTCAGAGCCGATGTCTCTCACCTGCAAGCCGAAGCAGAGAAACAGAGAAAGCCGAAGCCCTGAACTCGCTGTCTCGTACTCTCGGTAAGAAGAAAATTTCATGCCGCTTGTATATTTTATTCACAATATTAACCTATCAGCTGCATATTATCTTCAGTATGATGTTTTTTTATTATTATCAGTTATCCAAATTGGTTCTGATGCTGTTTTTTGTTTTTGTAAATATGAATGACCTACTTAAGTTTTCTGCAGCTTAGTGAGATATGTTTCTATTCCTTAATTTGAATGCTTAGTGTATGTTTTAAATGCAATTTTAGCATAGTACTTAAAAAAATATCTGTGATCCGTTGCAGTGGGATCAACACCTTCTTCTGATGGAGCAGAAGCAGGAAACCGCCTTACGGAGGGTGGAGAAGACACGGTGCCTTCAATCAAACCTTCCTGGCATGCTGCAGACTAAACCATGACCCACAGACATGTGCAACTGGACTTTTGTTTCTGAAATTTCTATACCTGTCCAATAGAAATGTCCAAGTTATATTTTCATTTGAAGTTTCATTACATGCTGGTTGGTGGAATCATTTTACAATATTATGTCTGGCATCAGGGATCAGCAACATTTTAAAAATCTGATAGCAACATTTTCTCTGGCTGTTAAAAGTAGAAAAGCCTTGTGATGCTAAATAAGTAAATTGCATAAATTTGAAAGCTGCTGAAAAGCCTATGCCTACTCAAAGATGGGATATCATCTGTAAAACACATTATAGTGGTGCTAATTAAAAAAAATCAGAAAACATTTTCAAAGCATAGCTTTATTACAAAACATACAGTTGTGGTTTGTAATTCATAGAATTCACATCATGTATTTGGCAACTCCTTTCTTTAAGGGGACACAGAGGCGAAAAGCCGCGTCACTCCAGCACTGGACGTAGTTTGCTTCACATGTAGATGAATTTGTTCCTACATCCTGAAGTTCTGCAGCCACTGAGCTTCAGTCAAACCCAGAGCAACGTCTCATTACTGCGAGGCCCAGTTAAATGGTAAATGGACTGAACTTATATAGCGCTTTTCTAGTCATACTGACCACTCAAAGCGCTTTAGATTGAAGTCACATTCACCCATTCACATTCACATTCATACACCGACAACCAACATGGCTCGGTAGGACGATGTTTTTGGGGTTAAGTGCCTTGTCCAGGGGCACATCGACATGTGACAGGAGAAAGCTGGAATAAAACCTACAACCCTCCGATTGCAAGCCAACTCTACTCTACCACTGAGCCACAGTAAAAACCAAACCGACGGTCGGCTGTGACAACTTCACAGAGCAGTCAATCTGAAACACGCACACACAATACTTATTACTGAAGCCAACTTGTTAACATCGGTTTTTACGCTAGGCTTTAGCGAATAAATAAATACACAGAGCATATTTATAGTCCACCACACTGGGGTAGTATTAGCATCGGCTTACCCACACAAGCCGCCAGGTCCTGTCTGTAGCGTCAAACTCCTGCAGGGCTTCCCACACTCCTTTGTACTCCACCATGTTTTTCCTTGCAGCGTGTAGCTTTTCCGCGGTCTTTATTCTTCGATGAGAGAGGCTTTATCTTCGACGTGGAACTACAAAAAGCCACAAACTGAGCAAAAAGCTCATGATCGCTTGGGGGGTTGCCCTTGTTATCCTTCTTTTCTGAACCTTTCTTTACTTCCCGCTACGACCTCTGCGGCCGCCCACCATATGACAGACCTGCTCACTTCAGACGCTCTGGTTTGTTGCAACTGTGAAGCAACACTTGATGAGTCAAGCCGTGTCGAGTTGCGTTACAGATAGTAATGGTACAGTACTGCACGGTAAAAAGGTACTAGTGGAGAGACGCCTTAAGAGACATTTCCACAAGGGCCAGTATGGTACAGAATGGAACGGGTCAGTACGGCCTGGAACGGGTAGGTTGTGTTTCCAGTAGAATCTCACAAGAACTGTAGTGAGCGAGGACTTGAGCGGGCTAGCTTAACAAAAGCTCAAGTAAAAAGCATCTCTCTTCTGTTGTTGAAGATTTAATTTTTGGAAAACTGATTTTTTTAAACAATGCACTGCATAGACTTCCATAGCTCAGAGTGATGTCAATCTAGCCATTTAGTTTTACAAGGTGTAATATTATGTATAAAATATACACAGAGATTTAGTTTGGTGTCCTCAAGTTCTCGTTTATTAACACGTCTTCTTCCTATATATTTTACAAACTCCTCTAACACAGGGCTCGGACTCCACCTAGTGGTCATAGTCACAGACATCACGTCTTTCCCCTTAAGTTATTCTCCACAACCCAATCTTCAACATGTCTACTTATTGACTTAGCAGTTAACTGTTTAACATAGTAAGCTCCTGCTTCAAAATCAAAACATTAGAAAATATTAGTGTTATTATTAAATTTTCACACAAAAAATCAAATAAATTAGAACCATTCAGCATCTGATATCAACTGAAAATTATGTTACACATCAGAGGTAAACTGACCGAAAACTTAAAATCTGATCATAAATTTAGCAACTTAAATTAACTCAAGTGACATTATCAACAGTCAAAATACTTCAATAAACTTTAATACTTTTCTTTACCATGGGTGAGTCTCTATATAATGAAAAACTTATTTTCACTGAGAGTAATGTTTTGGTAGTATAATTGTTCTACCACACCTTGATCTTTTAACTGATTCATCACAGTCCACAGTTGGTGTCACAGTCCCATTGTTTGGTGACATCACAGGTGATTGCATCGGGCTGCTACTTTTTGTGGGTGTGGTGTCTGAATGAAACTCAACATCTTCTGAACATTGTGGAAAAGCCATTTCTCTTGTTTTCAGCAGGTGATTTCTCCTGTATGTGTTTCCAGCTTCAGTTTGGATAATCACCGATCTGAGTTTGTAATGTCTTCTCAAAACTACTGCTGGCTGCAAGTTTTCTCTGGTTGTTACTCTCACCTTCTCTCCTTCCACCAGAGGTGCAAGCTGTTTTGCTCCTCAGTCAAAATACTACCATTGCTTCAGCTACCTCTCCTTGATGCTGCGGTGAACCCCATCATACAGCTGGGGCTTCAGCTGATGTTGGCAGTCTGGTTTTGAGTGTTTGACCCATGAGGAGTTGGGAAGGAGACAGCTGTACTCCAACAAAGCAATGTAGCCTAAGGATCACTGTGGCTCTCATGTGCTTTCTTCAGTAAGTTCTTTACAGTCTTGGTTTTTGCACTCTCTTTGTCCATTAGATTGTGGGTATCCAGGCTAGATGTAGAGTGTGCAAATTCCCAGTTCTCTGAGATTTGGTAGGTCTGGTGGACATTGTGAGTATTGCGACATTTTCTGCGTCACTTCCTATTATCACGGCTGAACTCCTCGTATCTGCTTGGTGTTTGGTGCTCAGATTCTCTTCGATTGATCTATTTTTCTATTTGTTGAGGTATTTCTAAGTTATTTTAACACACAAGCACACTACTACACTTATTTCCAGTTGGTGTACTTTACGTTTTGTGAACCCTTTGTGTTTCACACGAGTGCTAAGTGTGTGCTAAGATCTCGCTAGCTTGTTAGCTTAGTTTCGTAGCAGCTATGGCTACTTCTCTTCCGTCTCTTTCTCCCTCTGCGGCTCCTCTCTCCTGTTCTCTGTCACAGATGTTTAGTTATTCCTCCATCTCCTTTAGTGATTATGGTAAGTGTAATAAATGTAGCACTTTCGTAGCTCTGAAGGCGAGGGTATCAGAGTTAGAGGCCCGGCTCCGCGCTTTTGAGAATCCAGTAAATAGTCGAGGGCCCTTTAGCCAGCGTGGAGCCAACACTCAGTGACGCACCCACTGAGAAACAGACTCTGGTAATTGGTAGCTCCATAGTCCGAAACGTGGAATTAGAGACACCATCGACCATAGTCAAATGTTTTCCAGGGGCCAGAACAGGCAACATAAAATCCCACCTGTAACTGCTGGCTAAGGATAAGCGTAATCACAGTAAGACTGTTATTCACCAATTATTAACTACAGCTCTTTTGAACATCTATTCCGTAGTTTTCCTCATCCAAGCTGCAAAACATTAAAACCAATTTTGTTTGTGATGATGCTCAAAGCCACCGAGCATCCTCCATGCTGTCTCTTTTCTGTCTTCTCAGACCCCCAGACCGTCGTGGCAGATGACCGCTTGTACTGAGCCATTGTTCTGCCAGAGGTTTCTTCCTGTTAAAGGGGAGTTTTTCCTCTCCACTGTCGCTGCATGCTTGCTCAGTATGAGGGTTTGCTGAGGAATTGCTGTGGTTGGAGTCTGTATGATCCGGGCCCAACCTCATGTCAATGACTCATCACAATCTGCTGGGATTACTTACATAGAAATATTTTAACTAATTGGAATGTTTGTATAATTGTATTGAAATGACTTTCGTTGTAAAGTGCCTTGAGATGACATTTGTTATGAATTGGCGCTATATAAATAAAAGTGAATTAAATTGAAAATGTCTTGAACTCAGCACTGCCGAATTGCAGACCATTGCCTGAGACAACCCCAACTGGAATCCCATGTCTTGCAAACATTGATTTAAGGGCTGTTATCACATATTGGCTGGACGTCCCAGTGAGTTTGGCAATTTCTGGATATTTTGAGTAGTAGTCTACACACAGCACATAGTTATCCTGCTCATAGTGAAATAGATCCACTCCAACTTTTGCCCAGGCTATCTGTGGTATGTCATGGTTAATAAGAGGTTCCTTGGTGTTGCACCTCCTGAAAGTGTTACAAACAGCACACTTCAACACAACATATTCAATCTCTTTAGCCATGTTTGACCAGTACATTACATCCCTTGCTCTTTCCTTACACTTCACTACTCTAAGATGAGATTCATGGACTCTGGTTAGCATATCTGCTCTGAGGCTACGTGGAACTACTAGTCGTATGTTCTTAAAAAGTAAACCATCAGGACATCAAAGTTCCTCTGTGAATGTCCAGTATTTTCTCACATCTGCTGGTACATGTCATATTTCCAGTGGTGGACTGGCCGTCTGGACGTTCTGGAGAAAACCAGAAAGGCCGGTGCTGCAGGACGGCCGCTGGGCTCTGCGCAGCCATCACATATATTTTTTCCTTTTCTTTTTTCTTTTCTTTTCTTGCTTATAATCTACTGTTCCATGTCCAGACCTATAGGTGGCAACAATGCGCCTGCAGGCCCATAGAAGGCGCAAGCTCACTCTTCAATGCTCGTCACTCAAGCCTGCCACACGGCTGTGCAGGAGGCTGCTGCCGCAACACAGGGACAGAGAGATGAGGGACAGATTCATGAGCAGGTGGAAGTTCCCCAGACAAGTGCAGGGCACTTAAGTATAGGAGGATAATTAGGGTTACTTGCTAGGTAATCTGACGTTAGCAAATGTTATTTCAGGTTGCTAAATTTTTATCTATACCCCAATGAAACAAAACTATTGCACTTTTTACAGTTGGTTAGATATAAAACACAATATAAACATGTGACAGCATCAACATGAAAGCAGAAGAGATATTTAGCAAGTAAATAAGTTTAATAAGTAATTAAACCATTTTTGCGCAGACTGCAAAAATTAAGTCATAAAATCTTGTTTTCAGCTAAAAAGTATTTTTAGTCTTGTTTTGCGACTTATATACTAAGCAAGAACAGAAGGTGGTAGTTTATTAATCTTATTTAGAGTATATGTCTTATTTTTAGAATTTGTTTTGTTTCATTGGCAGATTATTTCTTTTAATTTAAGAAGCTTTCGACTAAAATCAAGTATTTTAAGGGTTAGGTTAGTACCATTTACCAACTCATATCATTTGTTTTTGTGAGTTTTATGTAGTTGTCTCTTCTGCATATTATTCAGCAGAGAAACATTTAAAGAGTTTTGTTTCTTTCTCTGAGTATTCAAGTTAACTGTATAATCACAGCCTCTTTAGATTGTGATTTATCATAACCCATACCATTTGTTTTTGTATGCTTTAGGTAGTCACCTCACCTGTATATTGTTCAGCAGAGAGATATTTGAAGAGAGCGTTGTTTATTTCTCAGTGAGTATTCTACGCAATGCTTTTAAGACATATTTTTGTCAACATCAGTGATAATGTAGTGGAGAAATTTGTCACCTGGACCAGGAAGAACAAGCTGCAGCTGAATGTCCAGAAGACCAAAGAGATGGCTGTGGACTTCAGACGGAAGCCTCCAAAACCTCAGCCGGTGCAGATAGAGAGAGACAGTGTGGAGATTGTATCTTCCTATAAATACCTGGGTGTAGTGTTGGACAACAAGCTGGACTGGAACACTAACACCGACCATCTCTGCAAGATGAGCCAGTGTAGGCTGTACTTTCTCTGGAGGCTGCGCTCATTTAACATCTGCACAAAGCTGCTGGACATGTTCTACCAGTCAGTAGTGGCGAGTGCCCTCCTCTATGCCGTGGTATGCTGGTGTAGCACCATTAAAAAGAAAATTGCACGGCTGAACAAAATAAAAAAGCCAGTTCTGTGGTTGGGCTAAAGCTAGCTCAGGTGGAGGAGGTGGCTGAACAGAGGACTCCAGATTCAAGGTCATCACGGACAATGCCTCGCACCCATTGCATGAGGCCTTCAGTGAGATGAGAAGCATGTTCAGCAACAGAATGCTGTCCCAGCGATGCTACAAGGAAAAACTGGGGAAGTCTTTTGTCCCCCGTGCCATAAGACAACGCAACTCTGGCCTTGCTGTTGCTTCAGTTATGCCATGTTAAGTTTTTTTTTTTTTTTTTTTTTTATGCATTTCAGATTTTTTGTGCAGTTTAGATTTTTTTAATGGATTTAGTAATTTAATATGTCATGCCAATGTAAGCATCAGACCACAATTCAATTTCCTTCGGGATTATTAAAGCTTGTCTGTCTGTCTGTCTGTCTGTCTGTCGTGTAATTTGGAAGGTAAAATTTAATGGGTTAAGATTTAAGTATTTTGAGACCTGTGTCTGTTGCTGATGAGTTGCTGTTGGCCATCCTGCTTGGACCATGTCAATAACCAACCACAGTTCCTCATCAGCTGCTGTTTGTGCTCTGAATATGTTCAGTTTTTCTTCCGTAACTGGTAGTTGAGCTGTTAGCAGATGAATCTGTAGTTCATCTTCAAGAAGTTTCCCTGGCTGTTCCTTCAGAAAAGCTCGACTCAGTGTGTCCGCTATGTAAAGTTCCTTACCAGGTTTGTAGCTGACCCGCGGATCATAGGGATGGAGGCTCATCAGCATCCTCTTGAGTCTCGGTGGAGCCTTCTGGAGGGAATTTTTAAATAGTCTCTAAGGGCTTGTGGTCTTTTTCAACATGCACAGTCTTTCCTAAAACATACTGTTTGAACTTCTCACCAAATGCCAAAAGTCAAACCAAAAGTTCGTTGTCTATCTGTGGATTCCTCTTTTGATAGTCAGAAAACGCTCTTGATCCATAGGCCACTGGCTGTCCCTCCTGGATTAACACAGCTCCCAGACCTTCCGAGCTTGCGTCAACAGAGAATGTTACATCTTTTTTAACATCAAAAAACCTGAGCACCGGCTCTTTGCTCACGATCTTCAGTATCTCAGGCCTTTCAAAGCTCTTCTGCTTCTCAGCTTCCCAATGCTATGCCACGTCACCCTCCAAGAGTTTCCGGAGTGGCGCACTCACGTCTGAAAGACTTCGGAGAAACTTAGTAAGATACTGCGGCATTCCTAGAAATCTTAACAGACCTGCTTTGTCTTCTGGCTTGAGCATCTCCTGTATAGCTCTGACTTTGCCTTGCCTTGCCTTTTCCTCTCCCCTGTCGCGTCACGCCATGGCTGTTTGGCTCTAAATCCAACCATACTCATCCAATCCTAACCAGCTTTGATATGTTTGATATTAGTCCCTCCCTGGAGAGGTGTGTATGATTACATTTTGTGTGCGTGGCCTAATTACTCCACAACGCCCCTACAACTGTTAAAAACACCAGCCCCAAGCCATACTTTATCTGAGCACAATCTCATTCAACACACATATGTTGTGCCTCAGTACTTAGTGCCTAACGATCTACAAAAAAGTATCTTGGAGCCATGGTCCAAACCCAGCAGGAAGTCAGCCATTTTGAATCTAACACGCCATTTTGTGCCATTTGTACACGTCGTATTTTATCGAACTCCTCCTACAGCTTTTGACCTAGAGACTTCTAAACCAGGGAACAGAGACAGAAGGCATTGGGGATCAAAAGTTATCAAAGGAATTATTCTGTGTCAAACCAGGTGGGCATGGCTATGCCTCAAACTGAAGCTTCTTGCTAGAAATATTGAAACTGTTACAACTCCTCTTCAGAAAGTCACTGTTGGTTGAAACCTTCTCTGGTAGATGTTCATCAGGTCCCTGATGATCCCAAAAAGGTTAAATCTTGACATCACTAAAGCCCCGCCACCTTAAAACAGAAAGTGCAATGTTTTTCCATGAAAGTTCTAGAATTTACCCTTGAGCAAATTTGCATTACAATGCTGCAGAGCAGCTGGAAACCCGTTCGGGTATCTCTGTGTCCAGTACTGAGAGTTGAAAAAAAGGGTGTGGCTGTGGCAGAGTGGCGAACTGCGCCGTCACATCACAGTCATATGTTTGGCCCTAATTTCCACAAAACTCATCCAATCCTAACCAGATTCAACACGATGGATATTAGTTCATGTCCCGAGAGTTGTGAATGCTAATATTTGGTGGGTGTGGCCAAATTACTCCACAGCACCCCCTACAACCCTTAAAAACATCAGCCCTAACAAAACATAATTCATCTGAGCACAACTTCATTAAGCATAAATATGTATTGCCTCAGTACCTATAAAACAGTCTAAGAGCCATTGTCCAAACACAGCAGGAGGTCGGCCATTTTGAATCAAACACACCATTTCCTGCTGTTTCATGACGTTGTATTTGATCGAAATGCTCCTAGAGCTTTTGACCTACACACTTTGAAACCACAGAGGAGAGACAGTGGGATCAAAAGTTATCACAATAATTTTTCTGCATCGAACCAGGTGGACGTGGCTAGGCCTCAAACTTAGGCGCCATAAATATTAAACCAGTTACAACTCTTCAGAAAAACACAGACTGGGGAATCCTTCTGTGTTGACTGTTGTTCAGTGGTAGAGTAGAGTTGGCTTGCAATTGGAGGGTCGTAAGTTCAATTCCAGCCTCCTTCTGTCACATGTCGATGTGCTCCTGGGCAAGGCACGTAACCCCAAGAACATTCGACATCGTCCTACCGAGCCATGTTGACTATCGGTGTATGAATGTGAGTGTGAATGGGTGAATGTGGCTTCAATGTAAAGCGCTTTGAGTGGTCAGTATGACTAGAAAAGCGATATATAAGTTCAGTCCATTTACCATTTATCAGGTCCCTGGCAGTTCTAGATGGTCAAATGCGGACATATCTTCAGCCCCGCCCCTAGAACAGGAAGTGCAATGTTTTGGTCCTTATTTGCCTCACTTTATTTAATCAATATTTTTGCTGTGGTCAGTGACTGAAAATAAATTGTGTTAGGTTCTTACCCACTGCTGATAGTTTTGGAAAGAGGGTGTGGATGCTGCGGCATGGGGAAGCTGGGCTGCATGCCATTAAAATACTATAGTTTCAAATGTCCATATGCATTGTATTATCTAAATCAAAATCAAGAATATGGATATTGCTCCAACCCATAAGGGATATACATGCATTTATTTCTTGGGTGGGGTCTAATTCATGCACAGTCCCCCCTAGGAGTATTAACATTATCAGCGTTAAGCTTTGCTTTTATATAGGAAATTGAAATTCAGCAGAAAGTAGGTTGTTTCAGTAGGTTGTGATTGCCTTGACCAAAAATTATTTTTATCCCACTTCAAAACATCAGCAAGTCAGCCATTTTGGATCAAAGCTGCCATTTCCTTCTATTTATACATGTCACATGAGAAAAAAACTCATATTTCAATTCATGACTTACACACTTACAAATGACTTAGTATTTTCACAAAGATGTGGGCCAAGATTTTTTTTGAAGGATTTGGCTCTATCACAGCATGTGGGCGTGGCCAACTGCGCAATTTTAAGTTTTTGCCACATAATTACAACCTGTATTATCTTGCACATTAAACGTCACAGGTCTACCATAATTCAGGGGCTGTCATCACATACCACCATTGAACACTATATTGAAGTAATTTACTCGTGTCATCTAACCCCGCCCCCTGACAACAGGAAGGGCAATGTTTCAGTAAAGAAGGTGGTTATTTGGGTTCCTTTACCTAATTAAATCTCCATGTGGACAGTGACTGATGAGACTAATGTAATTTTTTTGTCCAGAGATGAGATGTTTAGAAAGAGGGTGTGGCTGTAGCGGCATGGCAAATCCTCATATCACGCCATGGAAATACATTTGGCTCTAATTTCCACACACATCATCTGATCTGCTCCAAATTCAACAACATGCATATTAACCCTGTCCTTAACACATATGTATGGAAATATTTGGTGGTATTGGCCTAATACCTGCACAGCACCGTCTAGAATCATAACAAAACCCCACTGTTTTCAGGTCGGATTATTCAATTCAGAACATATTTAGTTTCTTAAGAAAACATTTTGGAATTAAGGGTCCTATTCCCTCATAAGGTCGGCCATGTTGGTTTAAAGCTGCTATTCTAAACTATTATAAATTCTAAATGCTCGCTGCAAGAGTTGAGTTGGCGTTGTGGCAGAGATGATGACTCACTTCCAAACAATAAATCAAACAAGCTTTGATTAAATTATTGACAAACTAAGCTCTGCCACCTGCTGCTTAGATATCTTACCAACAAATTTTCTAAAAAAGGTCCTCCCAGCCATCAGAGCGGCTCTGATCAAAATAGTTAACGGATCCCTCCTATCAGGTGTGTTCCCCATAGCATTAAAAACAGCAGTTATCAAACCAATACTCAAGAAGAAGAACCTAGACAGCCCGTTGTTGCGAAACTACAGAGCAATCTCTAATCTCCCATTTATCGGTAAAATTATTGAAAAAGCTGTGTTCCAGCAATTAAACAGCTTCCTAACAATAAACAACCGCTTTGATATTTATCAGTCTGGTTATCGTAGGCACCACCGCACAGAGACAGCCCTCGTCAAAGTTTTCAAAGATATCCATACAAATACTGAGTGTGGTAAAACCACAGTACTGGTACTATTAGACCTCAGTGCTGCGTTTGACACAGTTGACTATGATATATTAGTAGAACGTCTAGAGAGCTGGGTCGGACTCTCTGGTACAGTACTCAACTGATTCAAATCCTACTTTAAGAACAGGAACTTCTTTGTGTTGATTAGCCAGTTCTCATCACAAAACACAGAAATCACATGTGGGGTCCCCCAGGACTCCATCCTAGGGCCCCTCCTATTTAGCATCTACATGCTCCCACTAAGCCAGATTATAACCAACAATAATGTTAACTACCACAACTATGCTGGGGACACTCAGCTTTATATCTCAACGTCACCAGGTGATGTTGAACCCATCCAAACCCTCAATAAATGCATTGAACAAATTAACTGGTGGATGTCCCATAATTTCATCCAACTGAAAAAAAAAAAAGATTGATAAATATCAGTACACAGCTTCAGTTGGTCCAACTAGAAACTACCAACCAGGCCAGAAATGTAGGTGTAATAATGGACTCAGACCTGAACCTCCAGGGTAACATAAAGACAATAACAAGGTCAGCTTTCTATCACCTGAGGAAAATTTCTAGGATTAATGGATTGATAACACAAGGAGACCTAGAAAAAGGCATCCATGCATAGGGGTGTGCGATTTGACGATCTAAGACCGTGAAGCGATCTACACATGTGACGATATGTCATTTTTTGGAGATCGTTTTATCCCGATTCCCAGTTCTGCTGCTGTTTTTCTGCCTTTGAATGCGATGAAAAATGTCCGCTCTCTCCCTGCTCTAAGCGAATTACCTCCCACCCCTCTCCTCCCTCCCCCTGTGCATGTGCGCAACCTGTAAACAAACATGGCGTTGCCCCGTCTGAGAGCGTAAATGAAGTTTTCGTTCCGAAGTCAAAGAACTCTTCCGTTGAATGGAACTGGTTTGGTTTTTTACCAGACGACAAAGAGCTACAAACGTCATTTTCAAAGTTTGCAAGGAGAGTGTCAAGGCAAGTGATCGCAACACCTTAAACTTGTTTAATCACTTGAAGAGAAGGTATCCCAAACAATACAACTAGTCATCTGGCAGCTAAAGCTATAAAGCCGACTGCAGCAGCAGTGGCTAGCACTTCTTCTCAAGCGCTAGAAAAAATAATCATAAAACTTACTCCCTACGACACAGACGGCAAACTATCAGTGCTACCAGTTGTCTAGCTGCCTTTTTTCCCCAAACATCGCCATAACACCCATGTACGCTGAATGCACAGAGAGTTGCAGGGAATATTAACAATATGTTTGGATGGATGGAAGAACAATTAGAACTGCTTACACTAGTCTACCTTCATTGTTTTATGTAGTAGCAGCACTTTGTATACGATTGTGTTTTTACACTAGATTGTTATCACTTACGTTTTTATTAGGCAGCTATGTGTGCCTATTATAGTGTTTTGCTTTAGCCCTGTATTGGTTATCCCTAATTTGAATGAATGTATTTATTTAATGTTTCTCTTCTTTAATGTGTAACTTAACATTTTTTGGTGATCATTTAAAAGAAATCGTGATAAAATCCAAATCGTGATAATATAATTGAAAAATTTTGATATTCTATTTTTGCTATATCGCCCACCCCTATCCATGCATTTATCTCTAGCCGCCTTGATTACTGTAACAGTATCTTCACAGGTCTACCTAAAAAAATCAATCAGACAGTTGCAGCTCATCCAGAACGCTGCTGCTTGTGTTCTCACTAGAACCGTGAAAGTAGAACTCATCACTCCAGTTCTAAAGTCCGTACACTGGCGCCCTGTAGCTCAGGGAATAGACTTCAAAATGCTTTTGTTAGTTTATAAATCATTGAATGGGTTAGCACCAGAGTACATTAGAGATCTGTTTAGAGATGGTTTGTACCATTCACAGCATGGTTCACAGCATAAATCATTTTGATGATTTATGCTGTGAAACAGTCTTAATCATGTAAAGCACCTTGAATTGCCCTGTGTTGAAAGTGTGCTATAAAAATAAAATTGCCTTGCCTTGTCTTGTCTTTTCCTCTCCACTGTCGCTTCATGCTTGCTCAGTGTGAGGGATTGCTGAGAAGTCCCGAAGCAATCTTCTGTGGTTCTCTAATTCCTAGATTAAACATTGTATAGTAATAACTTTTCTTTTAAAGTGCCTTGAGATTACATTTGTTGTGAAATGGCGCTATATAAATAAACTGAATTGAATTGAATTATCATTTTTATTATAGAGGTTAACACCAATGTGTAGCTATGTGAACCTCTCCTCTCCGACTTGCATGGAACAGACCCAACTCCAACCGTTCCACATAAGAAGCACTTTTTTCAATTCAGTTTATTTCTATAGCATCGATTTACAACAGATATCATCTAGAGTACTGAGTTATTGACTTTACCTGACATCATTATCCAAAGACTGGCAGGACTAACAGGTTGGTTCTGTTGTTGAATTAAATAATTATCATAAGTAATTCAATGCATGTTCAAGCAGGGACAAAATGGAGCCAATTTCCAGTTTAACATTTATTTTGAACAGATTAACAAATTGCAGTTTACAGAGAAAGTTGCCCTAGTTTCTCTGTGGTCCAGACTTAAAGAAATCTGAACAATTAACTGATCTTCATTTCACGACTTTATAGAAACCGGCCCTCGCCAGGACTTTAGGCGTTTCTAACTCCGTCCAATCAGAACATTTCCAAACAGTGTCTTAGCCATGATTTGCTGTCAGAGAATCCTGGAGTCCGAAGATGGGTGTCTGTGTTCTGGGTCAAAGGTTCATTATAAAAATGTATGGTTAAATGGCTATCTGCTTCTCTAAAACTTTTCTCCCAGTTTCTTATCTAAACATCCTGCTTTTACAGCTTTGCAATTTAAACTCACCCCAGAGTTTTATGACTTAAAAGCTTTCCTGCATAAACAATGCTTGACAAAACATTTCTTTACTATCATGCAAGCTAATTAAAACAGACTTTTACTTTCTGAATGATAAAAGTTTACAGAATTACCACAAATCCCTCTTTTCAATCCATTTTTAAAAATGGATTGATTAAAGATCAAAACCTGTAAAGCTTTTTGAGAATGCAAAAAATCAAATTCAAGAAATTTCATCAGTTTAAAAACATGAAGTATTCCAGACTAAAATTCAAAAGACAAACTATTAAAGTACCTTTTTTAACCTTAACTCCCATTAAAAATGTAAATCTGTTAATCATAGATTCACCCTCTTTTGGCATTAACCAAAAAAATTTATTTTAACAATTCCCACAAACTAATTCAAAACCCACAATGTATAGGAATGTCTTACATGTGAAGAAATAATTAAATCTGACTTGATACATGTTAATTAGTGTGGAAGAAGCTCAGAAAATCCATGAACATAGACATTATTACTATATTATATTCTGAAAGAAATCAAACTTAAAGTGTTTAGAAACCTGTGAAATAGAAGGTATTAAGAACCCTTTTAGGCAGTGTTATCACTCTTCACTTGTGAATAAAATAGTTAATCAAATAGTTAAACAACCTGTAAAATGCAAAAAAATTATTAATAAATGTTCAGTCTTTATTTGTATTCTGATCCTCTTTCTTCACTCATTTTATCCCCCTCAATGGCTCCTGGCAGCTGGAGAGCGATATACAGAGCTGATCAGTGTGGAGGGCTCCTATTTTTTAGTGTTCCAGTTTTTACTCCCAAATTTGCAAATAACCACTCTCTGAAATGCCAATTACTTCATTAATTGAGCATTTCCCCCAATATACACAAATGCACAGACAGGCCCCGCTTCCTATAGCTTAGCCCACCGATGTGGGCTGGTCAAAACCTGCTGTGCAGCTGATTGGTGAGTTGTGATCTTCTTCTGTAGATCCCTCTTTTGAGATGGCAATTTCAAATTGCCATCTCATTCATTGGCACATAGATCACACTGGATGAGTAATATCACCACCCAAACAACCTTCTGGGTGAGCTAGGCCCCGCCGCCTGTGGCCCCAGCTTCCGATTCAGCTTGGTCAAAACCTTCTTGACCCTCTTTAGGCAGATTCCTGCTGATCCTCGACCAGGTTCGTCGTTGGCGTGGAGCTGCACTTTGTGTGTGTTCCCAGCTGTCATCTGGAACTTTGCTGAACCACTGGACTCCTCACGCCTTCGACCTGGAGCTGTACCTTGGACCCCTTCAGCAGCTGTAGTCAGCTGTGACCAGAGGAGACTGTGTGCTCCTCACGTGCTGCTGAATCCTGGAGATAATCCTGGGGGCATAAGCTTGTAAACATCTAAAAAAGACATTTTTTTGATCCGGTCTTGTGATCACTCCTTTTCAATCTAATTCAACTGCATTGTGCCAAGAAATTATTTCACCCATCTAATTAAAAATAATCCCTGGGGAAAGAGCAAATCCACATTATTTCGACACACCGTTGTTTTTCCTAAAAACTAAACCAAAAAACACCTCCCTCATTAATGGATTTAAAAACAAGAGCAGGCTCAAGAATTTACTTTTGTGTACAGTTCAACTGATTACTATCCATTTGCTTGTTTACCCAAATTGATTCTTAAATTTACTTATTTTATTTATCCAGTTTAAGACACTTATGTCTGTTCCATTACAATATATCCTTTCTTAAATTCAGTACATCCCTGTGGATGAAAACGTAAAAGAAAAAAAAATGTTTTTTCTCTCTCACCAGCCATCAACCCCCTGCTATCGGCCCAATTTTTTCTGCCAAATTTTGTTCCCGGTAAATGGTGGTATTTTACCCGGAGATAATCCTGGGGAAGACATGGGGTTATCAAAATACGTAGAACCGCGGCCACCTTCGATCAGACAAACAGAAACTCTTGTGGTTAATTCAGCAACAGTGACATTGAATCAACAGTCTTTGATCATCACTTCTTCAGCAGATACTGTCCATCTCACGCCAGCCAAGTGAATTCACACATTGTCCTTGAAAGTTCAGCTCAGCATGAGGAAACGTGCTCCCCCCTAGGGTGGCCTCCAGTTCACCTGTGCCTCCCTGTGTGGGAGCAGAGCACAAGAGAGTGGTAATTCTGCGCTGGTCGTAAAGATGTTTCTCTCTGTGGCCGTTACGGCGGGCGCCTGGCACTATCCGTCATCAGCCCACGCACCCCCACCCATCTCATCTCCCCAGGATCATAAATTCCATCTTAAGAATGTTTATCTGAGGGGTTTTCTGTTGCAGGATGAGAAAAAGAGAAAAATATATAATTAGAGTAAGAAAAAAAAAAACAGACAGTCGATCCTCTCAGCTTATTCAAATCAAGTTACATTCAAACATTTTATTTTCATATTCATTAGTCTCCTTCCTCGAATGCTGAATTTAAATATCTTCCACACTCAGACTGCCTATGTGGGCCCTATTTTAATTTTACTTCAATCAGTTATACTAGTAATAATTTCTTCAATATTAATTCTGGTAAAAATATACCAATCAACAGGTTTGCTCTCTCCACCAGGAATAATAATCAATCCTTATACGTCTAATTAAACTGTTGTTCTAATACTTCCCCTGCGTATTTTAATTAATGATTCCTTCATTTTTCATCCAATTTATATTCTATATTTCATCAATGCAATGCCTTCCTCAATTTTTCAATTTGATAAATGTCTCTTTCATCTCATGTGTAAATTAAACATTTATAAAGATGGAGCATCGCAATATCTCATCAACACACTTAGTTCTTAGAAAAACAAAATTAAATCAAAAAAGAAACAAACAAAAAGGCTGGATTTTTCTGTTAGATATTGCTAATACACCACTAAAACATTGCAATAACACAAATAAAGGCAATAACCATCTGCAAAGGTTCTATCCCTTTTTTTTTTTTTTTAAAGTCGCTATGGAAAAGTGGCTCTCCTGGTTTCACTTCACTGAGGTTGAGACGAATAGCTCATATTGAACTAAACCCCTTTGTAATCAGACTTAACACCACTTTTCCCCGACTCTGTCCCTTTAATCAATTAATAATTTCTGCTAATATAAGTATGCTACTTACATTGAGATAACTGTTGTTGATGTTGAAAAAGGTTAAAAACATCAAATGTTTAAAACAAAACCAGAGAACAGTACTCACTGATAACACAACATAGTTTACAAAACAGTCTTCAGTTTGCTATACTTCAAAGTCTATCTATATTTCTAAAGAAAAATCCAAGATTTAAATCACTGACAAAACAACTTCCCTATAAATATTTGCCAAACCTAAAGTATATATATTTTTTTTTTTTAACACAATCCAATATCCATTCAAAGTACTTTTGCTTATACGATTCCTCTTTAAACAAACCCAAATGTGGTCACTTGCCCAAATATTCTTGATTGTAAACAATGAAAACTTTTCATACTTCAAAAACATCTGTCTGATTCTGTGAAGGGAACTAAACATAGTCAAAATGATTTTTGCAACTAAAACTCCTCTTCAATTTTCGTAGGATGCACAATAGTCTACTTCCCCTCAGCAGTCAAACAACACAAAACAAAAAAGTCAATAAAAGAGGTTCAAGAGATGAGATCTCTCCAAACAAAAACTAGTCGCAATAAAATAAAAAATAAAAACCAGCATTTTTCTTTTCAGTATCCCTCTTTTCCTCTCAGGCTTCTTTTTTATTTTATTTTCTCCAATGATAAACACCAAATTAAATTGAAGCTTCTAGAGATGTCAAATACATTACCACTGAATCACGTTTTCTTTAATCCAGCTTCCCAAATTAACATTTTCCAAAGTTCTAATTAATAAACAGACCGCAGTTCAGAAATCTGGGTCATAATCCAAATCGAACCAAATATATAAATTTTGAGAGAGAAAGAGGAAAAAACAAAAAATAAAAATAAGAAAAAATAAAGAAAATAAAATCAAAAATCTAAATAAATTGTCAGTTACAGAGTCCCCACTAATCAAATGATATATTATGTCATTATTCTAGGATCAGATCTATTCCAAAATGTTTTAGGACCTGTAAATTTACTCTCAGCATCAAATAAACTAGCTTAATCTTAAATTTCAAAACCAAAACCGATTCTTATTTGTCAAAACAAAATGTGCATTCAAATATATGGTAAAAATTACTTCAATGTAGCTGGTCCAATCACATTTTGCCTCTACACGATCAAAATAAATGAATTTAGAATTTACTTCTTACTTTCAAATTAAACCATCATTTTGGTCACTGTGATATTCATTATTTGTTCTTAAATAAATCTACCTAAGACTTTAATTGTTACTTTCAATCCTTAGACCAATTCCAAATTTATCCCCAGTCTGTTAAAAAACAAACTGATTACTTAAAGATGACTCTGTGTTTTAATGTTTTCTTTTTTTAAAACCAAACATTCAAATCCCATGGTTTATAAACTATCACTATGATAAGTGTTGTTTTGCATGGTAAAGACATTTAATTTATAACGGAATTGAAGTGTACTGGGTTACTTCTTGAGCCCCAGTTGAATTTTGATAACTCCAATAAGCATTTTTGTCCAGAAAATCCTTAAGAATGTTCAATTGTGTAAATAATTTAACACCAGTCTCCTTTAGGTCATTCATTCAGAGACCAAGCTATATTCCTAAAGTCTATAGAGCCATCAGAAATAAGCCAAACATAATTTTAGCATAAATGATACTTATTTAAATCACAGACTCATTTTCTGTACCATTCCACACGGTGCTTATTAAAATAATTTAAACCAGTTTGTTGCTTTCCAATTAATACCGTTTGCTTTTCGTTAAATGCTTATAATTACTACTTATAGCTTTATCTTTATTTAGGCCAACTTAACAACTCCTGCTTAGATCAATCAAAAAAGCAAAAATCCACCTATTTAAAGATTCAAAAATGCATCTTTTATTTTGACTATAAACTCCCTCTTTTTAATTTTAAAGATGAAATCAAAAATTAAAACTACACCAAGTCAGAATCGACTCATGAGTAACTGTTCTTAATCATTTTCGTTTAATTGTAACATGCATAATTATCCCAAATAAATTTACATGCTCCCCTCGTAAAACCAGTTAACCAAATTCAGCATGTACTTGTTAATCTGTAATCCCCGTACCGTAACAGTTCAGTTAAACATGAAACACCTTAAAAAAATTGCCCTTCGTAGAAATGTGCTAAACCATTGCCGAAAGGGAGTAGCAACCAAAAGTTATCTGAGCAGTTTTCCCGAGGCCTTTTTACATCCTAATTAACCAGAAAAATTTAACAAAATCCAAATTCGTTTAAGTCTTAACAAGACAATCGTCTGCAGGAGTCTGTAATCACTTTCTATCCAAAATCAACTTTCAGCTTGCAACACATAGAACATGCAGTTAGTTTCAACCACAAACACATTGACACACAGAAGCAACCACCGCTAAGTTAGCACAACAGCCTATAGCAACGTGCTACCATTAGCTTTCTTTGTGAAACGAAAGGCAAAACAGTACAAAAACGTACGGCGAAAAACTCCAAAAAATCACAACAAACACTTTAGAAGATGACTTACCGCAATACCAGGACTTAATCCGCACAATTTATACCACTGTACCAAACTTTAATTCGGCACGAACAAAACATTCTCCTGTTCGTCCACGCGGACTGAAACATATTTTTCCAATTTTAGCCGTCCCGCACAGCAAACACCGATTCAACTACGTCCGTTACAGCCCAAAACCATTAACAAAAAAAAAAACAACATTATAAGCTGTGGCTTTTAGACCTAATTAATTATTTTATCGCGGAGGTTTCAGACCAGTCTGTTACAAGTTTCGTAGTCCGCTTTGAGAAATTTCCTGGCGCCGGCTTCCAGAAAACTCCTCAAAAGACTCGAACAGATGGCAGAAAACCGCCTATAACCACTAATTTATTTATCAAAACATATAGGCACAGCTATCGTATGTTAGCCGTGCTATCAAGCAAACCACTCCGACAGAATTAGCTCCTAGCTTAGGGCGGCCGCTCTGATGGCCTGTCGTAAATGTTCACAACTAATTCCTATAGATATTTAATTTCAGTTATCCATCATATGCAGGTATATATTTATTTATCTATGTTAATTTATTTATTCTACCCGAGTTCATTATTTATACTATAACATTTTAACCCAGAACGCAACATCACCAGCACTTCTCGCCAAGCGCCTGCGTAAAAAAACATCTCACACACACACATACAGACACACACTTGTACAAGCAGAATTTAAAACACTAACCTCATCGGACCTCACCAAAAATGCCGGATCATTTTCCCATTTCAATTTGCGGTGCTGACGCGCACGTTTGAAAGAAACGCAAGCAGTTCAAAGTAATCCGTTCAGACTGACAGAGGGCAACCCAGGCGCTCCGTAATCTATTTTCCGTTTGCCAGCCTCGAACAACCTTACGAAAGCGTCCTTCCGTAATTGAGATCGCCACTTCTCCAGCCCCGATCCGCACTTTGGTTCCGATTTTGAGTCGTTGAAGGGACCGCAACATCCGGTCCATCTGCTCCATTGTCCTGCAGAGTAACAAACTCCATCTCCCAGCAGGCACCGGTGTTTCTCTGCGGAGTGCAAAGCAGGTCTCAGTCCTGCTCAGAAGAGAGACACATACAATGGAGCCGCTTCAACCACGGGCTTGCAACAGTCAATCTGCTCAAAACAAAAACAAAAAACATATTTAACTTGCATGACAACATTACCCAATGTTAGATTAACCAATCAATAGAATTAAAAAACTACGCAGCTCTGCGCAGATTGTCAATAGAGCAAATACATGTCCGTTAATTAACTTAAAAAATAACTGGAGTTCGGTCCAAAAACCCTGCACACGTCGAGGTCACCAAATTGTTGTTGAATTAAATAATTATCATAAGTAATTCAATGCATGTTCAAGCAGGGACAATGTGGAGCCAATTTCCAGTTTAACATTTATTTTGAACAGATTAACAAATTGCAGTTTACAGAGAAAGTTGCCCTAGTTTCTCTGTGGTCCAGACTTAAAGAAATCTGAACAATTAACTGATCTTCATTTCACAACTTTATAGAAACCGGCCCTCGCCAGGACTTTAGGCGTTTCCAACTCCGTCCAATCAGAACTTTTCCAAACAGTGTCTTAGCCATGATTTGCTGTCAGAATCCTGGTCCGAAGATGGGTGTCTGTGTTCTGGGTCAAAGGTTCATTATAAAAATTTATGGTTAAATGGCTATCTGCTTCTCTAAAACTTTTCTCCCAGTTTCTTATCTAAACATCCTGCTTTTACAGCTTTGCAATTTAAACTCACCCCAGAGTTTTATGACTTAAATGCTTTCCTGCATAAACAATGCTCGACAAAACATTTCTTTACTATCATGCAAGCTAATTAAAACAGACTTTTACTTTCTGAATGATAAAAGTTTACAGAATTACCACAGTTCCCACAGCAACTCAGCATTCGTCCAACTTGCAGCTCCATTTCACATAATGAAACAATAGAAAGACTCACACAGTGAGGTTTCAGTAGTTTATGGAGCAGTGCTGCGTCAATGCTGACCTCCAAAGCAAAGGAAAAAGCCCTGGTCAAATAATTCCCAAGTGGGAAAGTACCTTAAATTGTTTAGTTAATTACAGTAAAGGGGAACATTATAAATTCTGGCCAGGGAGAGAATCAACTTTTTCTATTAGGTTATTTCACAGCATTCTGTCTTTACTCTGAATTCTAAGCAAACAGAAACATGCCATTCAGCAGAGGTGTGCAAACCTTCTGCTACATGGGCTAAAATCATCTAACTGAAAGGGGATGAGGGTCATAAAATAAATAAACTTTACATGCAATATTTTAGTGAAACAAAAAAAATCACTTTTAAGGAAAATTAATTTCTAAACCATTATAGACCTAAAGCATAAGGCTTTTGTAGTGTGATATCCAGTTTTCACAATTTTGGGCAGGTTAACTGATTCTTACTTTCCTGTTTAAGGTTATGCAATACAAAAAAACATGTGTGCATGCCACCCCGCCACGACCTCCCTCCACATTAAGTATTTAATTCTAAAAACAAGAATTTAAACAAACAACGGCTTCTAGTTTGACCTTTAATTACCCCACAAATGGTGCTCCTTTAAGTCAAAACTGAGGAAGGAATGATTGTGATTAATTCATAGCTACCCAGCTTATATTAGAAATGATCAAAGTGAAGACTTTTGTAATATAACTTCTTTTATTTATAATACAGAGACACTAATTGTATTGAACAAAAGATTAGAAGATTCCTTCTGTTAAGGACCATATTTATCAGGTATCTGCTGGCACAGTAGACAGAGCAGCAGCACAGAGGCTCCACCACAAGCCTTCGGGCCCAGCTACCAGGCTACACCACCAACCTCCGGGCCCAGCCACCAGGCTCTATCTTGAAGCTGAGGCCGGAAAACTCTTGCCTGCACCATATGGCCGGCTCCAGGCCTTCAGCCTTCCCCAATCCATCTACAACATCTGCCACTGGTATATCTTGGTAAGGATATCATGCCTCCGAAAAAAGCTGTACCTTGTGAGGATGAGGTCCATGGCTGTGTTTACACAGATGTTGGAGCAGCAGAAGGAATTTTACAAAGAAATGTTAACTTTGCAGCAAGAAAACTTTAAAGGCTTTATTCAAGTGATGATAGATGGAACTAACAAGAGGCTGGATGGGGTCTTGAGAGATGTACAAGAGCTGAAGACAAGTTTGGAGTTTACACATAATAAAATGGAGGAGCTGACAACAGGACATAAGGCAGTTGAAGCCAAAGTAAAATCTTTTGAAAGCGTAATCATGAAGTCAAAACAGGACATTGATGAAATGCTTGCAAAGATGGACTACATTGAAAACCAATACAGAAGGAAAAATATCATCATCGAAGGGATACCAGAAGCCAAGGGAGAAAAACTGAATCATCTGGAGCTTAAGGTTCAACACATTTTTTCCAATAATTTAGAGCTAGATGGTGCAAAGACTGAGATGGACCGAGTCCAGAGGATCGGTCAGCAACAGGAGGGAGGAAGGCCAAGAAAGATCATGATGAATCTGCTACGTCTGAAAGACAAACAGCAGATCTTCTCTTTTGTCAAAAAGCTGAAGGGAACTACCATTTACATAAATGAAGATTTCTCCAGGACGGTGCAACAGAAAAGGAAGGAACTGTGGCCTAAAGTAAAAGCCGCAAGAGAAAAATTTGAAAGAGCATGGCTGAGGTATGACAAGCTGGTCATTGGACCAAAAAATTATTTTACTGAACATATATAACAGTAATTGAACCTAAGGGCCTAAAAAAAGAATGACTTTCAACATACCTGTATCATTTTTATCATCTATAGATACGGGGTCAAATATGAAAATGAACACTTCCCTGATAGATTTTTCTAAAAAGGGTCTAGTCTTTGCTCACTTAAATATACGCAGTCTTAGAAATAAAAAAAAGGAAAGGCGTGTCGGTGGGATTGAGGAGGTCTTCGAAGTACTCCATCCACCGACCCAAAACGTCCTCCGTTGAGGTCAGCAGCACACCGCCCCCACTGCAAACAGTGTTGGTGGCAGACCGCTTCCCCCGCCTGAGACGCCGGATGGTGGACCAGAATCGCTTCAAAGCCAATACGGAAGTCGTTCTCAATGGTCTCTCCAAACTCCTCCCACGCCTGAGTTTTTGCCTCAGCGACCATCCGAGCCACACTCCGCTTGGCCTACCGGTACCTATCAGCTGCTTCCGGAGTCCCACAGGCCAAGAAGGCTCGATAGGACTCCTTCTTCAGCTTGACAGCATCCCTCACCGCCGATGTCCACCAGCGGGTTCGAGGGTTGCCGCTGCAACAGGCACCAACTGCCTTGCGGCCACAACTGCGGTCAGCCGCTTCGACAATGGAGGCACAGAACATGGCCCATTCAGACTCAATGTCCCCCGTCTCCCCTGGGACGGGGGAGACGGGGGACATTGAAGTTCTGCCGGAGGTGAGAATTGAAACCCCTTCTGACAGGAGACTCCGCCAGACGTTCCCAGCAGACCCTCATAACACATTTGGGTGTGCCGGAAGCAACTCCAGAGTGGATGAGAGTCCAACCCCTCTCGAGGAGACGGGTGCGTCGAGGCAAGGCCGACGATGTCCAGTCAGAACCTCTCAACCTCGCACACCAGCTCCGGCTCCTTCCCCACCAGAGAGGTGGCGTTCCACTTCCCAAGAGCCACCTTCTGCAGCCAAGGATCGGACCGCCCAGCTCACACTGCACCCGACCCCTATGGCTCCCCCCACAGGTAGTGAGCTCATGGGAAGGGGGGCCGGGCCCCATGGGTAAAGGCCCGGCCACCAGGCGTCGCCAACATGCCCCTCCTCCAGGCCTGGCTCCAGAGTGGGGCCCCGGTGACCCACGTCAGGGCGAGGGAACACTGACTCCAATACTAGTACTCATCTTAGGGGTCTTCGGGCTACGCTTTGTCTGATCCCTCACCTAGGACCAATTTGCCATAGGTGACCTGACCAGGGGCATAAAGCTCCAATTCAATCAACAATTAACAGAAAAGCTTACTTACTGTGCACGGTTTAAGTCGTAAACTTGCTCTGACGCGATAAAAGCCGGTCTTTTTGAATCTATAGGGTTCTTATAAGAGTCTCTGATCGAAGATGCTGGTCCATTATAAAAATAAATCCATAATATTTCGTAAAATTCTGTTTGATAATGAGTCGAAAGGCCGGAACTGTAGTTCCTGATTCAACACAGGAAGCGAAGCTTGACCCTGTGATGTCATTTCCTGCCACCGTGTCTAAAAATCTACTTTATTTCTTTTTAAAAACTGTTCTATTGTGCCTTAATTGACTAGGGAAAGTTCAAAACTTTTGATATCTTTATCAAAAAACACAATTCGTAGAGGTTCGTTTTAAAATTAGCTACAGAGTTGAAGTATTAAAAGCCGCCTTAGAGAATAGGACAGTTGTCTTCCTACAATGGCCATAACTAGATTCTTAGCTACTATATCGACTGATCTTTTAACCTTTAATTCAAGTAGTTAGACTTTTAGTTTTGCTTCCTGACAGATTTTCTTTTTTATTCCTGATTTTCTTTTTGAGGCATGTTTGATATTCTACTTTCAGAAGGGGGGATTTTGAAAAGTTTGATTTTTGACTTTTCTTTTTTATAACCCCATCGTCTTTACCTTAGAGGGAAATTGGTTTTATTTTAAGCTTGGAATAGATTTTGCCTAATTTTTTAGTGATCTTGGATTTTAGTTTTTTTTGTCCTTGTTTTTTTAAGGCTTCCCTTAGCTTGTGTTTTTCTTTTTATCATTTCTTTTTTTACTGGACAATAATTTTGTCTTTGTAGATTTATTTTATTTTTATTTGTGTACTGTTCCCTAAAATTAAACTATTGTTTCACGTCACACCGGATCTCAGGAATTTGGTGTACCAAATTTAATTCTTAGCTTAGCCAGGAATGTAAAATGCTTGCAAGATTTTGAAATCTTTTGTCATTAACCAATTTCTAACATCGGGTGGTTTGATAAGATCAAGTAGTGGTGCATGTTTTTTTTTATAATTTATTTATTTATTATTTTGTCCTTGTTCAATTTTTTCCTATTTCTTTCGTTCTTTTGGAGGCATTTTTACAACGTTTTTTTTTTTCAATCTATCAATCATCAACCCTTGGATGGATTGGACTTGGACAATTTTTTTGTCTTATTCTTTTGTAATGATTCTCTCTCCTCACATGAATATAGTGTGGATTGAGCTGGTGACGATTAAGTGATGGATTTCCGTTGATGCTGTTCTGCTCTCTCAATTGATTAGGGTGGACTCGTTGGACAAGCTGCAGTGGGTCGGCTGAGGATGACCTAGCAGGCTGTGGCGTGAAAGGGGTTGTGTGTGAACCAACTCTCCTGATCCTTTGAAGGATTGCAGTAGAGGCTCTCTGGAGAGAGCCTTCCAAGGAATGATGGATCGACGGCCATGAGACACTGGATGCTGTCTGTGGTTGAGGTATCGACACCTCTAGAAGGCCTGGCGGTCATGAAAGAGGGGATTGCTGTTGTGTCATTCCTTGCATTTGGGAACTAATGGTCACAGTGTCTGGCAGAACTTTTACACACCAGATGATGGAGAAATCTTTCGCTGAGCCTACAGGTGATGACGTACTTGACGTGGAGGAGGAGATGAAGGAGAAGGATGTGGCATGGATACTCTGGACCTCCCTCGTGCAGGGTGGCATTTTGGACTACAGGCGTATGACGTACTACCTTTGATTCATTGACGATTAACATTAATTCACTTTGTGAATTTGGTTTTTCTGATGTTTTTTTTCTGTAACTAATGCCTTGTGTTCCTCTGTGTGAGTCTGGCTGTTCCCTGCAATTCAACAGGGTCTCGCATCAAAGTGGAGCACGGAGCTAAGGGTTTCCTTTTTTATTTATTTAAAATAAAATAAAAATTGTTTTATTTCATTTTGGGTTTCTTAATTATTTTCTAGTTTTTAATTACTTGCTTTTTTGTTTTGTTTTTTGTTTTTTTTTTTTGCACCAATTCACTTTTGGATGAAATTTGATTTTTTCTTTCTTGCTCAATCCCGGTTGAGTTAAATTAGCCTTATGCTTCTATTTTATTTAGTCATATTTCTTTATCAAAGGGGGGAGATTATAAAATGTTTGATTATTTGTGAGAGACGCAAACATGATCATAGGCTCAGAGGTTGTTGATCTTTCGCCCCGTGGGTTTTTGGATGAGGTTCAGATCATTTGCCATCAAGAAGGATGTATTGATTAGACCATTTTGTTCAAAAGATTTACTGTGACTTGTAATGCAAAAGTTTGTTGGTTATTGATTTATTTTATTATTATTGTTAATTTTTTTTTCCTGCTGCCTGCTTTCCAAATAGTGGTAGTTTCTCAATGTGCCATTCTTAATTTTTATTTTTTCTTAGTTTGTTTGATTATCACTGTGTTATGATAAAAAGGGGGGACTGCTATGGAAGATTTTATATTGAGAAGTTATACCTGTTCCTCTCCTGTTCTCTCCTGTTCTCTGTGTCAGATGTTTAGTTACTCTGCCGCCTCCTTTAGTGATAATAAAGTGTAATAAATGTAGCATTTTCGTAGCTTTGGAGGCGAGGGTTTCAGAGTTAGAGGCCCGGCTCCAGCGCGGAACCAACAGAACCCACGCAGCTGGGATCTCAGGCCGGCTGGGTGACGGTACGTAGAAAGCATAGTTCTCTGCCCAAAGGGAACCACCAACCTGTTCGCGTTTCTAACAGATTATCCCCACTCAATGACGCACCCACTGAGGAACAGACTCTGGTAATTGGCAGTTCCATAGTCCGAAACGTGGCTTTAGAGACACCATCGACCATAGTCAAAAGTTTTCAAGGGGCCAGAACAGACGACATAAAATCCCACTTGAAACTGCTGGCTAAGGATAAGCGTAAATACAGTAAGATTGTTATTCACGCTGGCGGTAATGACACCCGGCTACGCCAATTGGAGGTCACTAAAATTAGTGTTGGTTCGGTGTGTAAGTTTGCTAAAAAAATGTCGGACTGTGTAACCTTTTCTGGACCCCTGCCCGATCGGACCAGTGACGACATGTTTAGCAGGATGCTGTCATTTCATCAATGGTTGTCTGAGTGGTGTCCAGCAAACAATGTGGGCTACATTGATAATTGGAAAACTTTTTGGGGAAAACCTGGTCTGATCCGGAGAGACGGCATCCATCCCTCTTGGGATGGAGCAGCTCTTCTTTCTAGGAATCTGGATAAATTTATTGGTCCTTCAAAACACTGACAAACCAGGGTCCAGACCAGGAAGCAGAGTCGTAGTTTAACGCACCTTTCTGCAGCTTCTGTACTGTTACTCAGTCAATCCCCAATTGAGACGGTTTCTTGCCAACGGCCAAAATCAAATAGACTAAAAGTTAACCTGACAAAAGCAAACTCTGAAAATCTCATTAAAATAAATACGACTCGGACCAAACAAGAAAATAGAGTAATTAGATTGGGTTTACTAAACATGAGATCCTTCTCCTCAAAGACTTTATTAGTAAATGACTTGATATGTGATAATAAAATTGATCTATTTTGCCTATCAAAAACCTGGATGCAGCAGGAGGATTTTGTAATTATAAATGAGTAAACTCCTACCAATAATCAAAATTTTCACATTCCTAGAAGTACTGGGCGAGGGGGAGGAGTTGCAACCATTTTTCTTTCAGATTTGTAAATTTGCCCTAGACCATTTATCAACTACAGCTCTTTTGAACATCTAATCCTTAGTTTTCCTCATCCAAACGGGAAAAAAATTAAAACCAGTTTTGTTTGTGGTTTTGTATCGTCCACCAGGCCCTTACTCTCAATTCTTGGACCAGATCTCAGATATTTTATCTGATTTAGTTTTAAACAATGATCAGGTAATTATAGTAGGGGATTTTAATATTCACATGGACACTGAAAGTGATAGCTTAACTGCAGCCTTTAATATTATCTTAGACTCAATTGGCTTTACTCAGAAAGTGAAGGGACCCACACACTCTGGTCGGCACACTTTAGACATTGTACTGACATACGGCATTGAGTGTGATGAACTAATAGTCCTCCCACATAACCCAGTCTTATCTGACCATTTTTTGATAACCTTTGAATTTACTTTACTCAACGTTCCCAAATCTGAAAAAAAAAATTCATTACAGTAGAACTTTATCAGACAATGCTGTAACAAGTTTTAAATCATCTGTTCCATTCTTGTTTGCGTATGTGTCTCAGAATACCACAGTGGATGGCAGTAATTCCAACACTAACCCTTCAGAAATTGATGGTCTGGTTCAAAGTATTACTTCCTCACTGTGTTTGGCACTAGACAGTGTAGCACCCTTAAAAAAGATGGTAATCAGCCATAGGAGATTCGCTCCCTGGTTCAGTGCAGAGTTGCATACTTTAAAGCAGAATACTAGGAAACTGGAGAGAAAATGGCGCTCTACACTCTTAAATGATTTCTTTCTAACTTTGAAAAATAAAACGCCCTTCGAAAAGCTAGAACAACATATTTCTCATCATTAATAGAGATAAATAAAAACAATCCAATGTTTCTTTTTAATACAGTTGCTAGGGTAAAAAATAGTGGTTTAACCTAGAAATAATCACACACGGGTCGGAGATAATTTGAAGTTAAATCAGCTCTGCAGTGGGAGATAGAATAAAGTTTTGCAGATGGGGACCAGGAAGATACTTTGCTTGACCGTGTGTCTGTTCTCTTCTCAGCTTGTCTCCTGATCACACAGCTCTGTCTCCTGGTCTCACAGCTCTGTCTCCTGGTCTCAAGGCTCATCCCCCTGCAGTCTCCTTTTATTCAATTAAACTTCATTAACATTTTAAAAGAACAGGGTGTCATACAAAGGAACATATGTTTGAAACCAAATGACATTTAAAAAGTACATTTAAACTATGTGATAAAGAAATACACCCTAAGAAAATAATAATACAACATTATTATTTTACCCAAACATTTCCCCCCTGAAATGTGGTTTTTAAATGTGATCACAAACAACAAAAAGTTGTAAAATAGGTAACAACATTAATAATGTAAAAATATAAGAATCATAAAAACCAGACAACACAAGGTTGCAAAAATAAGTAGCATTCCAAATTCAAGAAATGTAATAGGACATACAACAAAGAAATTGCAAAGGTTAGTAGCAATTTCAAAATTATATTAATGTGGGCCTCACCTAGACATCATTCAATTAATCGCTACCTGAGCAGTAGTTTAGATTAATAGAGTCATAAAAAGGTTTTTACACATGTTAAGTACACTACATTTTCTTCTTCATTTCTGTTTTCATCTTCAAGCCTCTGATTAAGAAGAGAGTATTGGAACTTTGTGTTAGTTATCATCTTATTAATCATTTTGTTATATACATGGAAGAACACAACTAACAACAATTTGGAGAGATCAATTAACCTGATAGTCATGTTTTTGGACTGTGGGAGGAAGCCGGAGTACCCGGAGGGAACCCACACATGCACGGGGAGAACATGCAAACTCCATGCAGAAAGACCCTGGGCCGGGATACAAACCCACAACCTTCTTGCTGTAAGGCAACAGTGCTAACCACTGTTCCACAGTGCAGCCAAATTGTCCTTAGGTGTGAGTGTGTGCATGGTTGTTCGTCCTGTCTGTCACTTTGTGGCCCTGTGATGGACTGGCGACCTGTCCAGGGTGTACCCCGCCTCTCGCCCGTTGACAGCTGGAGATAGGCACCAGCCCCCCCGCGACCCATTAAGGATTAAGTGGTTAAGAAAATGGATGGATGGATGGAACAAACAAAAAGGCAGAAAAGTATCAAAATTACAATGAATGGCATAGCTATTTTTAAAAGAATCTGAATACCACCTGCCAGTTCTAAGCCAGCTCATGAGATCCCACTGTCCATTACTGCTTTCCTTCAGAAGCAAATAGAGTGTCCAGAGCTACTCGATGTTGCATCAGCATGGTCCTCATCGCCAGTTTTTCAAGATCGTTGGTCAGCAGGTTGGACATCTCGGCAAGGATGTCTGTGATGTTTTCCAAAGTCCACCAAACCTCCTTTGATGTCTGGGCGTCATCAGGTGTGAGGAAAAAGCAGTAGGGAGAGGAGCCAAACTGCATGTTGGCTAGAGGCAATTAAGAGGACTAGCCCTCCCAAACAGAGGTTTGACTGCTAGGAGACAGGGATGCTTTTTGGCTGGGTTTGAGATCAGAGGCCCTATTGGTCATTCTGCCCTTAGAAGTCCAGACTTCACCACTGTCCCATGTCTAGTCCCTTAATTGTCTTTGCAATTTCCAGTGTGAGATGTGTATCCACGAAGGTCTCTAAGTGATTTTCACAGCCGTGGGTGTGGTCTGCAGGACTTGAAAAGGTCCTTCCCAGTGGGAGCTCATCCAGCTCTTCCTTTTAATCACCTTGATGAACACCCAGTCTCCAGGTTTGATTGGCTTTTCAGGGTCCTGCAAAACAAAAGGAGAGGTAGGCATTTTGTGTGCTTTGCACTTATCTGGCTAGGATAATTTTCCTCATGTAATCAGCTAATGTGAGTTCTTCGTCTGCTTTTTGCAAATCAGGGACGACTAGAGGTAACTTGTAAGGTCTGCCATAAATGATTTCAAAGGGTGTTAAACCTTGGTTTGTTGGTGTGATTCTCATATAAAGTTTTACTAGGTCCAAAACTCAGGCCATGGTTATTTTACATGTTTATAAGTGAAAGCAAACCAAAATTGTGAATCTGGGTGCACTGGAATGCTAAAAAAGGCATTACTGAGGTCCACTACTGTGAAAAACTTCCTAGTGGGACTCAGAGAGTTTAACAGAGTGTGTGGATCAGGCACATTCGGCGCTCTGGTCTGGACAGCTGAATTCACCATTCTCAAATCTTGAACCATACGCCAGCTTTTCCCATCAGCCTTTTTAACTGGCCAAATTGGTGTGTTACATGGTGAATCAGGACATTTTCTTATGACACCTGCTGTTAGTAATTCCTCAATTACTGGTTGAATTCCTAACTCTGCTTCTGCAGAGAGGGGATATTGTCTTACTCTGGGTCTAAAATGTGATTTAGCAGTTATTTGAACGGGAGCAATGGATGAGAGTAGGCCTACATCAGTGGGGCTTTTAGACCATAATGTGTCAGGGACTTCTTTGAGTTGATTTTCTTCCTCTTTAGTCAATAAGATGATTTCTGTTTCTGGTCATTCTAGTGGTGCTACTTGAGTGGTGCAGTGGAGTGGCATGATAAGGGGCAGCCTATATAAACCTGTGGATTCACTGTATTGCCAACAATCTTCTTTATTTTCTTGCAAAGCTTTAAAATCTGTGGCGTTATTTGCTTTTCGCACCATATATCCCAAATCTTTCCAACGTGATTTACTGCTTTTTGTCAGAGATATATGTGGATCTGTAGGCAAATCAAAGAATGGTTTAAGGCTGGTAGTCAGTATTACTGAGGCAGCTGAATCAGATTTTCCATCAGTAATGATGTGTGAGGTGAACACTACAGCAGGTGAGAGTTGCATAAAATAGTCTTGGAACTTGGGATCAGGTTCAGGGTCCAGAGCCATAGTCGCATGTAATTGTGATTTAGGCATGATTTGGTTGTCGGGGTCAGGAACTACTTTCAAAGCTGTGTCCATCATTGTTGTTGTGTCGTTAAGGTTTTTTTTAGGTTCAGGCAAAAGTATCTAGTCATTGCTGTGTGAATTGCGAGTGGTCTGGGGCAGTTGGACCCTGTGTATGGATCTGACCTCGCCCTCTGGCCCTTCCTTGGCCTCTCTGTGTATTCCTTCATGGTATAAACCCCCTCCATCTGTTTTAGTTGTCACTTTGATAATAAACTTCCCCCTCATGGTATTCTACCTGGATGTGAAATACCTGTGTGTCTGAGTCTGGGGGTTTTTGCTTCCTCCCCTTTCTTTCCATGACACCTTCTGCAAATTGTGCATTGGCCATAAGGGTGGTAAGGTTGCATGTTTCTCAGGTCAGAAGGTTATTTTTGAATCAATTAGTGATAGCGGGGTGGAAACTATGTAGCAAGCCATTATATAAATGTCGCATATATGGGCTATCATTACCAGTCTCCTTAGTAAGGCCACTATGGATATC